>CM035842.1:432371242-432810033 GCA_020510985.1 Pholidichthys leucotaenia | reverse complement strand
CTCTGTACTGACTATAAAATTCTCTCCAAGGTGTTGGCTACCAGACTGAGGAAGGCGATGGAGCAGGTCATACATGTAGACCAGACCTACTGTGTACCTGGTAGGTTGGTTACAGACAACATTTTTTTAATTCGTGATGTTTTGGACCTCTCCAGCTCATTGGTCAAAGAACTTGGTCTTATTTCAATAGACCAAGAAAAGGCGTTTGACCGAGTTGAACATCCATACCTTTGGCAGACATTAGAGGCCTTTGGTTTCAGCTCAGGGTTCATCGCCATGATCCAGGCTTTGTATAGAGACATTGAGAGTATTCTTAAGATTAATGGTGGTTTGAGTGCTCCTTTCAAAGTTGAGAGGGGTGTCCGACAGGGCTGCCCCCTCTCAGGTATGCTGTACTCTCTTGCCATTGAGCCCTCCTTTGTAAACTAAGGCAAGGCCTCACTGGTTTTAAAGTCCCCAACTCTGACTCTGTTTTTAAAGTGTCTGCCTATGCTGATGACGTTGTTGTTTTTACAAGAAATCAAAATGATGTAGACTACCTTTTAAGAACTGTCAATCTTTTTGGTGAGTGCTCCTCAGCGAGAGTGAATTGGGGTAAGAGTGAAGCTGTTGTGGTGGGGGGGAGACCACAAAAAATTGCCCTACCTGGTAGCCTCTCGTGGACACAAGGTGGTTTTAAATATCTTGGTGTGTTCTTAGGGAATCAGACTTTTACTGGGAAAAATTGGGAGTATTTTTTAGAAAAAGTTGAAGGAAGACTGAAAAAATGGAAATGGATTATGCCAAACTTGTCCTTCAGAGGTCGTGTTTTAATCATCAACAATTTGATTGCTTCGATGCTGTGGCATCAGAATCAGAATCAGAATCAGAATCAGAATCAGCTTTATTGGCCAAGTATGCACAACACATACAAGGAATTTGACTTTGGCTAAAAACTTGCTCTCGTTGTTCAGGTGGAGGATTTAAATAAGGATTCAATGACAACAGAGTATGTACAGTAAATTACAGTCTGTCCACGTTTCTATAAAAGGATGCAAATATATACAGGAATATATGCAGTTATTTACTCAGACTAACCACACTTTGCAGAAATATATGAAAAAATATACAATCACACAGTATTTCAATGTGGACTCAGATTCAGTGATATAATGTGAATGAAGTAAAAAGCAGTGTGAGAGTTATGTGCAATGTAATAATGGATGAAAAGTCATGAGTACAGCAAACAGGTAGGACTAGGTGAATGTTAGGAGTTCATCAGAGTGATGGCTTGAGGAAAGAAACTGTTCCTGTGACGGGTGGTTTTGACCTTCAGTGATCTGTAACGACGACCAGAAGATAGAAGTTCAAACAGTTTGTGGCCGGGGTGTGATGGGTCAGCACAGATGTTTCCCGCCCGTTTCCTGGTTATGGACCGATACAAGTTCTCAATGGAGGGTAGGTCGGTACCAATGATCCTCTCCGCAGACTTAATGATCCGCTGCAGTCTGGTCTTGTCCTGTTTAGTGGCAGATCCAAACCAGACAGTGATGGAAAAGCAGAGGACAGATTGGATGATGGCGGTGTAGAAGACAACCAGCAACTCCTGAGGCAAATCAAACTTCTTGAGCTGACGCAGAAAAAACAACCTCTGCTGGGCCTTTTTCCGGACAGTGTCTATATGGGAGGACCACTTCAGGTTCCAGGAGATTGTGGTACCCAGAAACTTGAAGGAGTCCACAGTGGACACTGTGCTGTTGAGGATGGTGAGTGGGGGGAATGAAGGGGGGTGTCGCCTGAAATCCACAGTCATCTCCACCGTTTTTGGCTGGGTTAAGTTCAAGATGGTTCTGGCTGCACCAGAGGATCAGCTGCTCCACCTCCCGCCTGTATGCAGACTCATCATCATCCCGGATCAAACCGATGACTGTGGTGTCGTCCGCAAACTTCAGGAGCTTCACCGAAGGGTCCTCTGAGGTGCAGTCGTTGGAGTAGAGGGAGAAAAGCAGTGGGGAAAGGACACATCCTTGGCGGGCGCCAGTACTAATTTTTCGGGAGCTGGATGTAAATCTCCCTAGCTTCACCTGTTGCCACCTGTCAGTCAGAAAGCTGGAGATCCACTGGCAGGTGGATCTCCACTGTCTCGACTGTCTTGTCTGGACCCTCCACCCAATTTGCTGGCCAGAGTGCAGTCTATAGTCGTGGACTTTTTCTGGGACTGTCTGCACTGGGTTCCACAGAGCATTCTGTTTTTACCGAGGGAAGAAGGTGGTCAAGGGCTCATCCATCTGGCCAGCAGGGGGGCTGTCTTCCGCCTGCAGTTCATTCAGCGACTGCTGAGTGGCCCCCTGGACCTTGTGTGGAGACCTATTGCCAGGGCTGTCCTGGCTCGCTGTGGAGGGCTTGGACTAGAGGAGTCGCTGTTTTTAATGGACTTAAGGAGCCAAAAACTCCCAGAACTTCCCCAGTTTTACCAAAGTGCTTTTAAAATCTGGGGACTTTTTAAAAAGAACTCTCCCCAGGCTTCCTTGTCACCTTTCTGGCTTTTAAAGGAACCACTTGTGTCCGGGACCCGTTTTGATGTGGGCAATGCTTTAGGACCTTCTGTTTTAAAAAAGTTCATTTCTGCAAAGGTCACAACGCTGGGACACTTGGTAAATTTATGTGGTCCTAACTTGGACAATGCTGTTGCCCTGTGCTCTGCTCTTGGCGTTTCTTCAGTCAGAACTATAATGAATTTGCTGAAAGATTGGAGAGACTGCCTGTCTGCAGAAGAACACTCTGCTATTGTTTTACACTGCAAAAACTCTGTGCGAACTTCTGATGAGCCTTTTCCTTTTAGTGTTTTATCTCCTGATTTTAAAGATGGCACTGGTGTGTTTTTAAACTCTGAGCACATTAACATTTGTGACTCTCCTGGTAAAAAAAATGTATGGACTCTTGGTAAAAGTTTTAAATGTAAATAAGTTAAAAGGTCGAGCTGATACACCATGGAGGAAACACTTGGGTTTGGGTTCAGAGGTGAGGCCTGCCTGGAGAGCACTCTATAAACCACCATTAACTAAGAAGGTTGGAGACCTACAATGGCGAGTTTTACATGGTGCTGTGGCTGTAAATGCTTTTATCTCCATTTTAAACCCAAATGTTGTTGAGGTTTGTCCTTTTTGTCCTCAGAAAGAGACTGTGTTTCATTGTTTTCTGGACTGAAACAGACTGCATTTGTTGTTTGTTTTTTGGTGGAAGCTGTTTTATCTGTTTGGAGAAGTCTTTTCCCTGCAGATTTTTATCTTGGGTTTTCCATATAGGCAGAGAACTAAGAAAAAGAGTGAACTTTTAAATTTCATCCTGGGTCAGGCTAAAATGGCTATCTATGTAAGAAAAATTGAACAAATACTGGATTGTAATGTAAAAGACATGCTGGTTGGCATGATTAAGGCTCGAATAATGATTGATTACAATTACTATCATCTGATGCAGAATGTTGAAACCTTTGAGGCTATGTGGTGCTTTAAGCACATCCTGTGTTGTGTTAAGGAGGGGAAAATTACCTATGGTATAATCCTGATGTAAGAAGCAAGGTTTTTGTTTTAGTTTTCCTGGTTTGGTTACTTGTGTCTTTGATTTCTTGTCAGTGAGATATTTTTCTTTTTCATTGCTTCTTTTAGTTGTTTAAGTTGTTGTGTTTTTCTGTTGAATTTGTGACAATAAAGGTGTGTTGAAAAATCAAAATCTCTCTCTCGCTCTCTCTCTCTCTCTCTCTCGTGCGCATGCGTGGGCGTTTGTGGGAGCAGGGGTGTGGAGTGGTGTCGAGTGAGTACTTTAAACTTTGTATTTTCTAACTTTTTCTCTATCTTGTGTGTTTGAGGTGTGTGTGTTTAATATAGTGGGTTGAGTGTGTGTGTGCTGGGGTGTGAGTGTTGGAGTGAGTGTGTTGGGGAATGGTAGCTTCTGCTGCCGGTTTTTCCCGGGCGGCATCATGCCGGTGATTGATGGTGGTGTGGAGTTTGAGCGCTTAACCCGGCGTCATGGTGTGAGAATCCTCCCGACAGTTCCCTGTTCTGTGGAGGAGGCCAGCCTCGCTGTAGGACAGGTGGTTGGGCATGGCAGCATAAAATCAGCATCGAGGATGAACAGCGCAATTGTGATCTTTCTGGATTCGACTGAAAAATCTGATCAGGTGGTGGCACAGGGAGTGGTCATAGGTGACACTTTTACTCCCGTTTTACCGCTGGCGAACCCGTCTAGGAGGATCACCATCTCAAACGCTCCTCCTTTCGTTAAAAATGATCAGCTGATTAGAGAGTTGTCCCGTTTTGGCCAGGTTGTGTCCCCTATCAGAATGGTCTCTCTGTGTAGTAAATCACCCCTGCTGAAGCATGTTGTATGTCACAGGAGGCAGTGTTTCATGGTGTTGAAAGACAGCTCTGCTGAACTGAACGCGTCTTTTAATTTCAGGATTGACGGCTTTAGCTACTTGGTGTTTGCAACATCTGAAACCATGAAGTGTTTTGCGTGTGGCGCAGAAGGCCATCTTATTAGGTCATGTCCTGAAAAGGCGAACACAAAGAGCACTGGCGGTAAGAAAGGTGACGCCGCTGTTTCTGGTGGTCCGGAGGGTAGCGCTACATGTGGTGCGGCGGATGTCGCTGCGGCGCCCGCTTCTGCTGGGGCGGTCGCGGCCGCGTCCGCTTCTACTTCTGCGGGGGCGTCCGCGTCCGCATCCGCGTCCGCGTCCGCGTCCGCTTGTGCTGGGGCGGCCGCGGCCGCCTCTGCTGGGGTGGCCGCGGCGGGCGCGGTAGTTGCCCCCCCAAACAGTGATGGTGGGGAATTTCTGTCTGGCGGCAGCTCTGATCATTGTGACGAGCCTGTCACCCGGGGTAAACAGGTGGAGGGTGTAAGTAAAAGTGCAGTTAAACGAAGGAACGTGAATGAACAGACTTTGCAGGCGGGGGAGGAGCGGTGTGAGGCTGTAGCGGACACACAGAGCAAACACTGCATGACAAACGTTGCAGTTCATGAAGAAATGCAGGAATGTAGTTTTGTTGAAGAGGATCCTTTTAAAGCTGCACAAAAAAGAAAAAGTGCTGAAAACTTGCAGAGCTCTGCTAAATCTAGTAGGGTTGGGAAGTTAGATTTACTAGATGAGAGCGTCTCTGACGAAAGTGGAGCTGAGTCTGAAATGATGCAGACGCAGGAGGAGCAAAGCTCCTATTGTTTTACCAAAATTAGGCAATTTCTCCAGGTGACCAAGGGGAGCAGAGCTGTGAAAGTGGAAAATTACTTTCCAGATCTGGAGTTATTTGTGGCATCAGCTCGCAAGCTGATGAAACTGAATGATGGGAATGAGACTTTTACTGATCAGGAAATTTTTCGTTTAAAGAAACTGGTTGTCAAACTGAAATCACAAATTACTAACAGTCATGTTGACTCTTAGTTTGTTTCTTCCCTTTTATGCTATGTGTGTGTTTTTTTACTGTACCTTATTTTTATCCTTTTTAATGCCCCACCTTAGAATTGGCACTCTTAATATAAACGGGGCCAGGGATGATGTAAAAAGGGCCTCTTTATACAAGCTTTTTAATATAAAGGCACTTGACGTGCTGATGGTCCAGGAGACTCACAGCACTGTAGACATTGAGTGCCAGTGGAGAAAAGAGTGGGATGGCTGCATTTTTTTTAGCCACAAATCCAATAATAGTGGAGGGGTGGCTGTACTTTTCTCTCGGGGTTGTGTGCCTGTCTCTTATGAGGTAGAAGAGGTGGTGAAAGGACATGTACTCTTGCTAAAGGTACAGTTTGAAAACGTAAACTTGGTTCTTATAAACGTGTATGTGCCAACCCAGAGAGCAGAAAGGATCAGGGTCTTTAATATGCTATCAAATACGGTTAGATCCTGTAATCCAAATAGTTTTTTATTTCTGGGGGGTGATTTTAACTGTACATTAAACCACAGACTGGACAGGAACCATCAGGAACCTCACCCTGCTTCTGCCAATAGGCTGAGGGAACTAGTGAAGGCACATGAAATGGCCGATGTGTGGAGATCACATCATGGGGACCAGAGGCAGTACACCTGGAGCCATGCTAAAGATAACCTCTTATCTATGGCTAGGTTAGACCGTTTCTATGGTTTTAAACACCAAATGAGTGTTTTTAAAAATAGTTGTATCTGTCCTGTTGGTTTCACTGATCACTGCCTGCTGATTTGTTCTGTTTTCATTGAAAATGTAAAGTGTAAGAGTGCTTTTTGGCATTTTAACAATACACTTTTAAATGATGTGTTTTTAAGGGAGTTTTTCATGATGTATGGAAGTCACACAGGGAACAAAAATCTTCTTTTAGTTCTCTCCAAATGTGGTGGGATTTTGGTAAGGCACAGATAAAACAACTCTGCCAACAGTACACTCAAAATGTCACTCGTAGCTTGACCCAATCCTTGAAAGTTCTGGAGACTGAGGTGGTAGAGCTAGAGGAGTTACTCAGTTCTACCGGAAAACAGGAGCACTTAGAGGCTCTTAAGTCAAAAAGGTCAGCCTTGGCTAGCTTGCTAGGGGTCACCGCACAGGGTGCTCTGGTCCGCTCACGCTACATGGATGTAGCTCTGATGGACTCGCCCTCCCAGTACTTTTTTGGACTGAAGGGGAAAAATGGACAGAGAAAGCTCATTCACTCCTTGTTGGGCGATGACGGGAGAACAATCTCCACAGCAGCAGAGATCAGGAAACACGCTGCTGGCTTTTACAGTGAATTGTTTAGAGCAGAGTGGAGGGAGGACACGTCACTGGGCCAGGTTTTCCTTGATGGTCTTCCAGTGCTCTCAGAGGACCTTGTTGCCGGCTTGGATGCTCCACTGTCTCTGTCTGAGCTGCATACGGCGCTAATGAGCCTCCAGAATGGAAAATCACCAGGCATAGATGGTCTCTCTGTGGACTTTTTTAAGGAATTCTGGCCCCTGCTTGGTCCAGACCTGCTGGAGGTTCTCCAAGATAGCTTGGAAAGGGGGACCCTACCCACGACCTGCAGGAGGGCCATCATCACACTGTTGCCGAAAAAGGGGGACCTCCAGAGCCTAAAGAACTGGAGGCCAGTCTCTCTGCTCTGCACAGACTACAAGATTCTCTCAAAAGCTCTGGCCCGAAGACTGAGAAAGGTGATGAGCGAGCTCATTCATGTAGACCAGACTTACTGTGTGCCTGGCAGGCTGATTAGTGACAACGTCACTTTAATTCGGGATATTTTGGAGGTCTCTGGTTCATTGGCGGTAGAAACTGGTTTGATTTCAATTGACCAGGAAAAGGCGTTTGATCGGGTTGAACACCAATATTTATGGACAGTTTTAACAGCTTTTGGGTTCAGCCCAGGCTTCATAGCCAGGATACGGGTCTTGTACAGTGACATTGAGAGTGTGCTGAAGATAAATGGGGGCCTGTCTGCCCCTTTAAAAGTCCAGAGGGGGGTTCGGCAGGGCTTCCCTCTCTCAGGGATGCTGTACTCCCTCGCCATAGAGCCTTTGCTTCACTGCCTGAGAAGGGATCTATCAGGAGTTACTTTTCCTGGCTGTGACACCACGTTCAAGCTGTCGGCCTATGCAGATGATGTAGTCATTCTGCTAAACAAGCAGAGTGACATTGACGTTCTGGTTAGGAGTGTCAATCTTTTTGGCCAACTTTCCTCTGCAAAGATAAACTGGGGAAAAAGCGAGGCTCTGATGGTGGGGGAGAAACTAGAAAATCAGCTTACGCTGCCGGGTGGGTTGATTTGGAAAAAAGGAGGTTTTAAGTATCTTGGTGTCTTTATTGGAAATCAGCAGTTTGAGCAAAAAAATTGGGATGGGGTCATAGAGAAAATTAACGGGAGACTAAACAAGTGGAAGTGGCTAATGCCAAGAATATCTTTTAGAGGAAGAGTGCTCATTTTAAATAATCTTGTTTCCTCATCCCTGTGGCACCGCCTCATGTGCATGGACCCCCCTGCCGGTTTGTTGTCCAAAATTCAGTCTGTTTTGGTGGACTTTTTTTGGGGGGGTGGACTCCACTGGGTTCCTCAAGCCCTGTTATTTCTTCCCAAAGAGGAGGGGGGGGGGCAAGGAGTGATTCATTTAGCTAGTAGAGGTGCTGCTTTTAGATTGACTTTCATACAGAGACTGCTGACGGGCCCCCAGGATCTGGTATGGAGGCCTTTGGCCTGTGTTATTTTACAGAGAGTCCTTGGGCTTGGGCTAGACCTCCCTGTGTTTTTAATGGATTTTAAGAACTCTAATGCACTGTCTTTACCCAGTTTTTACCGCAGTCTCTTTTCAGTGTGGACTCTTTTTAAAAAACAAAGAGGGCCATGCGATTCCCTCTACTGGTTGTTGAGGGAGCCGCTGGTTTTTGGTGGTCGCCTTGGTGTCCTGCCGGGAGTTGGAAGGACCTTCCTTGATAGGCTGTGTTCCAGGAACGTTCTCACTCTGAAGCAAGTGGTGGAACTGGCTGGTCCTGGCCTCAACAACGCCTCAGCTTTAGCAGCTCATCTTGGTGTCAGGTCGAATCGTTTCATCGATGGTCTTCTTGCACACTGGAAACAGGAGCTTCATGGACTTGAGCACTCCCTACTCTTGGACTTTAGCAATGGCACGCTGCAGCCGGAAAGCACGGACCCCTTTCCCTCTCTCACGCTCTATATGGACTTTGACGTCGCTCCTTGCTCCTTACTGGCATTCTGTGCTCCCACTGGTGTGGACTTTGGAGGAGCCAGTGGTAAGGCACTTTACAGACTGGTGGTGATGGCACTCAACAAGGACAGATTGAACACCTGTGTGGCCACTCCTTGGAGAGCCTATTTTAAACTAGGAAAAGGGCATCGGCCTGCCTGGAGGGCTCTTTATAAAGCCCCTCTCCCTAAGAGGCATGGAGACTTACAGTGGAGGGTCCTGCATGGTATTATAGCTGTCAATGCTTTTGTTTCTGTGATTAACAGCAGTGTCAGTGATCAGTGTGTTTTTTGTTCCTCTAGGGAGACTGTTTTTCATTGTTTTATTGAATGTCAGCGCCTGAGTGGCCTCTTTGAACTTCTCACAGAACTTTTTCATATTTTTAAGGAAGTTTTCTCTAAGCAGGTTTTCATTTGTGGTTTTATGTACAATCGTCGTTTTAAGCAGAAGTGTCAACTACTGAACTTTGTTTTAGGGCAGGCAAAGTTGGCTATCTATGTAAGCCGGAGAAGAAAACTTGAGAATGTTGAGAGTGATGTTGATGTCAAAATTTTATTTGTGAGGCTACTTAAAGCCAGAATCAGGCTGGACTTTCAGTTTTTTATGGGGAATGGGGATGTGGAAGATTTCAGGACCCTCTGGTCCCTGGAGAATGTCCTCTGTTCAGTTCATGATGGACAGCTTTTTTTGGGGCGTTTTTTGGGGGATTAATTTTCTGTGTAATATAGCATGACATAGAAATTGTATTGACTGATGGACAAATGTGTTTATTAAAGATCTTTTAAAAATCAAAATCTCTCTCTCTCTCTCTCTCTCTCTCTCTCTCGTGCGCATGCATTTTGCGTTTGTGGGAGCAGGGGTGTGGAGTGGTGTCGAGTGAGTACTTTAAACTTTGTATTTTCTAACTTTTTCTCTATCTTGTGTGTTTGAGGTGTGTGTGTTTAATATAGTGGGTTGAGTGTGTGTGTGCTGGGGTGTGAGTGTTGGAGTGAGTGTGTCGGGGAACGGTAGCTTCTGCTGCCGGTTTTTCCCAGCCGGCATCATGCCGGTGATTGATGGTGGTGTGGAGTTTGAGCGCTTAACCCGGCGTCATGGTGTGAGAATCCTCCCGACAGTTCCCTGTTCTGTGGAGGAGGCCAGCCTCGCTGTAGGACAGGTGGTTGGGCATGGCAGCATAAAATCAGCATCGAGGATGAACAGCGCAATTGTGATCTTTCTGGATTCGACTGAGAAAGCTGATAAGGTGGTGGCACAGCGAGTGGTCATAGGTGACACTTTTACTCCCGTTTTACCGCTGGCGAATCCGTCTAGGAGGATCACCATCTCAAACGCTCCTCCTTTCGTTAAAAATGATCAGCTGATTAGAGAGTTGTCCCGTTTTGGCCAGGTTGTGTCCCCTATCAGAATGGTCTCTCTGGGTAGTAAATCACCCCTGCTGAAGCATGTTGTATGTCATAGGAGGCAGTGTTTCATGGTGTTGAAAGACAGCTCTGCTGAACTGAACGCGTCTTTTAATTTCAGGATTGACGGCTTTAGCTACTTGGTGTTTGCAACATCTGAAACCATGAAGTGTTTTGCGTGTGGCGCAGAAGGCCATCTTATTAGGTCATGTCCTGAAAAGGCGAACACAAAGAGCACTGGCGGTAAGAAAGGTGACGCCGCTGTTTCTGGTGGTCCGGAGGGTAGCGCTACATGTGGTGCGGCGGATGCCGCTGCGGCGCCCGCTCCTGCTGGGGCGGTCGTGGCCGCGACTGCGGCCGCATCCGCGTCCGCGGCCGCGTCCACTTCTACTTCTGCGGGGGCGTCCGCGTCCGCGACCACGTCCGCGTCCGCTTGTGCTGGGGCGGCCGCGGCCGCCTCTGCTGGGGTGGCCGCGGCGGGCGCGGTAGTTGTCCCCCCAAACAGTGATGGTGGGGAATTTCTGTCTGGCGGCAGCTCTGATCATTGTGACGAGCCTGTCGCCCGGGGTAGACAGGTGGAGGGTGTAAGTAAAAGTGCAGTTAAACGAAGGAACGTGAATGAACAGACTTTGCAGGTGGGGGAGGAGCGGTTTGAGGCTGTAGCGGACACACAGAGCAAACACTGCATGACAAACGTTGCGTTTCATGAAGAAATGCAGGAATGTAGTTTTGTTGAAGAGGATCCTTTTAAAGCTGCACAAAAAAGGAAAAGTGCGGAAAACTTGCAGAGCTCTGCTAAATCTAGTAGGGTTGGGAATTTAGATTTACTGAATGAGAGCGCTTCTGACGAAAGTGGAGATGAGTCTGAACTGATGCAGACGCAGACGCAGGAGGAGCAAAGCTCCTATTGTTTTGCTAAAATTAGACAATTTCTCCAGGTGACCAAGGGGAGCAGAGCTGTGAAAGTGGAAAATTACTTTCCAGATCTGGAGTTATTTGTGGCATCAGCTCGCAAGCTGATGAAACCGAATGATGGGAATGAGACTTTTACTGATCAGGAAATTTTTCGTTTAAAGAAACTGGTTGTCAAACTGAAATCACAAAATACTAACAGTCATGTTGACTCTTAGTTTGTTTCTTCCCTTTTATGCTATGTGTGTGTTTTTTTACTGTACCTTATTTTTATCCTTTTTAATGCCCCACCTTAGAATTGGCACTCTTAATATAAACGGGGCCAGGGATGATGTAAAAAGGGCCTCTTTATACAAGCTTTTTAATTTAAAGGCACTTGACGTGCTGATGGTCCAGGAGACTCACAGCACTGTAGACATTGAGTGCCAGTGGAGAAAAGAGTGGGATGGCTGCATTTTTTTTAGCCACAAATCCAATAATAGTGGAGGGGTGGCTGTACTTTTCTCTCGGGGTTGTGTGCCTGTCTCTTATGAGGTAGAAGAGGTGGTGAAAGGACATGTACTCTTGCTAAAGGTACAGCTTGAAAATGTAAACTTGGTTCTTATAAACGTGTATGTGCCAACCCAGAGAGCAGAAAGGATCAGGGTCTTTAATATGCTATCAGATACGGTTAGATCCTGTAATCCAAATAGTTTTTTTATTTCTGGGGGGTGATTTTAACTGTACATTAAACCACAGACTGGACAGGAACCATCAGGAACCTCACCCTGCTTCTGCCAATAGGCTGAGGGAACTAGTGAAGGCGCATGAAATGGCCGATGTGTGGAGATCACATCATGGGGACCAGAGGCAGTACACCTGGAGCCATGCTAAAGATAACCTCTTATCTATGGCTAGGTTAGACCGTTTCTATGGTTTTAAACACCAAATGAGTGTTTTTAAAAATAGTTGTATCTGTCCTGTTGGTTTCACTGATCACTGCCTGCTGATTTGTTCTGTTTTCATTGAAAATGTAAAGTGTAAGAGTGCTTTTTGGCATTTTAATAATACACTTTTAAATGATGTGTTTTTAAGGGAGTTTTTCATGATGTATGGAAGTCACACAGGGAACAAAAACCCTCTTTTAGTTCTCTCCAATTGTGGTGGGATTTTGGTAAGGCCCAGATAAAACAACTCTGCCAACAGTACACTCAAAATGTCACTCGTAGCTTGACCCAATCCTTGAAAGTTCTGGAGACTGAGGTGGTAGAACTAGAGGAGTTGCTCAGTTCTACAGGAAAACAGGAGCACTTAGAGGCTCTCAAGTCAAAAAGGTCAGCCTTGGCTAGCTTGCTAGGGGTCACCGCACAGGGTGCTCTGGTCCGCTCACGCTACATGGATGTAGCTCTGATGGACTCGCCCTCCCAGTACTTTTTTGGACTGGAGGGGAAAAATGGACAGAGAAAGCTCATTCACTCCTTGTTGGGCGATGACGGGAGAACAATCTCCACAGCAGCAGAGATCAGGAAACACGCTGCTAGCTTTTACAGTGAATTGTTTAGAGCAGAGTGGAGGGAGGACACGTCACTGGGCCAGGTTTTCCTTGATGGTCTTCCAGTGCTCTCAGAGGACCTTGTTGCCGGCTTGGATGCTCCACTGTCTCTGTCTGAGCTGCATACGGCGCTAATGAGCCTCCAGAATGGAAAATCACCAGGCATAGATGGTCTCTCTGTGGACTTTTTTAAGGAATTCTGGCCCCTGCTTGGTCCAGACCTGCTGGAGGTTCTCCAAGATAGCTTGGAAAGGGGGACCCTACCCACGACCTGCAGGAGGGCCATCATCACACTGTTGCCGAAAAAGGGGGACCTCCAGAGCCTAAAGAACTGGAGGCCAGTCTCTCTGCTCTGCACAGACTACAAGATTCTCTCAAAAGCTCTGGCCCGAAGACTGAGAAAGGTGATGAGCGAGCTCATTCATGTAGACCAGACTTACTGTGTGCCTGGCAGGCTGATTAGTGACAACGTCACTTTAATTCGGGATATTTTGGAGGTCTCTGGTTCATTGGCGGTAGAAACTGGTTTGATTTCAATTGAGCAGGAAAAGGCGTTTGATCGGGTTGAACACCAATATTTATGGACAGTTTTAACAGCTTTTGGGTTCAGCCCAGGCTTCATAGCCAGGATACGGGTCTTGTACAGTGACATTGAGAGTGTGCTGAAGATAAATGGGGGCCTGTCTGCCCCTTTAAAAGTCCAGAGGGGGGTTCGGCAGGGCTGCCCTCTCTCAGGGATGCTGTACTCCCTCGCCATAGAGCCTTTGCTTCACTGCCTGAGAAGGGATCTATCAGGAGTTACTTTTCCTGGCTGTGACACCACGTTCAAGCTGTCGGCCTATGCAGATGATGTAGTCATTCTGCTAAACAAGCAGAGTGACATTGACGTTCTGGTTAGGAGTGTCAATCTTTTTGGCCAACTTTCCTCTGCAAAGATAAACTGGGGAAAAAGCGAGGCTCTGATGGTGGGGGAGAAACTAGAAAATCAGCTTACGCTGCCGGGTGGGTTGATTTGGAAAAAAGGAGGTTTTAAGTATCTTGGTGTCTTTATTGGAAATCAGCAGTTTGAGCAAAAAAATTGGGATGGGGTCATAGAGAAGATTAACGGGAGACTAAACAAGTGGAAGTGGCTAATGCCAAGAATATCTTTTAGAGGAAGAGTGCTCATTTTAAATAATCTTGTTTCCTCATCCCTGTGGCACCGCCTCATGTGCATGGACCCCCCTGCTGGTTTGTTGTCCAAAATTCAGTCTGTTTTGGTGGACTTTTTTTGGGGGGGTGGACTCCACTGGGTTCCTCAAGCCCTGTTATTTCTTCCCAAAGAGGAGGGGGGGGCAAGGAGTGATTCATTTAGCTAGTAGAGGTGCTGCTTTTAGACTGACTTTCATACAGAGACTGCTGACGGGCCCCCAGGACCTGGTATGGAGGCCTTTGGCCTGTGTTATTTTACAGAGAGTCCTTGGGCTTGGGCTAGACCTCCCTGTGTTTTTAATGGATTTTAAGAACTCTAATGCACTGTCTTTACCCAGTTTTTACCGCAGTCTCTTTTCAGTGTGGACTCTTTTTAAAAAACAAAGAGGGCCATGCGATTCCCTCTACTGGTTGTTGAAGGAGCCGCTGGTTTTTGGTGGTCGCCTTGGTGTCCTGCCGGGAGTTGGAAGGACCTTCCTTGATAGGCTGTGTTCCAGGAACATTCTCACTCTGAAGCAAGTGGTGGAACTGGCTGGTCCTGGCCTCAACAACGCCTCAGCTTTAGCAGCTCATCTTGGTGTCAGGTCGAATCGTTTCATCGATGGTCTTCTTGCACACTGGAAACAGGAGCTTCATGGACTTGAGCACTCCCTACTCTTGGACTTTTGCAATGGCACGCTGCAGCCAGAAAGCACTGACCCCTTTCCCTCTCTCACGCTCTATATGGACTTTGACGTCGCTCCTTGCTCCTTACTGGCATTCTGTGCTCCCACTGGTGTGGACTTTGGAGGAGCCAGTGGTAAGGCACTCTACAGACTGGTGGTGATGGCACTCAACAAGGACCGATTGAACACCTGTGTGGACACTCCTTGGAGAGCCTATTTTAAACTAGGAAAAGGGCATCGGCCTGCCTGGAGGGCTCTTTACAAAGCCCCTCTCCCTAAGAGGCATGGAGACTTACAGTGGAGGGTCCTGCATGGTATTATAGCTGTCAATGCTTTTGTTTCTGTGATTAACAGCAGTGTCAGTGATCAGTGTGTTTTTTGTTCCTCTAGGGAGACAGTTTTTCATTGTTTTATTGAATGTCAGCGCCTGAGTGGCCTCTTTGAACTTCTCACAAAACTTTTTCATATTTTTAAAGAAGTTTTCTCTAAGCAGGTTTTCATTTGTGGTTTTATGTACAATCGTCGTTTTAAGCAGAAGTGTCAACTACTGAACTTTGTTTTAGGGCAGGCAAAGTTGGCTATCTATGTAAGCCGGAGAAGAAAACTTGAAAATGTTGAGAATGATGTTGATGTCAAAATTTTATTTGTGAGGCTACTTAAAGCCAGAATCAGGCTGGACTTTCAGTTTTTTATGGGGAATGGGGATGTGGAAGGTTTCAGGACCCTCTGGTCCCTGGAGAATGTCCTCTGTTCAGTTCATGATGGACAGCTTTTTTTGGGGCGTTTTTTGGGGGATTAATTTTCTGTGTAACATAGCATGATATAGAAATTGTATTGACTGATGGACAAGTGTGTTTATTAAAGATCCTTTAAAAATCAAAAATCTCTCTCTATCTCTCTCTCTCTCTCTCTCTCCTGAGAGGCCTGAAGACCTCTAATCCAGCTCTGATCTAAATGAAGGTACCACTTGAAGCTTTATTTTTTCTAGCATGCTTTTAACTACCTGAACTTTGATTTTTTTTTTATGTATTTTTTTTTTTTTAAGCTTCATCACCTTATCTAGCAATTCATGACTAGTGGAAGTAATCTTCAATTTTTATCTTTCATAAAGCCTACCAAGCTATGATTTCCTTCTTTAATCTTATTTTTTCTGTAAGTCAACCATAATCACACTTTTTAGAGCTCATTCCATTTTTAAGGCTTCCTTCTGGCTATCCTACACTGCAAAATGCAGCCCTAGAGTCATTCCTCCCACGCCTGTGACCCCTCTAAGGCTCGACCATATTGTCCTGTTCCAAGCCTCTTGGAAACCAAGAAAAACCAAGAGAGTAAGGCAGGTAACAGCATTAGCTTCAAAGGAAAGCCATAACCTTTTTCTGTAACGACTGTCTCTTTTTGAACACAAGGTAAATTTAATCTGTTTTCTTTTTTATAATTTTTTTCCCAAATTCCTTTCTCCTTAACTTTGTGTTCCAATGATTTTTTTTACCACTATTTTCACTTCACCCTTATTCCACATATGCTAGACCTGTAAATATGCTCCATCTCCACAACCCAACATCCAGAGTAATCCTATCTCTTTCATCAGACAACGTCATCAAAGTCACAGCCAGATTAGGTTCTCTGATTCACAATCAAGACCTCCCTGGCAAAAATTCTACTATTGTCGAAGGAATGTCGATTCAGATAGGTCCAACTACCCTGCACCTGGGATCAGGGATAGGAGATACTGACCACAAAACACATACCACCATGGCAGGGGGCCATCATTCCACCATGATCACTCAGGAGCAGAGGCTAGACCTGCATATGTCAAATCCAATCTCACAGCTGGGGACACAAAGGAAACTTCTGCTCTAAGCCAAGAAGTGATTGATGATATCAGGCACCTACTGACTAAAATCCTCGACTTGGATGAGACAGCTGACTCCTGGTCATAACAGCAGTGACTCCTCTGCCTGAAGTGGGCCACAAAAACCAATGTGGCACCCCAACCACAGTCTCAGTCACTACACCTGACCAGCAGTCCCAGTCTAATAAAGACTCTCATATTTGTGCCACAAGTTCAGATCAAAGAACTCTGAAACAAGACCAAACAACTTCCAAAGCATGCCAAGTGCAAAGATCACAGCATCGCACTGTGCCTGCCAACTCTTAAACCCTTCTGGTTTTAGTACACTTCCAGGCCAAACAAAAATCTACCGTCCTCAGGTTTCCTATAAACATGCCCCTCGACTTCTCAGTCTAGGCCTTACCTTGAGAGCCACACCACTTTTAAGCACTGGCTCCCAAATTACCATTGTTACAGTGCACAACCCAATGGCTGAAGCCATAGTCGTGCCCAAAAACATGTCTCTCGGCTGGCTTTTTAGCTCACACACTCACAACTCTGAGCTGATCACTCTTAGACTTGGGAGTGCCCACTCCCTTCGCGGGCTGACACACCTGAACTCAAAGCCATGTATTCTAAGCCTTCTCAAGCAATCACGCTCATGTCATTCCTTGACCCAGGGTCAAGGAGATTAACTTACCGGACCGTTTCTGCCCAAAAAACCTCCCACGAAAGACACCAAGGGGGGACAAGGTCAAAGTGTGCCAAGGTCAATCAGACCCCACTCACTCCTGGGTCCACCATAAGCAAAACAAGTGGCAAAATCCTCCATGGGACTTGCAGAGGACAACACTGTCACACTAAGGCCACAAATAGGATAAGATTAGACTTTGTGCATCCTAGGAAATTATTCTAATGAGCTAACAGCCTTAGGTGAATTTGGCCGGATTTTCAAAATAAAAGTCAGTTGCTAACACCAAAAAACTGCAAATAAACTCCTAAATCAAAATAGTTTTTTTCTATCTGATATGAATAACTATTTTAAATGAACCTGATAAACCAACAATCAGCTTCTCACTTTAAAATAACCAACACAGAAATGTATACCTTAAAACACCATCAAAACAGGTAACTAGCATTGAGATAACCTTAAATTCTCCCACAAAGCAAGTAGGACACTAACAATAAAGCTTCCTTAAATAGAGCCACTTAAACAGAGACTTGTCAATGAACTTCCACCATTGAGAAGAACTTTGGTCTACTACGAAGAGCATTTTGTAAGTGAGAGAAGAAGATAGCAAGCTTCGAACCCCCCCATTCCTAGCCACCTCGTGAGGATGATGACGCACCTTCTCCGCGGTCTAACACTCTCCACTTACTAACCGCTCTGTCCTGCTGTGACTCTGACACCTTTGTAGCCAAAGCTGGTTTAAGCCAAACTGATTGAATTTTGGCCTCACATAAGCTGGACTACATCAACACCACATAGGCTAAGCACCTACCACAAGGACATGAGTTTTACTCTGCAAATTAAAAAAAAAAAAAAAAAAAATATATATATATATATATATACAGTATATATATATATATATAGTGGTGATGTGAAAATGATGAGGCAGAGTTCTCTCTCAAAGTCAGCTTGGACACAAATTGAGGGCCTCTGTCAGACGTAATGTCCGATGGAACGCCGAAGCGCGCCACCCAAGCTGTTAAAAATGCCACCCGAACGCCCGGACTGGCACGGCGGTACACACTTGCATGCCCTCTCTGCGAAGCGGCGATGGTAGAAACAAAGGACGTCCGGTCCACGTTCCCTGGCCCCTGCCGCCGCCGTCGTCGGTGAGTCTGACACCGCTGCCTCTGGCCCCCTGTCGTCTCCGGTCGTCGCGCCAAGTTCCACTACAGCGGCCGTGGCTGCACGCCGCTTGGTGGCGTTGATAATCTGCTGCGCCTCTCGGCCCAGCGCGCGGTAGTCCCGTAGGGCCAACAGTGGCAAAGTGGCCAGGGTCGCTCTCGCTGCTGACGGTAGAGTTCTGAGGAAGAGGTGGGTGAAAATGAAGTGATAGTCGTCAGAGTCTTTCAACCTCAACAACTTCTCCATCAGGCTCGCGGGCATGTCGTTTTCCCCCTCCGTCAGCACCAGGAGCCTCTCTGCTCCCTTCCCCACCAAGGGGGTGAATTGCTGGATGAGTGCAGCCTTCAACGTGCCGTATTTGTCGCTATCCGGCGGCTGGTCGATCAGGCTCTCCACATGCTGGGCCGTGTTGTTGTCCAGCTTTGCGACTACATGGTAGAATTTCGTGGCATCTACCGATATCCCCCGGAGGTTGAACTGCGCCTCAACCGTGTTGAACCAGGAGCGCGGATTGCTCTGCCAGAAGTCCGGTAGCTGGACTGTAGCGGCATTCGCTTGGCTGGGGGCTCCTGACGCGGCTGGCCCGGGGGGATTTTCTTCTTGCATTATACGTCTCGGGTCACCAGTGTGGTGATGTGAAAATGACGAGGCAAAGTTCCCTCTCTAAGTCAGTTTTATTCACAGCACCATCATCTCAAAGCAGAGAAAGAGAATGACACAGTAAACTCTCTTCCTTAAATATCAGGAACTTCACACTTCACAGATCACATGTCACACAGACCACCTTGCATTATAAAGACAGTCACAATGTATTTCTCTCCATGATATCACTTCCACTGTCTCCAATACATCCCTTCCTTAATCCATTAATTGAACCCCCCACAGTCTCAAGCCTTGCATACCAAGGCTAAGATTCCTGCAGCTTCCTGCCTTTTTTCTGACCTAAAATGTGAGCCACAAAACAGGTCCCATGTGTGTCCACCACAATATACGTATATATTGAGTCCTTTAATAGATTAACATTCCTTTTTCCATTTTCCTTTTTTTTTTCCCTCGCTTGCAGCCAACTAGAAGTTGTGTCAATTTGTTTGATACATAGTTAAGCCATAGTCAAAGTTTGCCTTAGGATTAGATTTTTTTTTTCTTTTGCTCAGTGTCAGGGACATGAGAGCTAGTTTAACTGCCTTTTACCTCAACCAGCTTCCAAGTGGGTCCCAATGCCGCTACAATTGTCTTCTTGGAACCCAAGGGGGGCACTGTAGTAGACTAAAGCTGGATTGAACACTAAAATTGGAACTTTGCTTCAGGTATGAACAAACTGTCTAACCTCTGGCCAGTTTCATAACCCCCAACAGGATCCAGCTGTAATGGAGGACCATATACAGCACCCCTGGCCCCTTACTTTCAACACAGATCCCTGACATGGAGAAGAGAGAAGCAGGAAACAAACTCCCGCACTAAGGGGACCACGGCTATAAAACTCGTGCAGAACAGGATTTTTTTTTTCTAAAGACCTCCTAATTGTGCTTACACTGTTGCTGGATTATCTGTTATCATAAATGTTTCAATTATGCATGCTTTTCTTACTTATGAACCCTCATAGATTAGAAAATTCAGATAGAGGTATCCCTATAATATGTGTCTAGTTTGTGATAGATGTCTATGACTCCCCTTCTCTTTCGGATGAGCAAGCTTACACAAGGGGCAGTGAGATGGTCATGAAAAGCCCTGATTGGCCAACCCCTCAGGACCGCCATGTGGCTATGTGCTTTTTCACATTTCCAGGACAGAATTTGCTATCTTTTGCTGCTGTTCTTCTGAGGAGAGAGGTAATCAGCTCTCTCTCTCTCTCCTCAGAGGCCAAAAGGCCCCTAATCCAGCTCTGATCTGACTGAAGGTATCACTTTAAGCTTTCTTTTTTCTAGCATGCTTTAACTACCTGAACTTTGATATTTTTTGTATTTTTTTTCTTTAAAGCTTCATCATCTTAACTAGCAATTCATGACTAGTGGAAGTTGTCTTCAATTTTTATTTTATCTGTAGCCAACCCAGCAATGATTTTATTCTTAAGATAAGATAAGATAAGATAAGATAAGCCTTTATTAGTCCCACACTGGGGAAATTCCAGGATTGCAACAGCACAGGGATAGCAACACTCAGAGGAATGATCCAGAAGATAAGAAAAATAAGAGCAGTGAATATACAGTACATATGTACACATAAATAATATATATTTATGTGTACTATAAATATATACTATATATACTAATATACAATATTAGTATATATTATATTTGTGTGTGTATGTATATATATATATATATATATATATATATATATATATATATATATATATATATATATATATATATATATATATATATATATATATATATATATATATATATATACAGTATATACTGTATATTGCAGAGCATTGTAGTTAGATGGACTAAACAGCATAACTGTCTATTTAGTTATTCTACATGGTATGAATATGTACCCATACATATTGTCACCCTCCATAGTGACTGATATTGTCCTAGTTTTATACTGGAGGGGACCATTTGTGAAAGTCTGTTGCATCTTTTGCCTTCAATACTATTAGTTCGTCACGATTTTTGCTATCTCTGCAAGCAGCCCTGCTTAGGTTATACAGTCTGACAGCTGTAGGTAGGAAGGACCTGCAAAACCTCTCGGTCGCGCATCTAGGATGATTTAGTCTACTGCTAAATGAGCTCCTCAGTGCATTCAGTATGTCCTGCATAGGGTGGGACTCAGACTCCAGCAGAGATGGCAGTTTAGCCACCATCCTTCTCTCTCCTATCTCCTCCACTGGTTCGAGGCGCTGCCCCAGGACAGAGCTAGCTTTCTTGATTAGTCAGTTAAGTCTCTTCCTATCGGCTGCTGTAATGCCGTTGCCCCAGCAGACCACTCCAAAAGTAATGGCTGATGCCACCACCGTGTCGTAGAAAGTCTTCAAGAGCACTCCTTGTACACCAAAAGACCTGAGCCTCCTCAGTCGGAACAGCCTGCGCTGTCCCTTCTTGTAGAGTGTGTCGGTATTGTGTGTCCAGTCTAGTTTATTGTTCAGATGAACACCCAGGTACTTGTAGGATGTCACCATCTCAGTGTCTGTTCCCTGGATGTTCACTGGTGCTGTGAGGGGTTGTCCTTGCCGACGGCAGTCCACCACCAGCTCCTTAGTTTTCCTCGCATTGATCTGGAGGCAGTTCCGCTGGCACCAGTCCACGAAGTCCTGGATAAGTCCTCTGTACTCAGCTTCATCTCTGTTGGAGATCAGGCCAATGATCGCAGAGTTGTCAGAGAACTTCTGTAGATGGCAGTGTCTTGTGTTGTTTGAGAAGTCCGCAGTATGAAGCGTGAACAGGAAGGGAGCAAAAACCATTCCCTGGGGGGCCCCTGTGCTGCCGATGATCATGTCCAACGCACAATCCCGGGTTCTCTCAAACTGTGGCCGGTTAGTGAGGTAGTCCAGGATCCATGATGACAGGTGCTGGTCCACCCCTGTTGCACAGCAGCTTGTCCTTCAGGATCATCGGTTTGATTGTGTTGAACTCACTGGAGAAATCAAAGAACATGATTCTCACCGCATTCCCGGGCTTCTCCAGGTGGGACAGAAAACAGTGAAGGAGGAATATCACTGCATCCTCCACCCCAATGCCATGCTGGTAAGCTAACTAGAGTGGATCCATCGCTGGTCCCACCAGGGGGCGGAGGTGAGCAAGGAGCAGTCTCTCCAGGGTCTTCATCAGGTGAGACGTCAGGGCCACTGGTCTGTAGCTGTTCAGGACTTTGGGGTGTGAAGTCTTTGGTACAGGTACCACACAAGATGTTTTCCACAACTGTGGTATCCTCCCCAGCTTCAGGCTCAGGTTGAAGATATGCTTCACAATCCCACACAGCTGGTCTGCGCAGGACTCGAGGAGCTTCGCGCTGTTGCCGTTCGGTCCTGAGGCCTTCCTCTCCTTGATCTTCCTCAGCTCCGTCCTCACCTGGGTCTTGGTGAGGGTCAGGTTGGGGGGGGGCTGTGTGCTGGAAGTGTGGGGGGGTGTTGGTGGAGTGGGGTGTGGACAGCAGGTCTCGATGACTTTAGAGGCAGCAGTGGCTGGTGTGCAGTCGGGGGGGGGGGGGTTGTCAAACCTATTAAAAAACAGGTTCAGATTGTTTACCCACTCCCTCCCCCCCGTGGCCTGGGAGGAGGTTTTCTGGAGCCCAGAGATGGTTTTAAGGTTTCTCCAGACCCTGCTGATGTCGCTCTGTTGCAGCTTGTCTTCCATCTTCTTTAATCTTAATTTTTCTGTAAGTCAACTGTGATCACACTTTTTATAGCTCGTTCCATTTTTAATGCTTCCTTCTGGCTATCCTGCACTGCAAAATGTCGCCCTAGAGAAGATTCATTGTTCCAGCCACCTCCAGCAGATTTAAGCTCTGGGCCTGAACCCGGCCCCACCTCACTGAGGATTTCAAGGCCGAGACCCCGGGGCACACGGCAGCAGGGAGAACCATTGCTGCCAAGGCTCGTTTCCAGCCCAGGTTTCACCAAAGCCGGGCTACCCAGAGTCATTCCTCCCACTGTGGGCCTCAGATTATTTCATACTTTAGACAGAGACAATGAATACACATGGGAGAACAATGCCCAAGTGAGTGAGAGGGGGTTGAATGAAGTGTAGTGTAGATGTCATGCTGTGTATGAGGAAGTGAACCTTGTGAAGTGTGACCCTTGAACCTTGTGAAGTGTGACTTGATATAGAGAGAGGAATGCTTGATGTGACCAGTCAGTCTGTTCTTTGCTTGTGAGATGTGAGTGTGTAATAAATGAGTATGCCTCTTCATTTACACACTCCACACTGGTGATCCAAGACGTATTATGGAACACGAGGCAAGAACCCCGGAGCCGGCCCAGTTGGGAAGCCCCAGAGACGCTGAAGCCAACCCGCAGACAGCCAGGACTGGAACCCCCAGCAACGCGTGTGCAGTTTCAGTCAAGCTACCGGATTTCTGGCAGCACAACCCACGCTCTTTGTTCCACCACACCGAGGCCCAGTTCGCCCTCCGTGGAGTAAAAGCAGACGACACCAAGTTCTACCATGTGGTAGCAGTGCTGGACTCCTGCACAGCCCAGCAGGTAGCGAGCCTGCTCGATCAGCCACCAGCCAGCACCAAATATGAGGCGCTCATCCGGCGATACATGCTCTCGGAATGTGAGAGAGCGGAGAGGCTCCTGGCGTGGACCGGGTTAGGAGATGGGTCGGCCATAGACCTGATGGAGAAGATGCTTGCTTTGATGGGCACGGGCGACGGGCACTTTCTGTTTGCCCACCTTTTCCTCCGGAACCTGCCAACAGAAGCAAGAACGGTTCTGGCCAATTCGCCGTTGCTGGCCGCACGAGACTACCGTGCGCTAGCCCAGGAGGCAGACCGGATCATCCTCACCACCAGGGTGATCACAGTCAACGAGGTGGGAGCGGAGCCCAAACTCTGCTTACTGGCCTTGTGGACCAAGTGCGTGAATTAAAGGCTGAAATCATGGAAAAAGACAAGAAAATTAATTTCTTAGAAAGATGTTTGGATTAATTTGAACAGTATACGAGAATGGAAGATGTCATTGTGAGCAGTCTGAACACCAGACACCGCTCCTCTGCACGTGGGACAGTAGGAGTTGGTAACCAGGATGGGGAGGATGAGACATTGGCAGAATCACACACTCTTGAGCAGCAGGTATTACATTTTTTTCAACTCTAAAAACATTGTTGTGGACAATCAGACTATTTTTGCTTTCCACATGTTACCTAAAAAAGACAGTAAAGGAAAACCAGCGATCATCATCCGATTTGTCAGCAGGAAAGCAAAAACTGATCTTCTGCAACAAGCAAAGAAAACTGAGAGGAACGGCTGTCTATATAAATGAACATTTAACAAAAAAGAACTCTGAAATAGCTGGACAAACCAGGGCTCTCACAAAACAGAGAAAAATACAATCATATGAACAAAGAACTGTAAGGTGTGGATTAAACTTCTTGGCACTCCAGAAGAAGCTAAAGTCATAATGATTACAGAAATGGAGGAATTAGACAAATTTAAACCTTAGCCCTGATGCAAGAATAACAGTGCAGTAAGATTATGAGTGGAGATTTGTGTGTTCTTTTTCCTTTTTTCCTTTTAGTGTGCATTGTTGGCATAACTTATGATTAGTACTTTAACCAATCATCCTTCCTCATTTAATAATGGAAGTGTATTAGGGCAAAAATTAAAACAAACAAACAAACAAACCAAAAAAGCTTATGACTGACTTGAGTAGACATCAATTATCCCCAGTTGGAAGAAGTCATTTGCCACAGAGTGAGGAATTTCAAACTCTGAAAATATGCCATTATGCTGAACATAAACTACAAGAGATGGAGAATGATATTGATCCTGATAACCCCTTTTTCAAAAATATTCATAATCATTGTGAATATTATACTGAAAAGCAATTGGAAAGTCAAGTGCAATTATATGGTAACCTACCAATAATACACTTCAACAGCAGAAGTCTTAACAAAAAGACTAAAGGCTGCACGGTGGCGCAGTGGTTAGCACTGCGGCAGCACAGTTTACCCTTGGCCGGGGGATCGTGGGAGCATGGGTTCGATCCCAGCCCCCGACCAACAGTGATCTGTGTGGAGTTTGCATGTTCTCCCCATGTTTGCGTTGGTTTACTCCGGGATTTCTCCGGTTTCCTCCCACATGCCAAAAAACATACAGGTTCAGTTAATTGGAGACTCTAATGTGGCCCTAGGTGTGAATGTGTGTGTGAATGGTTAAGGGATAGCACCGTATCGTGGCTGCTTCATCCATCCAGGTGGTGGATGCCCTCAATTTCCCCTCTGGGGATCAATAAAGTATACTAAATCTAAATCTAAAAAAAAAAAAAAACTTTCCACAGATTCAGGACTATTTAAAACAGCTAGACAAAAAATTTACAGCTATCACAGTCTCTGAAACTTGACTTAATGAAGAGCAGGCTTCTCTGATGGCAATAGAGGGATATCAGATGTTTCATATTGTAACGTTGGGGCCATGTTAAGTGACTTTCCCAGCATGCTTTGCCAGATGTAAACGTTATGTGTGTGCAACCGTGATGTAAACAGAGGTCTGTGAGAATGACCTCCCCTGCTCTGTGTACTAAGTTGCAAGTTGGGGGTTGGGGTGTACAAAATAAATCTGGTTGATCACAGCCATCTGCTCCATTTTCTTTGTGTGAACCTTGCAAACGTCACACTGGTGTCAGAAGTGGGATGGAGCAGATGGATGCCAGGATCAGAATGGAGATCCAGCAGCTGGAGCAGTTCATTGCTCAGCTGATGATGGACGATGGGACCGAGACACCACCCCCGGGAGCCGGGAGCCGGGACGAACGAAGCGGCGGCGGACCTGACGGGGCCAGCGCACCCCGCCTTCTGTCTTTTTCAAGACAGAGCGGGCAGAGCGGAGCAAACCAGCCCCGCATTCCGCCCTTTTCAGGACAGGACGGGCTGGCGATCCCACGGCGATCGAGAGTGACGATCGATCAGGAGGCGGCCATCGCATCTGTTAGGCAGTGGGCCAAGATTCCCCGCTTCAACGGCGAGGCCACGTTGGATGACTACCTGACCCAGGTCGAGCTGGCCGCTGCGCTGAACTGCTGGTCACCAGAGGAAACCACCGTGCAAGTCGCGCCGGCCTTGGAAGGGAGAGGTCTCTGCACGCTTTCTGATCTGCTGCCTGAGGAGCGCTACAGCTGGCCAGCGCTACAAGGGGCGCTCCAGAGACGATTTGGGAGAACGGCGGACGCTGAGCACGCCCAGGAACAGCTGACCCGCCGCCGTAGAAGCAACCAGGAAAGCCTAGGAACCTATGCTGCAGACATACGGCTGCTAACCCGGCGCAGCTACCCAGATTTCGTACCGGAGGCGGTAGAGAAGCTCGCCCTCCGGAGCTTCATCCAAGGTCTCCGCCCGGCCCAGCTCCAGAGCCACGTACGGATCCACGCCGCGAGCGACTGGGAGACTGCAGAGGCAGAAGCAGAGCGGGTGGAGCCGCTGATGAATCGCACAGTTGAAGCGCCAACGCACAGACAGAGAACATTCCAGGCCACGATGGAGAGCGAGGAGGAAGAGGAGGAATTACGGCAGACCACGGCGGCGCGTCCCCGGAGAAGAACGCCCCTCGCCGGCGTTAAACTAGAGCGAGGTGGCGTGAACGGGAACAGGCCGCCTCCCGCAGATGTTTCCCCCGAGGAGCCGGCACCACGCGTGGGCCGAATTGGACACTCTCCAGGGATCTATCTACAGTGCAGCTTGGGGAAGACGTCGATCCGGGCCCTGATTGACACCGGCTCTACAATCTCCCTGGTTCGACCCGGTGTGCTGCCGGGCACGAACAAGACGGCCCCACGGGGGTGGGAACCCACCAAGCGCTGCGTCACCACGGCTACCGGTGAGCGCGCCAGACTGGGGGGGCGGAGAGTTTTGGTGGTGGGGGTGGCCGGTCAGAACATAAGACACCCGTTCTGGCTGGCTGACATCCAAGACCCCTGTATTATTGGACTAGACCTGCTCACAGCCTGGAATGCCAAGATCGACACCGCGGGACCTTCCCTCCAGCTGGGAAACCGGACCATCACGCTCCACAGCAGAACCCAGAGAAGGAACACGGGGGCCTGCGCGATCGGGGGATCGCCAAGACAGACCGGACCAGGCAGGCCACCGCGAGGACTGGACACGATGACGTCACCAGCGCGGACAGAGGGAGCACAAACGCACACAAGGACAGCAAGGGGAGGGGTCAACGTGTCAGCAGAGACGCAGCAGGCGGTGGAGGAATTATTTCAGCGGAGCTGCAGCGGGCTGGACCCGGAACAGAGACGCCAGCTGCGGGAGCTACTGGACTGTTTTATGGGTGTTTTCGCCGCGAAGGATGAGGAATGCGGCCGGACCGGGTTGGTGCAGCACGAGATCGACACCGGTGAGGCCAGGCCGATTCGACTCCACCCACGCCGGCTGCCCTTTTCAAGGCGGGCAGCGGCGGAACAAAAAGTGCGAGAAATGCTGGAGGCAGATGTTATTGAGCCCTCCAGCAGCCCCTGGGCGGCGCCGGTGGTGCTGGTCAAGAAGAAGGATGGGTCATGGTGGTTCTGTGTGGATTACCGACGCCTGAACGATGCCACCAGGAAAGATTCCTACCCCCTGCCCCGCATCGATGATGCACTGGACCACATCGCAGGCTCCAGCTGGTTCAGCTCGCTGGATCTACGCAGGCGGCTATTGGCAGGTAGAGCTGTCACCCGAGGCCCGCCAAAAAACAGCCTTCTCCATCGGGCAGGGACTGTACCAGTTTAAAGTGATGCCGTTTGGACTCTGCAACGCTCCGGCCACCTTTGAGTACTTGATGGAGCGAGTGCTGGCTCACGTGCCCCGGAGCCGCAGCGTTGTTTACCTGGATGACCTGCTGGTGCATGCAGCTGATTTTGACAGCGCCCTGTCAAATCTCCGAGAGGTGCTGGGAGCCATCCAGCAGGCAGGGCTATGGTTACACCCTAGGAAATGCCACCTGTTCCGGCGAGAGACCACCTTTTTGGGCCACGTCGTCAGCGCAGCGGGGGTCGCCACCGACCCGGAAAAAGTGGCAACAGTGAGAGACTGGCCAGTGCCGCAGAACGTTGGCGAACTGAGGAGTTTTCTTGGATTGGCCTCCTATTATAGGAAGTTTGTGAAAGACTTTGCCACCATTGCCAGCCCGCTGCATCAGCTGACGCAGAAAGGACACCCGTTCCAGTGGAGTGACAGCTGTGCTGCTGCTTTCTGCCAGCTTCGCGCAGCGCTCATCAGAACCCCCGTCCTGCGGTATCCTGACCCGAGCCGCCCTTTCATTGTGGACACGGACGCCAGCAACCAGGGCATCGGGGCGGTGCTATCCCAGGAGGGAGAACACGGAGAGCAGGCAGTCGCTTACTTCAGCCGCACTCTCAGCAGAGCCGAGAGAAATTACTGTGTGACTCGCAGAGAGCTGTTGGCTGTCATTCAAGGACTGCGTCACTTCCGCCCGTATGTGTACGGGGGGAGGTTCCAGCTCAGGACGGACCACGCTTCCCTGACCTGGTTGTTAAATTTCAAAGAACCGGATGGACAGTTGGCGAGGTGGCTGGAGGCACTGCAGGATTATAATTTCCAGATTGTGCATCGGGCAGGCCGCCTCCATGCCAACGCTGACGCGCTGTCTCGGCGCCCCTGCGCGACAGAGGAGTGTCGTCACTGTCAACGGGCTGAAGATCGGGACCAAATCGCCCCACGGGCTGCCGCTCTCCGAGCCGCTGCGAGCAGGAATAACGCAGCGACGCACAGCCCCTCCTCAGATGATCAGGCAGTTCTCCCCAGCGATGACGTCACAGAGGTTCTTGGCACGCAGCAGCTGCAGAGCGAGCAGGACAGAGACCCGGTCATTTCGCGGGTTCGGCAGTGGCTGGACGCAGGACAGCGGCCCGCCTGGGAGGTTGTGTCACCGCTGGACCCAGAGACTAAGGCCCTGCACTCCCAGTGGGCCAACCTCCGCTGTCATGAGGGCGTGGTGTATAGACAGTGGCAGACTCCAGCTGGGCAGCGGCACATTTGGCAGCTGCTGGTTCCTCGTCGACTCCGGCCCAAAGTACTCTAGCTGGTTCATGGGGCGGTAGGAGCGGGCCACTTCGGGGTGACAAAGACGCTGCAGCGCCTTCGGGCCCGGTTCTACTGGCCCGGCTGTCATCAGGACGTGGAGCTCCACGTTCATCGCTGCGACACATGCACAGCTCAGAAGGGACCAACTCAGCGATCCCACGCTCCCCTGCAGCAGTACCGGGTGGGAGCACCGATGGAGCGAGTGGGAGTGGACATCCTGGGCCCTTTCCCGACCACGGACCGGGGGAACCGCTACGTGCTGGTCACGATGGATTATTTCACTAAGTGGCCAGAGGCGTACGCGGTCCCGGATCAGAGCGCCGCTACGACGGCATCAAAGCTGGTGGATGAAATGTTCTGTTTGGCGCACCGGAGGAGCTGCACAGCGATCAGGGTCGGAACTTCGAGGCGGAGGTCTTCGGAGAGGTCTGCAAACGGCTGGGCATCCGGAAGACCCGGACCACCCCACTGCATCCACAGAGCGACGGCCTGGTCGAACGATTCAACCGGACCCTCACCACCCAGCTCGCTATCCTAGTGGACCAGCGACAGCGAGACTGGGACCTGCACCTGCCTTTTGTTTTGTGGGCGTACCGGACGGCTGCTCAGGAATCTACCCGGTGCACCCCTGCAGCGCTCATGTTTGGACGCGAGCTGCGCACACCGGTGGATTTGGTATTCGGTTGCCCCCCCGAGCCGGAGGTGGAAGGAAAACCCGGATTGGATTATTTTTTTTGTTTGAAAGAACGTCTCCACATGGTGCACGAGCTGGCTCGAGAGGCCCTGGCAGCGGCAGGGGGTCGGCAGAAGCGGGCATACGACTCCCGCTGCCAGGGGAGGGACTTTGCACCGGGAGATCGAGTCTGGGTTTTCTGCCCTGAGAGGAAGAGAGGACGATCACCGAAGCTGGCGAGCCAGTGGTCGGGGCCATGCGTGGTCCTGGAGAGACTGTCAGATGTGGTGTACAGGGTGAGGCTTAGAAAAAGGGACCGGGTTGTGGTCCTTCATCGTGACCGTCTCGCCCCGTATCGGCCATCTGCACCGCTGGTGGATGAACCGGAGCTTCCATCCCGGCCTGATACCCCGACCGAGACCAGATGGACACTAGGGGGCCTGTACGTGTTGGCCACCGGCGCCGAAGACCGCCCCGACACCTGGATGAGTTTGTATTGGACTTTTAAATTGGACTTTAATTTTTCTGGGGACAGACACCAGTCCGGGGGGGGGGGGGGCAGTGTAACGTTGGGGCCATGTTAAGTGAATTTCCCAGCATGCTTTGCCAGATGTAAACGTTATGTGTGTGCAACCGTGATGTAAACAGAGGTCTGTGAGAATGACTTCCCCTGCTCTGTGTACTAAGTTGCAAGTTGGGGGTTGGGGTGTACAAAATAAATCTGGTTGATCACAGCCATCTGCTCCATTTTCTTTGTGTGAACCTTGCAAACGTCACAATATTAACAGATCTCAAAAAGAGAGTGGTAGTGTTGCGCTGTATATTGATGATCTGTATAGGTGTAAGCTTGTAAATTGAATGTCCTTTGCACTACCAGGGATTCTGGAATGTGTTACTGTTGAGATTGACCAAGATAAAACAAAAAATCTAATTATAAGATGTATATATAGAACGCTGGGAACTTGCATTGAGACATTCAGAGATAAGTTAGTCGAGCTGTACAATAATATTGCTAGTAAGAAAATGGTTGTAATTTGTGGAGATTTCAATATTGATTTACTTAATCTATTTCAACAAAATGTAATTAAAGAGTTTATGAATTCTATGTACAGTATGAGTTTATATCCCACAATAACACATCCCAGTAGAATACACTTATTGACAACCTGTTTGTTAATATTATTGATAAGAAAATAGAAAGTGGATTACGGATAAATGATATAAGTGACCATTTTCCAGTCTTTGCACTTATCCATGGCCACATGGGGGCCAATACAGAAAATAAAATTTAAAATATTTTAGATACAAATCACAAAATGCAATCAGTTCTTTTAAAGAAGATTTGCTGAAGAAAGACTGGATAAACGTCTATGTGTCAGATGTAAATGAAGCCTATGACACATTTATGAACATTGTAATCACTCTTCATGAAAAAAAAGTCCATTAGTAAAGAAAAAGCTAAAACATAAATTTGTCGCCAAGCCATGGTTAACCAAAGGATTACAAAAGGCGTGTAAAAAGAAAAAAAAATATTATATAAAGCATTTCTAAAGAAAAGGACAAAAGAAGCAGAGCAGTGATATAAAACATACAAAAATAAGTTAACATATATAATGAGATGTAGTAAAAGAGACTATTACAATAAAGAACTGGAGAAAAACAGAGACAATATTAAAAATACATGGACAATACTTAACAAAATTCTTGGAAATAAAAACAGAAATACAAGCTACTCAATCTTTCAAAATAATAATAATAATAATAATAATAATAATAATAATAATAATAATAATAATAAAATGACTCAGAGTGTGAATGCAGTCTCACCTGCAGATGAATTTAATAACTTTTTTGTTAACATTGGTCCTAATTTTGCTCGAGGAATACCCATTACCTACAGGTGATACAATAAGCAAAAACATTGCTATTAAAGACTCCATTTTCATAAAGAACACAGACGAGACAGAGGTCATTGAAATTGTTAAATTGTTCAAAAGTAAAACATCTACGGACTGTGATTGTATTGACATGCTCTTAGTTAAAACTCTTATTGAATGCTTAGTGAAACCACTGACGTATATTTGAAACCTGTCTCTCAAAACAGGTATATTTCCCAATGTAATGAAAATAGCTAAAGTAATTCTGATATACAAGACGGGTGACAGAGGGGAATTCTCAAATAATATAGACCAATTTCACTATTGCCGCAATTTTCCAAGATACTTGAAAAAATATTCTGTGAGAGAATTGACAACTTCATAATGAAGAATAATTTATTGTGTGAGCAGCAATATGGGTTCAGACACAAGAGGACAACTGTATTTGTTGTAATGGAATTTATAGAAAAAATATCAACTGCCGTTGAAAATAAAGAGTATTCAGTTGGGGTATTCCTGGATCTTAAAAAAGCATTTGATACAGTGGATCATAATTTATTATTAAAGAAACTACAAAACTGTGGTATTAGGGGGGTAGCACTGTCCTGGTTAGGTAGTTACTTAAAGAATTGTTATCAGTATGTATGTGTTGGTAACAAAAACTCACAGTTACTGAAGGTTAGTTGTGGAGTCCCACAGTGGAGTCCCACAGGGTTCAGTTTTGGCTCCATTGTTATTCAATATGTATATTAATGATATGTGTAAAGTTTCAGAAAAAATGGATTTAATATTGTTTGCCGATGACACTAATTTATTATGCAGTGGAAGCAATTTGAAACAACTTTTGGATACACTCAGAAAGGAATTAGGAAAGCTTAAACTTTGGTTTGATTCAAACAAATTAATGCTCAATTTCATTAAGACAAAATTTATTGTTTTTAACAACCATCACAATAACTTAGTATCTAAACTCAGTGTAAATGGTGGAGAGATTGAAAGGGTATCCAAAACTAAATTTCTTGGAGTAATATTTGATAATAAACTGTGTTGGAAGTAACATATTAATTATATTAAAGGTAAAATAAATATCTAAATCAATTGCAATACTACACAGAGTGAAATATTTGCTGAATCAACCCACATTATATACTTTGTATCATTCATTAATACTCCCATACATGACATATTGTACTGAAGTATGGGGAAATACATATAAAACAAACATATATCCACTCTTTATGCTTCAGAAGAGAGCTATTAGAATAATAAACAAAGATGCTTACAGGGAACCAACAAACCCACTTTTTCTTAAATTAAAAGCTCTAAAGTTGAAAGATCTGGTTGACTTTAAAACTGCAGTAATAATGTTTAAATTGAAGAATCTATCACTGCCCGCAAATATCCAAAAGTTGTTCCAAATAAGGGAGAAACAATATCATTTCAGAGGAACATGTATATTTCAAAAACCTTCAGTGAGAACTACCACCAAGCAACACTGTGTCTCAGTGCAAGGAGTCAGATTATGGAACGCTTTTGGACCTGAATTAAAATCATGTACAACGCTTGGACAATTTAAACAAAAACTAAAGGAAGAAATACTTCAAACATATATACAAGATGACATGTAAAATCACATAAGGATTGTCATATCCAGTCTGTGTTGAATTGTTGCTTAGCCTTTTGTCACATTTTGTCTTAGCTTTGTTCTGAATTGTAATCGCTCTTGTTTTGTTTTTCTATTGATTTCTTGGATGGAATATGGGTGGTCAATAGAAGCTGAGGCTTCAGCCATCACCCATTTCGGATAACTTATGTTGAACTGTATAATCAGAGGAGTTATTGTTTAATTTCACCTTGTAAGATTGTTTTTCTACCTTTGTTATATTATTCTGTTTCTTTTTTTAATCTTTACTTTTAATCTATCCAAATAAATGAAGATCCATTCAAATATTGTCAATATAACTATTAACTAAGGCTTAACTTACCAACTGCCAAATTCTAAAGCTTAAGTCTTTGTTCTTAAGAGTTTCCACCTCTAAAAAATTTGGATTGTGCCCCAACTAGTGTTACAAATGAGGTAATGCAAGAGTAATTAATAATTATTAATTCCAGTTATTAATAATTATATATATATATATATATATATATATATATATATATATATATATATATATATATATATATATATACGTATATCAATGGTGCCCCCACCTCATGGTAATGCTACACAGAAGAACAAAAAAACAGAAACTTTGCAAAACTTACAAAAATACAAATAAAAAACATCTCACAGTCTGCGTTCCAGAGCCGACAATGCTCTGTGAACTTGGGGGAATGCAAGGAGTAAACCGGAGAACATACAGTGGTGTCACAATCAAACAATGAACTGACAAGACTTAAATATGTGGCACCCAAAAGAGCCGCAGGTGTGGACAGGCTGAGCGGTGAACCTGACAGACAATCACTCACAGTTGGAAACCGGGGAACAGACTGTGAGTGGATGGTGGGTGTGTCTGGGAGAGGAGGAAGGAGGGTTCTGTCACAAAACCAAAAGTAACAGAACTGACAAAAAAAATTACAGACATAAAATACTCAAAAATACATTCAGCGTATGAGAACTAGTCTCAGACTCATGACAGAGCCCCCTCCCTCAAGGGGTGGTTCCAAGACACCCCAAGGCAACACCAAAAAAAGGACCCCCCCTCCCCCCAGAGCAGAAGTAAAGCAAAAAAAAAAAAAAAAACACCCCGGGTGGGAGGTCAGAGAAAACGGTTAGGAGGGAAAAAATTATAGTACCTGATCAGGACCTATGCCCACGATACGCCCGGCTCCTTTGCCCCCCTAGACCAAACAACCAGGCAGTTCAGGTGGCCGATGGAATTCCCAGGCCAGCCAGATGACAAGGTGATATGAGTCAGGTGGCCAGCCTGAGAATTTGGACAACCCAACCAAGAGGCTCTATCTGGCTGCCTGCCTGAGTTCTTTAGCCACCAGGACCATAGGGGTGACCCAGGAGGCAGCCTATCCATGAGAGGACCCACAGCAATGTTAGCCAGTGGTGGGGGAACCACGATGATACCAGGTAAAGGAGAGGAGGCCCCGACGCACTCGGTGGTTCCAGACTGGAGCACTGCAGCATCCTCGGTGGCCCTGGGCTGGAGCAGTGCTGCACCAATGGTGGCTCCGGGCTGGAGCACTGCAGCACCTGCGGTGGCTCCGGCTGGAGCACTGCAGCACCCTCGGTGGTACCCTGGGTGGGCAAGAGCTGCACCCACGGTGAACAGGCCAACTCGCGAGAGCACCAGGCCAAGGAGGCACTCCACCAAAGGGACACCAGATGAGTGGGAAGGAGAAAGGTCCATGACGACCTCAGCAGGGGGAGCTGGACCCATGATGTCCTTGAGTGGTGACCCTGGACCCATGGAGACATCTGGCAAAGTTTGATTTTCCACGGTGACCCTGGAAGAAGGCTCAAAACAAACAGGGAGAGGTACAGGGTAAGGGTCACTGACAGCGGCAAAGCCCGGCGAGGTCAGCTCAGGTGCAGCTGATGGCTGCGCCCGACTCTCCTCCCCAATAGCCAGGAAAGGTCTCTCCAAAAATGATAAGAGGAAAACAAGAGAGAGTACTTGCCTGAGCTCGAGCTCCACCACCGTCCAGGACTCCATCGATCCAGACGACATCTCAGGCCCGGTCTCATGGAGATCCAGCTCCAGTTCCCACTCTGCTGTGGTTGCCTCTGCAGCGGGCATAATGGTGGTTGCAGTCCATGTCTTCCCAGACAAAGATGCCCATGCTGGTGGCTCGCCTGGTGTGGCAGCTCGGGATCGGCTCCGCGCTGGCACTGGAGTTGGATCCTCCAGGACAACAGGATCCTCCATCATCTGGTGGTTCAGTTCCGGAGCTGGCAGGCACTCAGGAATAACAGGAGGAGACAAAGAGAGAGCAGGTGAAAAATTATTTGCTGCAGCAGGTGGGGAGAGCTAAGGGGACTGCATTTCCTCCGCCTCCCTACCGGGAATCAGGCAAAGAACTCATCATTAATTGACAGAGAATGAAATGAAACTTGCGTCTCATCCCAGTATACAATGTTATCCTCTGCAGCTGGTGGACAGTCATCCCTCTCCGTTTCAATGGTGAGTCTGGGCCCCCTATGGATTGTGGAGGAGCCACCCCTGTGGACACGGAAATGGGCATAGCCAGGGAAACCCTGGAGGACCTCTCAGCAGCAGGAGGATATGTCGGAGAGACAGGAGAAGCAGCAGCGGAGGAGAAGGGGAAGGCTCGCGACACGGCTGGTGAAGAAGAACAAGAGGAAGGAACTGCTGCAGGATTTGTCTGGCTCAGCGTAAGGGGAATTTCAGCTGAGGAGGCTGGAGTTCTCCTCCAGTAGCCCGGAGCAAGATGACGTCATCATCGTGGAGCTGACTGAGCTGGTGAGGAGGAGGCAGATGGCATGGGTTGGAGTGGAGGAAGGGAGAGTCTTATTACCCGAGGATGGATGCGCACACTGGGTTTGACCTCCAGCAAGTTGCCGACTCCATCCCAGCACAGCCTCTCATCCTTGCGGAATGAGCAGCTCCGAGCACCATTCCCCATGTCCTCAATCATGGGGAGGAACTCCAGCTCATCCCGACTCCATTTCCTCCTACTCTGGTCTGGTTCACCTGCAGGAAACTTGACTGTTCCACCAGACAGGTGAGTGAAAAAGGAAAAAAAAAACGGTAAAAGGAAAAAATGCACAACAGCTAGGTCTTAAAATTGGCGGCAACATTCTGTCATGAACTCCCCTCAGGGCAGAGAGAGACGGACCTAAGCACTGAATTGCGTTGCAACATTTATTAACAGAAAAACAACAACAAAAAAAAAAAAAACAGAAACTGTGCAAAACTTCGTCGTCGGCCTCCATCGGTCTATGATGACCATGGAAGAGAATCCTAAACGTCTACTCTGCTGGAACAGCACTGCCTGTGGCTGAACAGGCCGATGCGTGAATGGCAGTTCCTGTCACACAGGTTGCACTTGTGGGTGGTCTCCATGCTGCTGGGTCTGTGGCGGTTCTTCCTGCGGGTCCTTTTTTTCATCTGCTGCAGCAGTCAGTCTCTCTTCACCCACCTTGAGCTGTCTGGTCAGGGTGCCTCTCCATTTGGAGCAGGTCCATTGCAAGGTCTTCCCAGTGCTCTGTGTTGATCTCCAGGGTCTTCATGTCTCTCTTGCAGATGTCTCTAAAGCGCAGCTTTGGGCGGAAAACGTCTCTCCTGCCAGTCGCCAGTTCACCGTAGAGGACGTCTTTGGGGATTCTTCCATCCTCCATACGGTGAACGTGGCCTAGCAAGCGGAGCCTGCACTGCCTGAGTAGAGTGAACATGTAGGGAAGGTCGGCGCAGGAAAGAACTTCTGTGTTGGGCACTTTGTCCCGCTAGGATATGTCCAGGATGTGGCGAATGCAGCGCAAGTCGAAGGAGTTCAGTCTCTTTTCCTATCGGGTGTATGTTGTCCACGTCTCACTCCCATAGAGCAGTGTGCTGATGACGCAGGTGTTGTACACTGCCATCTTCGTCTTGTCAGAGAGTTTGGGATTCTCCCACACTCGTGTGGTGAGGCGAGCGAGTGTGAAGGCTGATTTTCCAATCCTTTGTCGATCTCTGTATCAAGGGAGAGGTTGTTGCTGATCGTGGACCCCAGGTACGTTAACTGATTCACAACCTCCAGCTCGTAGTCGTCGATGGTGATGGTTGGTGGTGCTTCCGTGCCTTGCGCCAAGATGTTAGTCTTCTTCAGGCTGATGGTAAGCCCGAAGGCCTTGCATGCCTAAGAGAAGTGGTCCATCAGGGTCTGAAGCTCCTTCTGTGTGTGGGTTGAGACTGCAGCGTTGTCTACGAACAGCATGTTTCTAATTCGAGCCTCGCATACTTTTGTTCTGGCTTTCAGGCGGGCGAGGTTGAAAAGCCTGCCGTCAGATCTTGTGTGCAGGTAGATTCCCTCTGTTGCTGTGCTGAAGGCATGCCTCAGGAGCATAGCAAAGAAAATCCCAAAGAGGGTTGGCGCAAGTACACAGCCCTGTTTCACTCCGCTGCGTATGTAGAATGGCTCTGAGATGTTGCCGTCATGCTGCACTATCCCCTGCATGTTGGTGTGAAATGATTCAGTGAGGCTTTGCAACTTTGGTGGGCATCCTATTTTTGGCAGGATCTTGAAAAGGCCCTCTCTGCTGACCAGATCGAACGCTTTGGTGAGGTCGATGAAGGCGACGTACAGGGGCATGTTCTGTTCTCTGCCTTTCTCCTGGAGTTGGCGGATGGAGAATATCATGTCTACTGTTGATCGCTCAGCGCGGAAGCCACACTGAGACTCGGGGTTGACACTTTCGGCAAGCTTCTGTAGACAAACGAGAACAACTCGTGCGTAGACTTTGCCAACAACACTGAGGAGGGAGATGCCCCTGTAGTTGTTGCAGTCACTTCTCTCCCCTTTGTTTTTGAAGAGGGTGATGATCTTGGCGTCCCTCATGTCCTGTGGTATGGCACCTTCCTTCCAGCACTGGCAGAGGACATCATGCAATGGCAGCAGTAGGGCGGTCTTGCAGTGCTTGAGCAGGTCGGGGGGTATGCCGTCGTTGCCGGGTGCCTTGGCAGTGGCCAAGCTATCAATGGTCTTGCTGAGTTCGTCGATGGTTGGCTCGGCGTCAAGTTCATCCATGGATGGTAGGCAGTCGATGGAATCAAGGGCTGATGGTGTCACGGTGTTCTGTCTGGAGTAGAGGTCGGAGTAGTGTTCCACCCATCTCTCCATCTGCTTGTTCTTTTCTGTGATCATCTCCCCAGTGGAGGATTTGAGGGGGGCGATCTTGCTCTGAGCCAGACCAAATGCTTTCTTGATGCCACCATACATACCACGGATGTTCCCTGTTATGGCAGCGGTTTGAATGTCTTGGCTGAGCTGAGTCCAGTACTCGTTGGCACAGCGCCGAGAAGTCTGCTGAACTTTGCTTCTCGCAGCCCTGAGAATCTGGAGATTCTTCTTGTTTGTGTACTTCTTGTACTCAGCAAGTGCTGAGTGCTTGGCTTCAATGATGGGGGTCATCTCGGTCAACTTGGCATCAAACCAGTCCTGTGACTTCGAGGTCTTCCTCCCAAAGGTAGCCAAGGCTGTGCGGTGGATGGTGTTTCGCAGCTCTTCCCACTTCTGCTTTGCAGATTCTCCTTCTTGTGGTACACCAAGTTCCTTCTCAAAGGTGGAGGCAAACTGCTCAACAAGTTCTGGTTGGGCCATCTTGCTGGTGTCAATCTGTGCCTTTCCAGGCTGTCTAGCACGATGGAATTTCTTCAGCTGCAGCTTGACCTTGCAACACACCAATGAATGGTCTGTGTCGCAATCTGCACTCTGCAACGAACGGGTGATTAGCATGTTCTTCAGTGAGGTGCGCCTTGTCAGGATCAAGTCCAGCTGGTGCCAGTGCTTTGAGCGTGGATGTCGCCAGAAAACCTTGTGTTGTTGCTTGGTCTTGAAGAATGAGTTTGTGATGCACAGATCGTGATATGTGCAGAACTCGAGCAGCCGCTGTCCATTGTCCTTCATTCTGCCCATGCCAAATGGTCCAAGACACGAGGGCCAGGAGTCGTGGTCACCACCCACTCTGGCATTAAAGTCTCCAAGGAGAATGAGTTGTTCAGAGTGGGGATGATCCTGACAGTTGTTGCGAGATTCTCGTAGAACTCGTCTTTTTCCTCTGGTGTGGCTGTCTGTGTTGGGGCATACACACTGACTGGGGTGACTGGACCTTGAGTGGTGTTGAGGCGGAGGGTGAGGAGTCGTGCAGAGCCATTGCTGCCCGGTTCCACCATCTTCAGCAAGGTGTTCTTCACTGCGAAGCCCACTCCCTGTTTTTTGTTTTTGTTTTTTTTTTTTGTTTTTTTTTTTTGTTACTTATTTGTACCCGTAGGTAGATTTGGTTTGCAGTCTGGTGACAAGCCACCGGCTGCCGGTCGCTGCGTGCGTGAGCGCCCTAAACCTACATGTTTTTGGTATGCGGGAGGAAACCGGAGAAATCCCGGAGTAAACCCGCGCAACACGGGGAGAACATGCAAACTCCACACAGCTCACTGTTGGTCGGGGGCTGGGATCGAACCCACGATCTCATGATCCCCGCGATCCCCCGGCCGAGGGTAAAACTGTGCTGCCACAGTGCTAAACCACTGCGCCACCGTGCAGCCTGTGTTTCCTGTGTTCGTCACTGCCCTTTCCCTGCCAGTAAAACGTGTAGTCCTTCTCTCTCAGTGTGCCTGCATCAGCCAACCGTGCTTCCTGGAGAATGGCAATACCCACTCCCAGTCTCTTCAGCTCGTTATTGATGATGGCAGTCTTCCTGGTGTCGTTGATGTCCTTGAGGTTAGCAGCGAGTCCTGTCATCATAGTGCGGACGTTCCAAGTTCCCATTTTTAGAGTTGGTTGGTCTCTTTTGTTTTTTTGTCTTGCCTGGTGTGAAGATTCTCAGCCTTCTTTTCGGACTTCTCCTCATCCCCAAGCACCCAATGAGGAAAGCAAGCTGTGGCGGGACAACACCTTATTGGCTGGGGGCTGCCCAGCTTGAGGCGGGCAGTAGCTGTCCAATGAGATCTGATGATCCCTCCCACCGTCGGGAACAACCCCTGGCGCCGCGCTCTAGGCCAATTGAGCGGTGGCTTATAACCGGTAACTGTCATTCCCTGTGTTTTGTCTACGCCAAAGGCGAAGCTGGAGTGTCCTCTCCAGTGATCCGATGTTCTACCTTCCAGCGTTGGGCGCTGGTAGGATTCAAAGCTAGGCAGGAAGATATGGAGGACAAGCTTTTCCCCATGCAGCATGTCCCCCCTCTCCACGTCACTGATGAATCCAAAGGAACAGCAGGGCTGCTACAGTTTGGCACCAGCGCCATCGCAGGAGCTGCCAGAACGATGTTGAGCACAACAGAGAACTGCCTTAGGGCTCCAACTCTGGATTTTTCCTCAGGGTTGACTCCCGAAGCCTTTCCCGTGACCGGGTGTGCCGGAAGGCAGTGGAGGTTTGAAATCAGGGTTTACCTTCCCCTAGATGGGGTACTTTCCCAGGTTGATGAGCCACCATCTACCCGAAGCATCTGGTTTTAAGGCGCCAGAGATCCGCCCTCGCCCCTTCTCCTATTAGTAAAAGCAGTTCCGCCGGGCTTAGAGACTAAACCACACGGGCAGGCTAGGAGTTGGACTTAGTTGTCAGAGGCTTTTCGAGACGCACGCCGTAAGGAGCATTTTATGAGCACTGGGAGCTTAACCCCAGTGCCGCTCCTGGCTATGACAACCTTGGAACATGTGCAAAACTTACAAAAATACAAATAAGGAAAAACTTACAATTTGCCTTCCAGAGCTGGCATCATTCTGCAAACTTGGGGGAATGCAAGGAGTAAACAGGAGACCATACAATGGTGCTGTACTCAAACAATGAACTGAGAAGACTTAAATTCACGGCACAAAAACAGCCGCAGGTGTGGGCAGGCTGTGCAAGCAGGTGAACCTGACAGAAAATCACTGACAGCTGGAAACTGGGGAACAGACTGTTAGTGGATCCTTGGTGTGCTGGGAGAGGAGGAAGGAGGCTTGTGTCACAAAACCAATAATAATAAGACATAACATAATAAGACAAAAAATATTCAAAAGTACTTTGAGAGTCTGAGCACTGGGCTCACACACATGATAATATTTCCCTTCAGAAGCTAAATAATCCCTTTAAGAAACATAATTGGCAAAATTTGGAGCAAATACTTCCTCCTTCTGGAAATATATGTTGCCATGGAGCCCTTGTCATGCTATTGTTTGCACTCTCTTCTTTGGTGCCCCAGAAGTGATGTTTCAACACAGTCCAGTTTGGTGAACTGAATGCTGCAGTGAAGAGCAGTAAGCTATACATGTTTGCCATCTTGTGTTGTGAAATGCTTGGTACATCTAGGCTTTTTCCATTGTTTTTGGACAAATCACTTGACAGGCGTGGACCTGCGCCTGGGACAGCAAGTGAGGCAGATATTTGATGACAGCCTGACAGGAAAAAGGTTAAAAGGCTCTTTTGTGGTTTTCAGAGCAAAGGGCCCCAATGTCATCTCCTGAGTTTAAAACTCCCATATTATTTTCTTTTGAGCCAGAGGTACCTATGTTTAAAACCTCTATGTGTTTTCTAGCACAAAGAAATCTCATGTTCTCATTCTCTCCTGAGATTCAAGTTCCTATGTTGTCATTACCTCCCGTGTTTAAACTGCCCATTCGGTCACCTCATGACTTTACAGTTCCTATGGTGCTATCTCCAGAGTGTAAAGTTTCCATGTTTCCATTATCTCCTGAGTTAAAAGTGTCTGTATCATCACCTCGTGAGGTTACAGGTTCCATGTTTCCCCCCGAGGTTAAAAGAGTCATGTATCACCTCCTGAGGATATAGGTTCTCTGTTATTTCATGAGGTTAGAAATTCCTTGTTGACACCTGCCGAGTTTAAGAATTCCCTATTGTCATCCTCTGAGTGTAGGGGTTCTATGTCATCTCCATAATGTAAGATTTCTTTGTTGTATACATCACACTTCCTTGTTGTTATCACGTGATTGTTATTGGTTCTCCTTGGTCCTTCTCCGGTCTTTCTCAAGATCTTGTGTTATTTTATCTAATTCTTTTGCAATGTTGAATTTCAAAATCTGTTCTTATCCATGCTAATTCAAAACACAAACAAAGCTAGTCGGGAAGGATGCAAGGTTCCGTTTGTGCTGCATCCACAATAGACTGAATTCAGAATCATTGTAAAGCAGATTCAGTGTCTTGTTTTTCATCCTGAGAGTTTTATGAGGCATTTTCAATGATTATCATCTTTAAATCAGTGGATGATGAGTTAGTCATCTGTTTCTCTGCTCCTTCTCTCCATTGCGGAAAACACATGTGTGTTTTGTTATGTGCTCATTAGTTCAAGTCCTGCTGTTTTTGGTTTCTTTTTGTCTCACAATCCAAAACCCAACAGGACTAACCAGTGTTTGCTGATATGGAACTGTTTCTGTCCAGTCAGTTCCTCTGTCACTTCATACCTACACACACTGTGAAATACACACTGATACATTTTAATGACGTGCTCCATGGTGTAGCCAGGTGTTAATAGCTAAGTGACAGCAGACACTCACATTTACTGATAAATGAATGATAATGAAGCAGCGGCCCTGAGAGGTGAGTCTGGTTCAGGTGTGGGACACGGTGAGGAAATGGGTTTTTGCCTTTCAGTTTGAAAATAGAAACTGCTCTGCTTCTAATTCCATAACATGGAAAGGCAGGCTGTTTCCATAATATCAAATGACCTACCACCTTCTCATATTTTGGAAATGACAGGTACAGTTAAGAGCCCGGCCTCACTGGAGCAGAGTGGAAAGCTGAAGTAAATTGGTCGGGTATTAGAGTCAAGTCCAAGTAATAACTTGCTGTGCGAATTTAAAGATACGCCATGAAGTTTCTAGTCAGCCAGTAAAGTGATGATCCCTCACCTTGTGCTTCGAGTTTGGATGTTCTGAAAAAAGGATTGAAAATCACTGTGGTTGATGTTAAAGCTGCTTAGATTAAAGATTATCTTATACTGGAGAAAGGAGAAAAAAATGTGTTATTGCACTGGTACACTAAGGTAGGAAAAAAAGATCTGAATGGTCAATGAACAATGAAGCTCAAGGATGTGCACAGGTATTGGCTATTGTTGCCCTGGTAACAGCCCCACCAGAGAAAAACATTCTAATAATCAGAAAAAAAAGACTGTTGTGCCTTATTATTACATTATTAAAGCAGCTTAAAATCAATTTGTTGTACCCCTTCTACAGGAATGGAGCTCATTGAGAAATCAAAAATTGTCCAGATCTCTCAATTACACATGTGGACAAAATTGTTGGTACCCCTCTGTTAATGAAAGAAAAACCCAAAATGGTCAATGAAATAACTTGAATCTGACAAAAGTCGTAATAAATAAAAATTCTATGAAAATTAACCAATGAAAATCAGACAATGCTTTTGTATTGTGGTCCAACAGAATTATTTTAAAAAACAAACTCATGAAACAGGCCTGGACAAAAATTATGGTACCCTTACCTTAATATTTTGTTTCACAACCTTTTGAGGCAATCACTGCAATCAAACAATTTCTGTAACTGTCAATGAGACTTCTGCACCTCTCAGCAGGTATTTTGGCCCACTCCTCATGAGCAAACTGCTCCAGTTGTCTCAGGTTTGAAGGGTGCCTTCTCCAGACGGCATGTTTCAGCTCCTTCCACAGATGTTCAATAGGATTTAGATCAGGGCTCAGAGAAGGCCACTTTAGAATAGTCCAATGTTTGGCTCTTAGCCATTCTTGGGTGTTTTTAGCTGTGTGTTTTGGGACATTATCCTGTTGCAAGACCCATGACCTGCGACTGAAACCAAGCTTTCTGACACTGGGCAGCACATTTCTCTCTAGAATACCTTCATAGTCTTGAGATTTCATTGTACCCTGCACAGATTCAAGACACCCTGTGACAGATGCAGCAAAGCAGCTCCAGAACATGAATGAATGAATTTATTTCGGATAGTACAGTACAGGTTAAAAGAAACTGTATAATATAACAACAAGGTCAAATTAGACAAAGACTCCTACTATACAGTTCCACGTGAGTTATCCGAAATGGGTGATGGCTGAAGCCGCAGCTTATATTGCCCACCCATGTTCCATCAAAGAATTCAAAAGAGAAAAAAGAGAAAACAAGACAAGAGTGATTACAATTTAAAACAAAGCTAAGACAAAATGTAACTGAGAGAAAAAAAAAAAAGAAAACTAAGGTAAGTTAAGCGGTTACTATTCAAAACAAATCTAAGACAAAATGTCACAGAGAAAAAAAGAAAAAAAAAAAAAACTAAGCTACAACACAACACAGGAACAGTTTCTTTCCTCAAGCCATCACTCTGATGAACTCCTAACATTCACCTAGTCCTACCTGTTTGCTGTACTCATGACTTTTCTTCCATTATTACATTGCACATAACTCTCACACTGCTTTTTACTTCATTCACATTATATCACTGAATCTGAGTCCACATTGAAATACTGTGTGATTGTATATTTTTTCATATATTTCTGCAAAGTGTGGTTAGTCTGAGTAAATAACTGCATATATTCCTGTATATATTTGCATCCTTTTATAGAAACGTGGACAGACTTTAATTTACTGTACATACTCTGTTGTCATTGAATCCTTATTTAAATCCTCCACCTGAACAACGAGAGCAAGTTTTTAGCCAAAGTCAAATTCCTTGTATGTGTTGTGCATACTTGGCCAATAAAGCTGATTCTGATTCTGATATGTCAATCCTTATGTGAGTTTACATGTCGTCTTGTAAATATGTTTGGAGTATTTCTTCCTTTAGTTTTTGTTTAAATTGTCCAAGCGTTGTACATGATTTTAATTCAGGTCCAAAATCGTTCCATAATCTGACTCCTTGCACTGAAATACAGTGTTGCTTGGTGGTTGTTCTCACTGTAGGCTTTTGAAATATACATGTTCCTCTGAAGTGATATCGTTTCTCCCTTGTTTGAAACAACTTTTGGATATTTGCGGGCAGTGATAAATTCTTCACTTTGAACATTATTATTGCGGTTTTAAAGTCAACCAGATCTTTCAACCTGAGAGTTTTTTGTTTGAGAAAAAGTGGGTTTGTTGGTTCCCTGTAAGCTGCTTTGTTTATTATTCTAATAGCTCTCTTTTGAAGCATAAAGAGTGGATATATGTTTGTTTTATATGTATTTCCCCATACTTCATTACAATATGTCATGTATGGGAGTATTAATGAATGATACAAGGTGTATAGTGTGGGTTGATTCAGCAAATATTTCACTCTGTGTAATATTGCAATTGATTTGGATACTTTACCTTTAATATAATTAATATGTGACTTCCAACATAACAGAACCTCCTCCATGTTTTACAGTAGGGACAGTGTTCTTTTCTTGGTGTGCTTCATTTTTGCGTCTGTGAACATAGAGCTGATGTGCCTTGCCAAAAAGTTGCAGTTTTGTCTCGTCTGTCCATAGGACATTCTCCCAGAAGCTTTGTGGCTTGTCAACATGCAGTTTGGCAAATTCCAGTCTGGCTTTGTTATGATTTGTTTTCAACAGTGGTGTCCTCCTTGGTCGTCTCCCATGAAGTCCACTTTGGCTCAAATAACGACAGATGATGTGATCTGACACTGATGTACCTTGACCTTGGAGTTCACCATGAATGTGTTTAGAGGTTGTTCTTGGCTCTTTTGTTTCCATTCGTATTATCCGTCTCCTCCTGTGGCCACGTCCAGGGAAGGTTGGCTACAGTCCTATGGATCTTAAATTTCTGAATAATATGTGCAACTGTAGTCACAGGAACATCAAGCTGCTTGGAGATGATCTTATAGCCTTTACCTTTAACATGCTTGTCTATAATTTTCTTTCTAATCTCCTGACACAACTCTCTCCTTTGCTTCCTCTGGTCCATGTTTAGTGTGGTACACACCATGTCACCAAACAGCACAGTGACTACTTGTCACCCTTTAAATAGGCCGACTGACTGATTACAAGTTTGTAGACACCTGTGATGTTAATTAGAGGACACATCTTGGTTGAACATGTTCCTATGGTCACATTATTTTCAATCTTTTCTAGGGGTACCATCATTTTTGTCCAGGCCTGTTTCATGAGTTTGTTTTTTAAAGTCATTCTCGTGAACCACAACTCAAAAGCATTGTCTGATTTTCATTGGTTAATTTTCATAAAATTTTTATTTATTACCACTTTTGTCAGATTCAAGTTATTTCTGTGACCATTGTGGGTTTTTCGTTCATTAACAGAGGGGAACCAACAATTTTGTCCACGGCTGAATCTTTGAGTAATGTCACCACAGTCTCCTCAAAATTTTGACTCAGTCCAAAACACATAAGAATCTTCCAAACATTTCCACAGAAATGGCTTTTTCAAGGCTCGAGAACATCATTGAAGCCCAGATTTCACAGAGTAGTGAATGCTGAGAAACATTAATGAATGTTGCGATTGCTGAGGTTTCATTAGGGTCCCTGAAGGGTTTCACAACAGTTCACCAAACAGTTTTGTTTTTTTTTTTTTTTTTTTTTTTTTTCTGGCAGACATTTTTTTTTTCTTTTTCAGGAATCAGTTTTTCTTTTCACACATTATTTTTTTTTTTTTTTGCTACAGAAACATTTTTTCTTGTTCAGTAATCAGTTTTTTTCTGTCAAAAGTGTGACAGAAACAGTTTCTTCTTGTTCCAGAAACATTTTATTTTTCTTTTTATTTATTTTTTTTTTTTTTTGTAGAATTAGATTTTCTTGTTCAGGAATCTGTTTTTCTTGTTCCAGAGATAGTTCTTCTTTTCAAAAAATATTTTTTCTTGTTGCACAATCAGTTTCTTTTTCTGGAACTAGGAAAACTGTGCGTGACCATAAAAACCTGCTGGTGAATTGTTACCCAACCTTATATACACCCTGACGAAACCTCAACAATTGCAATATTCATTAACATTTGCCTCTCCATTAGAGATTGTTGAGAGTTTGGGCCAAACTGAGGCTCAATTATACTCCAGACCCTAATCAGCTCATATGCACCAATGAGGTCAGCTACAGGTAGTGAGATTAATAGTGAATGTTGTGATTGTGACCCAGTTCTACCTCAGACAATAACAGCCCCCCCCCCCAGGTTTTTCAGTGTGGTGATGATGGAATTCCTGAACCATCTCAAGAGCAATCATAAAGGATCGGTGAACCCACCAACCCTCTTCTGGATCATAACCCTCCCTATCCACCAAGTACTGTGTGCGTACTCAGTCCATGAAAGATGAGTGCTCCAAGAGTTGCGGGTTTGGGCCACGACACAGGGTATTGAAATCTCCAACTCCTGGCTAGCAAGATTGCACTGCTTGTTCTTTAGATGATACCCACACCCACTGACCAATGCCCCAACAGATTTTCAAAAGGTCCTCCAAACCTGTTATGTAAATTGAGAGCTTTGGTCCGAGACAATGTCAGCAGGTAAGCCATGGAGTCGAAACACCTGATCCACCAGAACTTCAGCTGTCTCTGTAGCATACGGGAGCGCAGGGAGACAAAGTCTACAGCAATATGGGACCAGGGACAACTTGAAATGTGGTCAAGCTGGTGAAGAACCCATTTTTTTTTTTACAAAGATCTTGTTCTCCATCAGTCTCTGCAGAATCATCTGAACATGACAAAACTGGTTTTGTTCTTCTATTCAGACAAAGTAAAGCGATGCTTCATACCTTGACATGTTTTGGCTGTCACCTGCAGTCTTCTTCAGAAAACATCATCTGACATATGTTATGTGTCTCATCAGCTGTTTTATAGTTTCCGTAGATGATGTTTTCTTAAAAAGACTGCAGGTGACAGTGAAATCATGTCAAGGCATGAAACATTGCTCTACTTTGTCTGAATAGAAGAAAAAGACCAGCTTTATCACTATGAAGAAAAAACAAACTTGTTTGAGACTTTGAAACATGTTTCTTGTGTTTTTCTGGGGCTGTGTTTTTCCATTGTTTTGCCATTGTTGTGCATGGGTTATGTAGGCACCCATGCACAACAATGGGACATTATTTTCTTTTTTTATCAATTAAGAAGTGAAATTAGAAATTTTCTCACAGAAACCTAAACATTCCAGGGAACCCTGGTTGAAAAACATTGCTCTAGGATACGAGAAAAGGCGAGGATGTCATCAAGATTAACAAGCACAAACACACTGATGAAGTCATGGAGAACATCGTTAATGAGTCTCTGTAAAAAAAAATTATCCTGTGGAGTACAGAACCCAGTCTTGCATTCAATGGCATCTTTAATCGAATCAAGTAGTATGCATTGTGAATTGAATTTAGTGAATATGGAATCCCCTGGAGTAATTCAAATGCTGATGTAGCGGAACCGATACCAGGTAGACAGACTTGTCTCGGGGACCCTCAGCGATAGCCATAGTAACAAAGCCGCCTGCCGTGCAGTCAAGCTCTGATTTGCTGAGAGATCCTAAGCCCCTCCCTTCCAGCATGTGGGGAGGGAAGTTTATACCAGACCCACTGAAGATCACAAACACTTCTGTTTCTGACTCTCCATGTCTCCTCTGTCCTTTGCCACACTCTTTTTGTATCTCTCTTCCCGTTTAAGTTTTTCTCCCTAGGTGATTGCCTGCATTTTCTAGTTACTGTTTTGTAGATTTTTTTTAGTTAACATTTTTTTCTGTGGAGTTCGCCTTTGTTAGCCCTAGGAATTGACTGAGTAGTTTTTCTCTTTTTAAGAACTTACCTAGTTTACCCACGATCAGCGGGAGACTGCGCATACCAGCCTTTTATCCAGACCAGCTGCCCTTGTCCAGCATATCAGAGGTTGAGACAAATTACCGGGTCTCTGCACTCTCCCTGGAGAAGGTCTGCCTTGAGTGACCTAGGAGTGAAACCATACAGATTTTGCGGGCAAAAATCCCCAACGAGGTGCCGAGGAGGGCCGCCTTCCCTCAGCCGAGAACAACCCTCACCAGATTTTCATATCCACAGTAGGCACTCACTTTTTTCATCCCGTCTGTTGTGGTGGTAATGCTGGTTTAAATTTGCTTCATCAGAAAAGCAGCTGCAAGCCAGTCGGTTAGACCTGACAGTGGTTGGTCTCAGATAAATTCCTTATTCTTTGCATCCCCTCTCTCTCCCTCTCTTTCTTTAAATCCATTAGAATCCAAATTCTTCACTAAATTGTTGTAACTATTTTTAATTAGAACTGTGTAAATTTTCTTTAACCTCACAGAGTACTGCACAGAGCTAATATTTAAGTATCAGAGCTTAATCATAAGGATAATATGGTGATCTTAGGTGCATGATATGCTCATATTTCATACAATCAAGTAACATGCAATCAAGTAACCCCAATTATTGCCATGTTTTATTCTGCTGATCCTAAATGCCTTATGTTTGTGCCACTCAATTGAGTTTAAAAAAGAGGGGTTACTAAAGCAAGTAGGTGTCTGTAACAACTCAGTGTCAAAAATTCTGCCTCCAGACTATGAGATTGATTATATACAGTGATGGAGTCTCGCGTTGCTGGTGATTCATGAGTATCTTGCGAAGTATAGTTCACCGGTATGTCTTCTGATGGGAGATGAGTCAAATCTTGGACAAACAAACTCTGTTGCAGACACTGCAGATGAGAGTTGTGTTACTGCTGGAGGATGGCATAGCTGAAGCCTTCCTTCGAGCTCTCTTCTCGATTAAGTGTGTAGTTCTGGACTGTTCAAAGTGCTTGACGCCCTGCATACACAGATGGTGCCATGCGAGTTGATCTTGGGCATTATGTTGCCAAGAGTTGATATCCATGTCACAGGATTTAAGGGTAGCTTTGAAGATGTCTTTGTAATGGAGACAGGGTCTGCTGACTGACCTCTTTCCTTGCAGCAGTTGGCTGAAGAACATTGCCTTTGGGATCCTAATGTCCTCCATCCTGGCCAGATGTCCAGTCCAACGCAGCTGGGCCTTGATGATCAGGCTTTCAATGCTGGGTAACTTGCATTTGTCCAAAACCTCTGTATTGGTCACTCTATCCTGCCACTTGATACCACATATGGATCTCAGGCATCGCTGTTGGAACTGTTCAAGAAGCTTGATATGTCGGTGATATGTTGTCCACGTCTCACAACCATAAAGGAGGGAGGCAAGAACGACAGCCTTGAACACTTTAATCTTGGTGTGGAGCTTGATACCAAGTTCATCCCACAACCTCCTTCTAAGCATGCAAAAGGAACCACTTGCCTTGGCTAATCGCTGGTTGATCTCTTTGTCAAGGGTTGCAGAGTAAGAAAGGGTGCTTCCAAGGTAACAGAACTTCTCTACAGACTTGAGCGGGCTGTTGTTGATAGTTACCACAGGGTGAACATGGCATTTTCCGGGGGCTGGCTGGTACATGACCTCCGTCTTCTTAATACTGATGGTAAAACCATATTTCTCTGATGCCGTGGCAAATTTGTCAGTGATGAGCTGAATATCTTCCAGTGTGTGTGCAACTAAGGCACAGTCATCAGCGAACAGAAGGTCTCTGACTAGCATTGACATGGTCTTCGTCCGAGCTTGTAAACGTCTCAGATCGAATAGGCCACCATCTGTTCTAAACTGAATGTGTACTCCTTTATCCAGGTCGCGAAAAGCCTCCATGAGCATGAAAGAAAAGGCAATGGAGAAGAGTGTTGGGGTCTGCACACAGCCTTGCTTGGTACCATTTGTCACTGGAAATGGGTCAGAGGTATTTCCATTCTCTTGGACTTTTGCTTGCATTCCCTCATGGAAAGACCTTATGATGGAAATGAACTTGTCAGGGCAACCAACTTTGTGAAGTATCTTCCACAGGCCAGGTCTATTTACCATGTTGAATGCCTTGGTGAGATCGACAAACACCATATAGAGGTCCATGTTCTGTTTCCTACATTTCTCCTGTATCTGTCGCATTGCAAAGATCATGTCCACTGTACCTCTTCCAGGACTGAATCCACATTGAGATTCTGGGTAGACCATAGCAGTGAGACAGCATGTCATCCTGTTGAGGACAATGCGTGCCAGTATTTTCCCGGCAATTGACAGGAGGAAAACACCTCTGTGGTTATCACAGACAGAGTAGTCTCCTTTACGCTTGTAGAGATGTACAATAGAAGCATCCTTAAACTCTTGTGAGACTGTGCCATACTGCCAGATAAGTATAAATAACTGTAGGAGTTTGTTCTGCAGATGCACGCCGCCGTTTTTGAAAATCTCAGCAGGGATGCCGTTGGCACCTGGAGACTTTCCCGCAGATGTCTGTTTTATGGCACGCTTGACTTCATCCAGTAAAGGAGGGAGGTCCAGCTCGGCCAGTATCTGCCTCTGGGGGATGGCCTCCAGGGTTTCCTCACACATTGATGATGGCCTATTAAGCAGGATGTTGAAGTGTTCAGCCCAGCGTTGTAGTATTTCCGATTTGTCAGTATGGAGGTTATTTCCGTCAGATGATCGGATGGGTGTGCTACCAGTGGACTTAGGACCATACACCGCCCTCAGCCCTTCATGGAAGAGCTTACTGTTATGCTTATCAGCCGCTTCCTGAAGCTCTGTGGCTTTACTGTCCCACCATGACTCCTTCAACTGGCGGAGTTTTCTCTGCAAGGTGTGCCTTGCGTTCAAGTAGATCGATCTTTTGGCTGGTGATGATTTGTCGTCAATGTAGTTCCTGTGAGCTTTGTGCATCGTGTGCAGAAGCTGTGAGATTTCCGGGTCATTTTCATCAAACCAATCCTGGTGATTGCATTTGACGAATCCAAGGACATCTGCAATAGCAGAGTAGGTGGCATCCTTGAACTGCTTCCAGGCTGCCTCAACCTCCATACCCTCGAAATTTTCAGGTACGTTGGTTTCCCAAAGTTTCCTCTGCAGATCCTCTTGGATATGGGAGTCCTTAATGCAGGAGACTTGAAGTTTGGCTGGTGGTTTTACTCTCCTGGTTTGTATCTTGGGCCTGATGTGGAATGCCATCTTGCTTCTGACCAGCCTGTGGTTAGACCAGCATTCGGCTCCATGCATGGCTCTGGTAAGCTTGACATCTCTGGCATCTCTCTGTCTGACGATTATGTAGTCTATGAGATGCCACAACTTTGAACGAGGGTGCATCCAGGTTGTCTTATACTTGTTGGCTTGCTGGAAGAGGGTGTTAGTGATTGTGAGTTGGTGCTCACTGCACTTTTCCAAAAGGAGCTGGCCATTTGAGTTGAGCTTCCCTATACCATGTTTGCCAATAACACCTTTCCAGGTGTCATTGTGGCAGCCTACCCGGGCGTTGAAGTCTCCAAGGATTACGAGCTTATCGCTAGACGGAGTTGACCTGATGGCTTGGTCAAGGTCACTGTAGAAAGCTTCCTTCTCCTCATCGCTGTATGTCATGGTGGGAACATATACACTGAGAATGGTCAAGTGGCGTCCCTTGTGGAGACCAATACGCATGCACATAATTCTTTCGCTGATGGCAGTAGGTAGTCTGTTGAGCTTCTGAGCAATAGATGTTCATATTGCAAAGCCCACACCTCCAATTCTGGGTTCTCCCTCTGGCTTGCCTCTCCAGTAGAAGGTGTAGCCTGTACCAACCTCCTCCAGACTAGATTCACCAGCGAGTCTGGTCTCACTGAGGGCTGCAATATCAATGCTATACTACCCCAGCATCTTTGCCAGTATTGCAGCAAGGCGCGCTGGTCTGTTGTCGCAGTCTAAAAGGGTTCTGACATTCCATGAGGCAAAGATCATTTGGTGTTTTTGTGTTGGTCTTCGGCCGCAGTATTGGATGACCAGTCAGGTGCGGCTGCCTGGCAGGTTCTTAGTGGAGTAAGCAATGTTTAGGATCCCTTTTCAGTACCCTTCCCCATCTGGGGATACCAGTGCTGTCCCTGAAGAAGGCTGCTCTGTCACTCATGCAGGATACGAGTGCCGCATTTACCCCAGTATACGACAAATGACCGTCACACATGAGACGCCTCAGTGCAGGTTTGTAGCTAAGAACTTCCGGCATCATCCTATGCCTGTTCCCGTCACCACGTGCCCATCGCCCCAGGACTTGAAGTAATAGATGTGATGTGATTCGCAAGATGACCTGTATACGAATGGATTTAAGTGAGAGAGGTTTGTGCACTCCCAGTCCCACTCTCTCGTCCAATGTATGTCACATGCCACCTGGTGCAAAGGTTGCCACAAGATGAGCGGCATGCATGGGTGCAGCCTTTCTCCGGTGTGGAGACAAATCTGCAAGGCAGCAGATGGATTTGAATTCGGAGTTACCTACTCCTGGCCTTTGCCTAAAGAGTCACAACCTACAAGGCAGCAGGTGGATTTGATTTCGGAGTTACCTTCTCCTAGCCTTTACCTACAGAGGCACAACCTACAAGGCAGCAGGTAGTTGGATTGGTAAGTGTTAGGGCATATCCACACGCCGGTGGGCCTGCACACTGTACCTCTGGGGCTCCAACCTGCTCTAAGATCCCTCACTGTTCTGTCCTGGAACCACAAGGATCCAGTTAACGTGGTGTACGCTGGAAGGCTACGTGAGAGTCTTGATGCATAGAGATGTAAAAACCATCAGAGAGGACTTACGCACTCTGCCTCCTTTTCACTCCAAGGAGCTAGATGGTGGCTGCAGCTGGAAGCGAGAGACATGCAGAAGCAGGCAGACACAACACTATGCTACAGCACTACATGCTAAGCACCCTGTGCTTAGAAGCACCACACCAACATATATACAGTACTGGCGTTTTGAATTGCTAACTAATGCTCATCTTATTAATTGCAAAATTCATAAGCTAAGTCTTTCTCATACTAGGTGTCCTCATCAACCCTGTCCCAAAAAATGAGTGGTGCACCACCTAGTTTTACAATGAGGTATTACAAGTATTATTAATAAGCTTTAAACTTAGTTTAATAATCATTAATAATTATGTTTACAAATTGAAGGACACAGCACTATACTTTTTTCCCTCATACTTTTTTGAGCCACAGTTTTTATTAGCTTATTCTTGCATAAATTGTGTCTGTTTTCATCAGGACTTGGTAGAAAGACTCGGTTTAATGACTGGACAAAGTGTTTTTCTATTTTAACCATGTCTCACTGGGCAAAACATTACCAAAATTCCACCAGTTTGTCAACTGTCCAACCCGAGAAAATAAAACACTGGATCTACTGTATGCCAAAGCAAGAGATGCATATAGTGCCACAGCTCTACCCGCCAATGGCAAATCAGATCACATCATGGTCCTGTTATCAATGAAGTATGTTCCCCTTGTGCAAAAGCAACCTGGTTATACAGAGACTGTTAGGAGGTGGACACAGGAGGCTGCTGATGTACTCCAGGACTGCTTCGAGACAACGGACTGGGGCGTACTTTGTGAACCACATGGGGTGGGCAAAAACAATATGCTTGACTGCATCACATAATACATCAGATTCTGTGAAAACACAGCAATGCCAGCTTAGATTGTACACTATTTCCCCAACAGCAAACCATGGATCACCAGTGACCTGAAAGCCCTTCTGAAGAAGAAGAAGAGGGCTTTTAGGTCTGTAGACAGGGAGGAACTGAGGAGAGTGCAGCATGAACTGAGAGAGATGCTGAGAAGATGTAAAGACAATTACAGGAAGAAGATGGAGGACAAACTCCAGCAAAACAATACTAAGGGTTTCTGGACAGGAATGAAAGAAATCATTGGGTGTAAGGAGAGAGACAGACAGACATCGGGGAGTCTTGAGAAAACTGATGAGCTGAATCTGTTTTTTAATAGGTTCAACTCAATGTCTGTCACCCCCCACAACACAGCAAGACCCTGACACACCCCTCCCCCACCCTCCTGTGCAACATCTCTCTCTAGCTCGCCCCTCACTCCCTCACCCTCCTCTGTTGACACAAGCACCCCCCCCCACACACACACACCCACACACACACACATCACTGTGACTACAGACCAGGTATAGGGGGAAATAGGGAGTATTAATAAATATTAAATATGATCAGGTATGAATTATTTAATTTACATTGATGTATTGGAATCTGAGATCAAATCTCATTTCATATACATCAGAAAAGTTAATAACACTCGTAAGGGGCACCAGCTTCTATCTTTAAGAAGCAATTTAATCTTTAATTGCACTTTATACCTGTTTGATCACTCAATAAATTAATCAATAATCAGTCTCAAAAATTTTCCTTGAATTCAATACCTGGGCTTGAACAGACTCAGAATGAAATAAATTCCCAACAACTTCTCTCATTTTAAATATTTATTAAACGAAATGATTAACAGACATTGCAGTAATTTCATTAATCATAAAATCAATCTTGTAAATGACAGATTAACAATGTCAATATTTTCGGAACCAGGGTTAACTTGAGAAACCAATTTCTATCAGTTTGAGTTAACAGATTATTGAAACAACGCAAATTTATGGAGAAAGTTTACTAATTATATGAAAAAGTCCTTGATTCATCTTAAGAAAATAAAAACGGAATTTTAATGAAAAGAAGAGTTATGTTAAGGGCTTCTTAATTTGCATCTGATTAGATACACAAATTATTACCGAACCTTAGACGTTTAATTCAGCAGATGAATTAAAGTTGCAGCTCATGTGATCCTCAGTGATGATGGGTCTGTCGTCGTCCTCAGGTCAAGATTTCGTGGATGTTAGAGGAAATGTCTGCCCGCAGATATTTCATCATCCACAGTTCGACCTTTAAAAGTCAAGCGGTCGAAGAGGCTGGATTTTGGCTGTATGACCCACAGTTGAAACTGGGCTAGATGATGACGACGTTTCTTCAGCGTGTGATGAAAAGCCTTGATTCCTCCGCTGCACGTGATGTGGGAGCTGCGTCTTTTCTTCCTGGTAGACAAGCGCTGCAGGTCTTCGGGAATAATTAAAGATATCTGATCAGATTTCAAATTAGAGGAGAAAAAAAACAACTTTCGGACTTTAGATAAAATAATAGCTCCTGATGGGTGCTTGGTCAAGAAAAATATAAAAATAAAGTCAAGATTAAAGTTTACATTAAAATTAAACAAACAGTGGTTTTACAGAAAGTTTAATAAAGAAAAAGAGATAAGTAAAAATTGGAGATTAACTCCGATTAAGAATTGAGCTCAAAGAAATAGGAATTCCTAGGTATTTAAGAGAAAAACAAAAAGACATTAAAAATACAGTTACATAAACGAATTACGAGTTACAGTGGGGCAAAAAAGTATTTAGTCAGCCACCAATTGTGCAAGTTCTCCCACTTAAAAGATGAGAGAGGTCTCCAATTTTCATCATAGGTATACTTCAACTATGAGAGACAAAATGAGAAAAAAAAAATCCAGAAAATCACATTGAAGGATTTTTAATGAATTATTGCAGATTCAGTCTTCCCAGCCTGGTGCAGGTCTACAATTTTGTTTCTGGTGTCCTTTGACAGCTCTTTGGTCTTGACCATAGTGGAGTTTGGAGTCTGACTGTTTGAGGTTGTGGACAGGTGTCTTTTATACTGATAATGAGTTCAAACAGGTGCCATTAATACAGGTAACGAGTGGAGAACAGAGGAGCCTCTTAAAGCAGAAGTTACAGGTCTGTGAGAGCCAGAAATTTTGCTTGTTTGTAGGTGACCAAATACTTATTTTACTGAGGAATTTACCAATTAATAGGTAAGCAGCTTGGTGTGAAGAAATAAACTGTGGGAGCAATTATTAGAAAATGAAAGACATACAAGACCACTGATAATCTCCCTCGATCTGGCGCTCCACCCAAGAGCTCACCCCGTGAGGTCAAAATGATCACGAGAACGGTGAGCAAAAATCCCACAACCACATGGGGGGACCTAGTGAATGACCTGCAGAGAGCTGGGACCAAAGTAACAAAGGCTACATCAGTAACACACTACGCCGCCAGGGACTCAAATCCTGCAGTGCCAGACGTGTCCCCCTGCTTAAGCCAGTACATGTCCAGGCCCGTCTGAAGTTTGCTAGAGAGCATTTGGATGATCCAGAAGAGGATTGGGAGAATGCCATATGGTCAGATGAAACCAAAATAGAAGTTTTTGGTAAAAACTCAACTTGTCGTGTTTGGAGGAGAAAGTACACCATACCTACTGTGAAGCTTGGGGGTGGAAACATTATACTTTGCAGCTGTTTTTCTGCAAAGGGACCAGGACGACTGATCCGTGTAAAGGAAAGAATGAATGGGGCCATGTATCGTGAGATTTTGAGTGAAAACCTCCTTCCACCAGCAAGGGCATTGAAGATGAAACGCGGCTGGGTCTTTCAGCATGACAATGATCCCAAACACACCGCCCGGGCAATGAAGGAGTGGCTTCACAAGAAGCATTTCAAGGTCTTGGAGGGGGCTAGCCAGTCTCCAGATCTCAACCCCATAGAAAATCTTTGGAGGGAGTTGAAAGTCTGTGTTGCCCAGCGACAGCCCCAAAACATCACTGCTCTAGAGGAGATCTGCATGGAGGAATGGGCCAAAATACCAGTAACAGTGTGTAAAAACCTTGTGAAGACTTACAGAAAACCTTTGACCTCTGTCATTGCCAACAAAGGGTATATAACAAAGTATTGAGATGAACTTTTGTTATTGACCAAATACTTATTTTACTGAGGAATTTACCAATTAATTCATTAAAAATCCTTCAGTGTGATTTTCTGGATTTTTTTTTTCTTATTTTGTCTCTCATAGTTGAGGTATACCTATGATGAAAATTGGAGACCTCTCTCATCTTTTAAGTGGGAGAACTTGCGCAATTGGTGGCTGACTAAATACTTTTTTACCCCACTGTATCTGCTCTGTGTTCAGAAAAGCGACACGTGGTCGAGTCTTTGTTCAGACGGTCCTTTGTTCTTCCTTGCTGTGTGTAAGATAAGATAAGATAATATAAGATAAGCCTTTATTAGTCCCACAACGGGGAAATTCCAGGATTGCAACAGCACAGGGATAGCAACACTCAGAGCAACAATCAGAAGGCAAGAAAAAAAAAGCAAGCAAGAAAGAGCAGCTAATATACATATGTACATATTACTATAAATATATATATATATACACACAGACACAGTGTAGAGCATTGTAGCTGGGTGGGATAAATATATGAGCATATAAACACACAGTACGGAGCACTGCAGCTAGATTGGAATAAATATGTAAATATATAAACACATTGCGGAGGAATGTAGCTAGATGGAATAATATGTAGATATATAAACACACAGTGCGGAGCATTGTAGCTAGATGGAATGAATATATAGATATATAAATATAAACATAAACATAAACACACCCAGTGTGGAGCATTGTAGCTAGATGGAATAAATATGTAAATGTATAAACACACAGTGCAGAGCATTGTTGCTAGATGGAATGAAACAGCACAACCATCTACTTAGTTATCCTACATGGTATGATTATGTGCCCATACATATTCTCACCCTCCGTAGCTACCAGTATTTTCCTAGTTGTATGCCGGAGGGGACCATTGTGTAAGTCTATTGCATCTTTTGCATTCAAAAAGACAATAGACAATAGAGAGAATAGAGAGACGATCAGTGAAAAGGGGAGCCGGAAAAGAGCGATCCGGAAAAGAGAGCAGCCGAAAAAGAGGAAAGAGGCAGGGGTCCCTCTCCTTTATATAAGTCCTGTTGAACTTCGCGGGCTTCCGGGATCTCAGCCAATGAGAGTTCTTCGTGGGAGGCCCGATGAACTTTCCATCCAATGAACAAACAGTCTACAAGGGACCAATGAGATGAAGAAGGTGGGGTCTCTCTGGAGACTGGTGAAACGTGATATCAGTCCACCGGAATACACACAATTTTAAATACATTGGAATATACTGTTACACACTTATGTATAACTAAACTAACCTTAGTGTATCTTATAAGCAGTGCTTCTAAATCAACATGCAGGAATAAACATTCATTTAAACATTTTTAACATGCATATATATATAAAATCACAGATTAATGCATTTCACACATATTGATTTTCCACATTAAAGACATCAGAGTCCATTTGCCTTTCATAGTCCTAAAAAGAAGAAGGTTTAGAATTGAGTTTGTAATAATGTACTTTAAAATTAACTGGTTAAATCCAGCATGTCCAGAGTTTAAGGAAATTAGCTGAGTTGTGGGTCTGTGTGTGACCAGGTCTGGTGCATGTTTATGGGGGCAATAAAAGCAAAGCCGGGCATTGGGGAAATTCCTTAGGCTGGTTTTAACAAAAGAAAGGGGATTTCAGCTGTGGCCTGGGGGGAGAAAATCCATTTCTTTGTGTTACTCCTGGATGAAACAAAATGTCTTTAAGCAGAAGAATAATTATTGCTGAGCCAAAGTGAGATGATGCTACACCAGGTTAAGAAACAACTAGAGAGACTCCGTCTGCAGAAGGCTGCGGGCCCTGATGGCATCTCAACCAGGATCCTGAGGACCTGTGCCAACTAGCTAGCTCTGGTACTGAAACACCTGTACAACCTGAGCCTGAGTCTGGAGAGAGTACCAGTGCTGTGGAAGATGTCCTGTCTCCATCTCACCTGAATGACTATCGACCAGTTGCCCTCACATCCCATGTGATGAAAGTTCTGGAGAGACTGGTCTTAGCTCACCTGAGGCCGCAGGTGAGGATGTGGCTGGATTCTCTGCAGTTTGCATATCTTCCCTATTTAGGAGTTGAAGACACTGTCATCTACCTGCTGCAATGAGCCCATTTCGTAGGTTTCGTAGGTCCTTCCTACCAACGGCTGTCAGACTGTACAACCTAAGCAGGGCTGCTCGCAGAGATAGCAAAAAGACGTAACAAACTAATAGTTTTTTTTTTTTTTTTTTTTTTTTTTTTTGAATGCAAAAGATGCAATAGACTTACACAATGGCCCTCTCCGGCATACAACTAGGAACATACCGGTCGCTATGGAGGGTGAGAATATGTATGGGCACATAATCATACCATGTAGGATAACTAAATAGACGGTTATGCTGTTTCATCCCACCTAGCAACAATGCTCTGCACTGTGTGTGTTTATATATTTACATATTTATTCCATCTAGCTACAATGCTCTGCACTGGGTGTGTTTATATTTATATATCTATATATTTATTCCATCTAGCTACAATGCTCAGCACTGGGTGTGTTTATATTTATATATCTATATATTTATTCCATCTAGCTACAATGCTCCGCACTGTGTTTTTATATATCTACATATTATTCCATCCAGCTACAATGCTCTGCACTGTGTGTCTGTGTGTGTGTGTGTGTGTATATATATATTTTATAGTAATATGTACATATGTATATTAGCTGCTCTTGCTTGCTTGTTTTTTTTTTTTTTGTTTTTTTTTTTGTTTTCTTGCCTTCTGATTGTTGCTCTGAGTGTTGCTATCCCTGTGCTGTTGCAATCCTGGAATTTCCCCGTTGTGGGACTAATAAAGGCTTATCTTATCTTATCTTGGGCTGCACGGTGGCGCAGTGGTTAGCACTGCGGCAGCACAGTTTACCCTTGGCCGGGGGATTGTGGGGATCGTGGGATCGTGGGTTCGATCCCAGCCCCCGACCAACAGTGATCTGTGTGGAGTTTGCATGTTCTCCCCGTGTTGCGTGGGTTTACTCCGGGATTTCTCCGGTTTCCTCCCACATGCCAAAAACATGCATGTTAGGTTAATTGGCTGTTCTAAATTGTCCCTAGATATCTGTTTCCTATAGGCCCTTAGAATAGAGGGTTAGTATTAATGAAAGCGCTTTGAGTGGTCTTTGTGACTAGAAAAGCGCTATATAAGTGCAGGTTAGTTAGTTAGTTAGTTAGTTATCTTATCTTATCTTATCTTATTTGCACCTGGATGGCAGAGTAGACACTGTGAGAATCACATCCTTTCATCTTTCCAGTGCCTTTAACACCATCCAGCAACTGCTGCTGGATGAGAAGCTGTGGGTGATGGAGGTCAACAGCTTTGTGATCTCCTGGATTACTGACTACCTGACAGGCCGGCTTCAGTGTGTCCGACTGGGCAGTGACTTGTCTGATGTGGTGGTTAGTGATACGGGAGCTACACATGGAATTGTGCTCTCTCCTTTTCTCTTCACCTTGTACACCACTGACTTTCAGTACAACATTGAGTCATGCCACCTGCAGAAATTCTCTGATGACTCAGCTGTTGTTGGGTATAAAAGAGGGGGAGGCGAGGGGGAGTACAGGGCACTGGTAGACATATTTGTGGAGTGGACCAAGCAGAATCACCTGAGGCTGAACATCAGCAAGACCAGAGAGATGATGATTGACTTCAGTAAGAAGAGGACACCTTCACAGCCATTGTAGATTAGGAGGGAGGATGTGGAGGTAGTTGAGGACTACAAATACCTAGAGGTCATGATCAGCAATGGACTGGACTGGACTGGAACTCTAACACTGATACTGCGTACAAGAAAGGGATGAGCAGACTCTACTTCCTGAGGAAGCTGAGATCCTTCAACCTGTGCAAAATGATGCTGGAGCTTTTCAATCAGGCCATTGTTGCCAGCATCATCTTCTTTGCTGCTGTCTGTTGGGGTAGCAGTATCACAGCCAGCGACACCAACAGACTTGACAAGATTATCAAGAGGGCTTGCTCTGTAATTGGTCTCAGGCCGGAGACTTTTGAGACTGTAGTAGAGAGGAGGACATTAAACAAACTGTGATCCATCATTGACAATCCTTATCACCCCACCACCACCACCACCACACACTGGAGAGACAGAGGAGCCATTTCTCCAGCAGACTGCTACAGCTTTGCTGCCGAATGGTTAGGTACAGGAAATCGTTCCTGCCACTTCACTGTACAATAACTTACTCTGATGATGTATTCTGGTCATAACTTTGCTGCCACACTGCATCTTACAGTCTAATTGGTGCCTCACATTTCACCCTGCACCTGATAATCCTGCATTGTACAGTGGGTATGATTTATACTGTATATGTATAAAGGTCACCATCTATTCATTGATGATGTATATAAGTTATTTAGCAGCTTTACTTTCCATGGGCAATCCCTTTGTCTATTATGATGTGTGTGTTTCTTTCATTTTGGTCGTATACTGTCATGCTGCTGTTACACTGTAATTTCCAAGTTTAGTATCAATAAAGTACATCTATCTATCTATCTATCTATCTATCTATCTATCTATCTATCTATCTATCTATCTATCTATCTATCTATCTATCTATCCTGAGTTGATGAGTAGCAGCAGGTATTTATCCTTTATTGGGATGTTAAAGGTAGCTGATATGAAGTCTCAGTGATCCATCCTTTTTTCCAACAAAAAAGTGCCCACCGGGGATGTACAGTAGATGGTCAAATGATCCCTGCTTGTAAGGAGTCCGTGAGGGACTGTTCCACTGTTCCATTGCTTTTCTCTCAGGCCCTGAAAGGCAGTATCCATGGCTTGAAAGCAGGCATGCTTCTGACAGCAGATTGATCTCACAATCATATGCGCAGTGAGGAGGTAAGGAAAGAACTTTTTAATTACTGAATAGTGGTTCAAAATTGTGAAATTCACTGAGAATGAGAGACAGTTCTGGAGGATCTGGAGAAGACGACAGTAGCAGAGCAGGTGAGCAAGGGGCTGATTGAAGAAAAGAGGACAAACAGAAAATATTTCAAGAAACCACCTTGTTACTGGACCAGTCAATGGATAGATTTTAAACAGCTAACCAGGGAAAGCTGGGTACAATTTCAAAGGTTTAGTAAAGTAGGAAAAAAAACTGTATTACAGTATATTCATGATGGTTACTCTACACAACTATGGAGCAGGACATGGTTTGATGGGTTACAGTGGCTAACTAGGTATCATCCAGTTAGGGGGAATCGGGAGGTACCTCGCAATTCAATTCTGATTGCGATAACTGTCACGACTATCATTGATTATCTTATCACAGTTTAACAATAATCACGATATTGCGATAATAGTTATCATGAGCCAATTTATTTCAAATTTTTCAACTTACTCAACCTCAAATCATGTCTCAAAGTAAAACTGTTGACACTTCTCTCACTCCTACGGACCTTCTCCCAGTTTTTTTAGCTCCTGCCGCCGATCTGATTCATTGTTTGGCTCAAAAAGTAAGACGGCGAAAAAGAGGAAAGCGAGGGGGGATTCTCGCTCGGCTGCGAAGGAGAGGCACGCGAACAGCCTTGCCTGGCATATTTCTATCCAATGCCAATTCTCTCTTGAACAAGGTAGAAGAATTAAGACTGCTGATGCGATTTAAGGACCTCGCTTCCTCATCTGTCATCTGTTTCTCTGAGACCTGGCTTAAAGGGAACATACCGGACAGCGCGATCAGCCTCGAGGGATTTCAGCTGTTTCGTGCTGATCGCGTGACAGAGCTCTCCGGTAAGTCTATTGGAGGAGGAGTCTGCTTCTACATTAACATCAGCTGGTGCTCTGATGTAACGGTGATTTATCAACACTGTTCTACCGATCTAGAATTTCTCTCTATTAACTGCAAGCCATTTTATTCCCCGTAGGAGTTTGCATCATTCGTTTTGATCGCTGTGTACGCCCCTCCTGACGCGGACGCGTGCGAGGCCCAGCGTGCGCTCGCAGATCACATCCTACATGCGGAGCGGACTTTTCCAGACTCTCTGATTATTGTGGAAGGCGACTTTAACCAGAGCAATCTGAGTCACGAGCTCCCCCGATACAAACAGTTTATTAAATGTCCAACCAGAGGAAAAAACACGCTGGATCACTGTTACACTACAGTGAAGGACGCATATCGCGCTGTTCCCCGCGCTGCGCTCGGACTATCTGATCACGTGATGGTCCACCTCATCCCCACATACAGACAGAGACTGAAACTCACTAAACCTGTTGTGACCACCACGAAGAAATTGACCAGTGAAGCTGGAGAGAAACTGAACACATGCATGGAAATAACTGACTGGGACATGTTTAAAGGAGCCACTCATGATCTTAATGAGTACACAGACACTGTGAACTCATACATCAACTTTTGTGAGGAGAGCATTCTCCCATCGCACACCAGGGTGAGGTACTCTAATGATAAGCCCTGGTTCACTGCCAAGCTCAGACAGATCAGAAAGGAGAAGGAAGCAGCGTTGAAAAGTGGAGACAGGGACTGCTACAGGGAGGTCAAATATCGGTTTAACAGAGAGCTGAGGAGAGCTAAATCTGTGTATTCTGAGAGACTCCAGCAGCAGTTCACTGCTAATGACTCGGCTTCTGTGTGGAGAGGACTGAGGCAAATCACCAACTATCAGCCTCAGGCTTCTAAAGGTCAGGATGACAAAGCACTTTGTCAAAAACTGTCCCAACATTATGCCCGTTTTGACACCTCGTCAGCTGTGTCCAACTCCCCCACTCCACCCAGTTCCACTGCCTTCTCGGCCCCTAATTCATCAAAAGCGGTCCCCCCCTCCTCCTCCCCCCCTGCCCTTGTCATCAGTGAGCAGGACGTGCACAGACAGTTCTCCAGACTGAACCCGCGCAAGGCCCCCGGGCCGGACGATGTGTCTCCCGCCACCCTGAGACACTGTGCGAAAGAGCTGGCTCCTGTCTTCACAGACATTTTTAACACTTCCCTTAAGCAATGCCATGTGCCGTCCTGCCTCAAATCCTCCACCATCATCCCTGTCCCCAAGAAGCCACGGATTACTGGACTTAACGACTACAGACCTGTAGCGCTCACCTCTGTAGTCATGAAGTCCTCTGAGCGCCTGGTCCTGTCTCACCTCAAGTCCATCACCACTCCCCTCCTGGACCCGCTGCAGTTTGCCGACTGTGCCAACAGGTCTGTGGACAACGCAGTCAACCTGGCCCTCCACTCCATCCTGCAGCACCTGGACTCCCCGGGAACCTACGCCAGGATCCTGTTTGTGGACTTCAGCTCTGCATTCAACACCATCCGCCCCGCTCTGCTCCAGGACAAGCTGTCCCTGCTCGGCGTGCCTGACTTCCTCTGCAGGTGGATCACCGACTTCCTGACGGACCGGAGGCAGCATGTGCGGCTGGGGAAGTCTGTCTCGGACTCTGTTAGCATCAGTATCGGATCACCCCAGGGCTGTGTACTTTCCCCCCTACTCTTCTCCCTTTATACCAACTCCTGCACCTCCTCCCACCAGTCTGTTAAGCTGATCAAGTTTGCGGACGACACCACCCTCATCGGGCTCATCTCCAACAGCGACGAGTCCGTCTACAGGAAAGAGGTTGCCCAGCTGGTGTCCTGGTGCAGCCACAACAACCTGCAGCTGAACGCTCTGAAGACAGCAAAGATGATTGTGGATTTCAGGAAAGTCACAACGCCCCTGCCCCCCCTCACCATCACAGGCTCTCCCATCACCATTGCAGATTCCTTCCGCTTCTTGGGCACCACCATCACCCGGGACCTCAAATGGGAGCCAACCATCAGCTCCCTCATCAAAAAGGCCCAGCAGAGGATGTTCTTTCTGCGGCAGCTGAGGAAGCTCAAGCTTCCCACCAAGATGTTAGTGCAGTTCTACACGGCCATCATCGAGTCCATCCTCACCTCCTCCATAACTGTGTGGTACGCAGGAGCCACTGCCAGGGACAGACTAAGGCTGCAGCGCGTCGTGCGCACTGCTGAGAAGGTGATCGGCTGCAAGCTCCCATCTCTCCAGGACCTGTACATCTCCAGGACCCGGAGGCGTGCAGGCCGGATCATAGCCAATCCTTCACACCCTGGTCACGTACTGTTTGCCCCCCTCCCCTCAGGTAGAATACTTCGGTCCATTCAGACTAAAACCTCCCTGCACATGAACAGCTTTTTCCCCTCTGCCATCAGACTGCTGAACATTAAGTGACTTATTGACTCTCGTGCACTATGTACAGCAGCTCAACCAGACTCATGTCATTCATCACAGTTTTTCTGTTGCATTATTGACTGCACTGTGGTACCCCATATTATCTGCTTCTTGCTAATTTATTTAAAACTGCCTTGACTAGTATTACTCATTATTATTATTATTATTATTATTATTATTATTATTATTATTATTATTATTATTATTATTATTACTCTACACTTATTGCATGTTTTTAGTCTTTTAGTTTTTTAGTTTATCTCTTTATCTCATCATGTTTTTAATGTTGCAGCATGGCACCGAGACAAATTCCTAGTTTGTGTACTACATGAACAATGGCAATAAATCTGATTCTGATTCTGATTCTGATTCTCTTTCATATCGTCAAATACTCTCGGGGCTTCATTTTCCGCAGAGATGTGCCTCAGCACACAGGAAGGGTGGCGGACTGTTGTTTGGAGTTGTCTCCCACTCCAGATATGTTTATCTGACTCTGTGGACTCTTTTAAAAAGCAGCTGAAAACGTTTTTTGTTTAATGAGGATTTTTGTTTAGTTTCAACTGCTTTTTATTGGTAAGTCAACTATTTTTAAATCTTGTGTTTTAACTTGTTTTTGTAATTTTAAGATTATTTTTATCCATCACTTTCCTTTTATTCTATTTTATTGTACAGTGCTTTCTGACTACAGTATATGTCTGTGGAAAAACGCTTCATAAATACACTTTACTTACTTGACGCTAGAAGAGAAAGCTCAGTGCCAGTGTGTTTTTAGCTTAGCTGTTGCTAATGTTTCGCCGAGACGCATGCTGGGCTGCTGGTTCCGAGTATCTTTTTTTTTTTTTTTAATGCTGTGCTTCTTGCGGGTTGTGTGTCATGTCAAGGTCTTTCCATTCATCTTTGTTATAAAATCCAAAAAAGGCCCAACATTTGAGCTGTGTTTGAGATAACTGCTTCCCAGCTTTCAAAGCTGGCTGCAAATCTCACAAGACAAGCTATGACTTCCACCGACAATGAGCACTTTTGCACCATCCAGCTGCAAATCTGAAGAGACAAGCTATGACTTCACTGGACTGGGTGCTTGCTTTGTGCCATCTAGTGGACTGAACATTCAATTAGTTGAAAACTCAAGAGAGTATGCAACATTAAACTTTGCATGATTAATAATAGAATTAATTAAAGATCAATACATGCCTTTGGGGATCTGTGCATTGTTGTTAGTGTCAAATATCACAATCCATGACTGAATCGATCTTTTGTTCCACCCCTTCCAGACAGGAATTCAAGAGGGAGTGAATTTGTGAGTTATACCATGAGAATCTGACAACTGGGGATTAGGGAGGTTGAGATGAAGTTTTGCTCAACTCCTGAATAAACAAGGGATTGAACAAAGAACCCAGAGGAAGGTAACTGAATCAAGGTGGGTCAAGAGAATTTACTGGGTGCTCAGGAAGTATTGCTTTCGCCTGTCAGTCCCATTTACAGTGAGTGCCGGACTCGCTCTCTTGGCCGCTCAGAAGAGGCACTAATAAAATATCCAGCCCTACCACAGTAAATGTGAAACGTTAAACATTAAAACATCACTGTTGCTGTTCTGGGGAGAGGCATGTACAGCCCAGGGCCATGGGATCCAGAAAGGAGGATGACGGAAAGAGAGGCAGGGCTAAATGGCTGTCCACACCAAGCACAATAAAGATGGCGATAATTATAAAATTATGGCTTTAAAAATTTAAAAATCATTGTAACTCAGATATTTGGCAGTCCACACTACAGCGATAACCATAATGAAAGTGGCAGACGAAATTGGATCACTTTCAGAGCAACCTGTCATGGTTCGAGCGCCGATTCCGTCCGCGCTCGAGCCATGCACTATCTTCGCCCATTTGATGGCTGCGTGCCCCTTTTGGCTCCCTGAGCCTTTATTGTGACAGCGCTCGGAGGGGCTTCCGGCTGTCCGGCTTGACAGCTGAGCCGCATTTCGTCTCATCAGCGGCTCTCCACTTAAGAGGGCAGCTGGGAACGAAAAGACGCTGCAGTCTCGTCAAGAACCTTCCCATGGTCAGACGTTATTGGAGCATCCCTCTGTTCATTCGTTGACCATTCGGCTTCAGTGACTGTAAGCGTGTTACCTTATGTACCCGTTATTCTCTGTCTTTGATGGTTATAGTCACAGTGTGTTTTAGCCCCCCGTGGCTTGTTATTTTGTCCCTTTTCTGTTCCTTTAAAAAACCGTGCAAACTCACTGGTGATTTGTGGCGTCTTATGATGGCTTGCGAGGGCCATCCATGACACTAGACTGCCCCCAGACTGAGACGCCAGTCCCGGTGAGTTTTGCCTAATTGGACGTATTGTTTCCCCTGTCTGGGTACCTGCATGCTGGGAGAAATGTCGCCGCCCAGGGGCCACGCTCGGAGCCTGGGCTACGAGCTGGTGGAGGCCCTCGACTACATAGATGGAACACTTTTCACCGCGGGCCTCTATAACACTCCCAGCGATGTACGCCGGCACCTGGACCTCGCTGAGGACATTATTCAGTGCCTTCCTTGATTCTCCAACCACCCTGAAGTCACGGCTAGGAGGGCCGACATCGCTGCACATCGTGAGAGACTCCGTGGGCTGGAGGGAAACTCCGGCAGGAAGCCGAAGGGAAGGCACCCTCGCCCCTCGCTTTGGGATCCCGTTCCTGTCCCTGATCCGGTCCAGGAGTTTGCACCACCCAGGGGTCATGCCCGAATGAGCGTGATGTCAGTCGGGATTCCCCCAGGGAGGCTGCAGCTGACAGCAATCTCCATCTGGGACCGAGTGGCTGCAGCTCCCTCCGCCGGCCGCCCCACACAAATCATGAAGCACGTGACGGCGGCTGTCAGGCTGGTTGAGAGGAATCCCGAGCTGAGTGACCATCCAGAATACGGTGACATGCTCGCCTCCGTTTCCGCACAGGAGCGGCGTTTTCTGAACCTCACCTTCGCCTCGCCATCAGCCAGTGAACGTCGTCGCCCACGGTCCAAGAATCCCGTCTGGATCGGTTTCCGGGTTGTCGGAGGAACTCTGCCTCCCAGCCAGCCGCTCGTTCAGCGTCAAGACAGGAGGATATTCCTGCAGCCTCTCCCCCAGGGTCACCTGTTCCTGCTGTCCGGCCAGCTCATCATGCCCGGATTGTCTCGGTTGTCGTCCCCTCCTCCTCGATGTCATCTCCGGCTGCTTTGAGTGTTTCGAGTCTTGCTCCGGCGAAGCCCGTTATTGGACCATCGCGAGCGGATCCTCCTCGTCCTCCCAGGGGGCCCTCCATCACCATCCAGCGGGGAAAGGGAGGAACAACGTCTGCTATAGCAGGCACCATCCGTCCTCTGGGAAACAGGCAAGTGCAAGTTAATTTTTCTCCCCATAGTTGTGATTTGCCTTGTCTGACTCTGGGGGTGGAGTTTGGGGTTTGCAGTCCCCTGAGCTCCCACCAGCTGCTGTAGCTTCTGTTATTAAACCTGCTGCCTCTGTGTCTCCCTCCGCTGAGCGGTTCACGACGCCAGGCCTACACCGCCAGATGAGGAGGGGGCCTGCGGCTCTGGAGAGCCTTGTTCCAGCCCCGCAGCCACGTCATGGGCAAAGGAGGAGAGCGGACTGCAGCGTGGAGCTTGCGCCGACGATGAAGCATCCCCCGGTCTCCACAGATGAGCGGTCCGATCCAGCAGGTTGAGGGTCCCCTGCCACCATGCCATGCGGGTCGTCGGAGTGGAAGTCAGTGCTGGAGGGTCCTCAGGCTGCGGAGACCATCATGCCAGCTGTGGAGCCCGCCGCAGCCGAGTGGGAGCCAGACGACGACCTTCTTCGTCCTGAGCCTGGATCATCGAAGTCCTGGACAGCGACAGAACCCGAGTGCAGGCAAGTGCTCTACCTTATTTTCCTTCTTTCAGTTTCGGAGCATTTTTGCCTGTCTCTTGGGGAGATGAGCCAGAAGCAGCCGTCTGCTGCACCCAAGCTCGTCTCGCTGGGCTCTGTTGCTACCAGTGATTCTGATCCCGGTTCTTTCCTTTCTCCTGAGCCTTCTCCCAGGGTCACCGGTGTGGAGCAAATCCCGGTCGCTGTACTGGAGGTTCCGGGTTGGGGGTTGGAGGTCGTCACTGGTGCTGCGCCGACCCAGTCGGGGTCTATCGCGGGTGCAGCCTTGACCCAATCGCGGTCCATGGTGGGTGCAGCACCAGTATGGTTCAAGGTCGGTGAAGGAGCTGCAGAACCTCTACCGCCTGACCTTGTACTGGCTCATCATCATCATCATCCCTCTCATCGTCATCGTCGTCACCATCCCAGCACATCGCCACCGGGGGCCGTTGGCGTTCCCTATGTTTGGCCCGGCTCTCCCACTTCTTTTCCCTCACCAGGGAGGCCGTCTCAAATTGTTTACCCACGCTTCTGGTGGCTGAGGGATGTGGGTCGGCCGCCTGAGGAACTTCTTTGCTGGTTCGGCACCCTGGGTCGGCCACCCGACGTACGGTGCTTTCAACTGGGTGACCTGGTTCAGCCACCAGATGTTCCGACTTTTTGGGCCTGGGACTGGGGTAGGCCGCCCAATAGTTTCCTTTTTCCCAAGTTCACCAGCTGGACAGTGGATGCAGGGAGACCACCAGAGCAGCCCCGGCTTTACTGGACTCTGCCTGCCGTCATCCTCGGGTGTTGCTTATTTTCATTTAATATTAAGGTCACTCGGGTGCATTGTTTTGTCCTCTAGGTTGATCTGTGTATGTAGAGCTGTGTATTGTGTTTTCTGTTAACCATACTCAGCATTTTCCCCATTTGTGCACTGTTCTAATTATCATTGTGCGTTATGGAGTATTTGTTTTTTTGACCTTACTCTGTAATTGTCTCATTTGTTCCCTGTCTCCGTCGTGGTTGTTTTTTCCCTGCCCTGTTCTAAGTATCATTTGTGCACTATGGAGTATTGTGTTTTTCTTTTAACCATGCTCTGTATTACCTCATTTGTGTCCTGCCATCGTTGTGTGTGTTTTTTTTTCTCTCTCTCCTGCTGATTCTCGCCCTCCGGGCCTTGCCCCCCATCTGCCCACCCTGGGTGGGGGGGTTGGGGGGGGGCTTGGGTGTCATGGGGCACTTGTAGTTCGCCCTTGGGGGGGAAGTAGTGTCATGGTTCGAGCGCCGATTCCGTCTGCGCTCGAGCCATGCACTATCTTCGCCCATTTGACGGCTGCATGCCCCTTTTGGCTCCCCGAGCCTTTATTGTGACAGCGCTCGGAGGGGCTTCCAGCTGTCAGGTTTGACAGCTGAGCCGCATTTCATCTCATCAGCAGCTCTCCACTTAAGAGGGCAGCTGGGAACGAAAAGACGCTGCAGTCTCGTCAAGAACCTTCCCATGGTCAGACGTTATTGGAGCATCCCTCTGTTCATTCGTTGACCATTCAGCTTCAGTGACTGTAAGTGTGTTATCTTATGTACCCGTTATTCCCTGTCTTTGATGGTTATGTTCACAGTGTGTTTTTGCCCCCCGTGGCTTGTTATTTTGTCCCTTTTCTGTTCCTTTAATAAACCGTGCAAACTCACTGGTGATTTGTGGCGTCTTATGATTGCTCACGAGGGCCATCCATGACACAATCTAGTTAATCAGTATGGACATTAACATCTTATCACATCTTATCTTTATCATGTGGATGATTCTTAACTGATTTAGAGGTGATGGGGACAGCAAGGGAGTACTGACAGCAATGCGTTCACTGGCACTTTTGCGAATGTGAGTATCTAGTCTAATAGCAAGAGTGATCAATGTATCTAAAATGGTTGGCTCCTCACGAAAGGATAGTTCATCCCACAGACGGGAGTTTAGACTGCTTGCAAAAATGCCGCAGAGAACCACATCAATCAAGGCTGACTCCTCAGCAAGATGGAATTGAATGGGGTTTTGGGTTACTGCTAGTGAACGTCATAAATTGAGTAGTTTATTGGTAATAGCTCCCTTGCAATTTGCATGGTCAAGCACAGCCTCGAATTTGCATGCCTAGGACTTCACTGCCCTATGCAGAGAATCTACAACCGCAGAATCCACAGAAGAAGAAGCCATCTTTGTCATTCAAACCATGCAGCCAATCATGTACAGTAGAAGGATATTATGTTTGTCCTATCTACAATGTTAATTGCATCTAGAATTAGAGGGGCTGCTGCCATGCAAGGCACCACCACAAAAAACTTTTCCTTCCCCCATTTTATTATGCTGAGCACCAAGCTTGAAGGCGGGAAGTATTTTTATTTGGTCTTAGGTCTGACTCGGCCAGGGCTGAACTCACGACCTCTCGATTGTGGAGTGGATCCTCTACCACTAGAGCACCACTCCGGTTGCTCAGGAGAGCTGACTTCATTCTTAAAGACCCCACCCACTCCCAATAGGGACTGTTCACACTTCCGCTCTCATGTTAGAAGTAGAGAAGTGTGAAATGTAGGACTAATACTAAAGAACTCTTTTTTTTTTCTTTCTCACTGCCATCAGACTCCTAAACAGCTGATAGGAGTCTGTAATCATATGGCTGCCTCATGCATCTGCATCCAAATCTTTATTGTTTACTTTTGTCACTTTGCCTATGAGCAGCTGCACTCACTGCTGAAACTGTTTGCATTCACTGTTCTCAGTGTACATAAGCTGATGTTGCGCTAATTTACACAATTTTAAATTTTATACCCTTCCATTTCTATAGTTTCTATAGTTTTTATTGTTACCTCCACTAAGGGGAGGGGGTAATGTTTTTGGAATCGTTGGTTGGATGGTTTGTCGGTTGGTTTGTTGGTTTGTCTGTCTGTTAGCAACATTTCTCAAAAACTTCTGAACAGATTTTGATGAAATTTTCAGGAATGATGTGCAATGGCACAGGGAACAGATGATTTGATTTTGGTGGTTATCCGGAACACGATGTGCATGCAGGAATTTTGGGGGGGCAAAATAATAATAATTTTGGATTCCCCTTTAAGACATGTCAAAGGAGTTATGGTAACCACTGCACCAATGCACAGTTGTATGTTACGGGTCACCAATGGCGGACACCAATCTGGATCTGGACCCTGAGAGTCCTCCATCTGGACCCTGGAGCCTTTTGATACAATTTGGAAAAACTTTGGGGAGACTGTTTTGTTTTGACGAGGAAAAAAGTGGGACTGAACTGCTGTATTGGCGACCACCCGGACAGATTATGACACGAGAGAGAGGGACAGACATACTTTTATTCATCTTATTGTCTTTGCTAATTAGTTTTGACAGGTGCAGTGACCCGTGATGACCCCTATTTCCACCCCACCCCCCCGTGACCTAATTAAAAGTGTCTGGACATCTCATCAAATTAAGTGAACTTCACAGCTCTATTGTTCGTATAGGGCTATGGTCATAATGGTCTGATGCATAATTAGTTTTTTAATGAAGACAAGAAGTTTTGACAGCTCTATTGTTAGGGTCATTACGGGGTCTATGCGTAATTAGGTTTTAATGTTGACAAGAAGTTTTGACAGATTGTCCATTTTTTACATAAAAAAAAAATACTTGGGTTACTATTTGAGCTAAAGCTGCTAATTGTTACATAAGTAATGTATCACATAGCCCTATTGTTAAAGTTTTTAACTATAAAGCACAGTTATGTGGTTGGGTAAAAAAAAAGTGGAAATCTTTGCAATAATGTGCTAAAACAAATCCAAATCCTGTTTGAGTTAGACTTTTCACAGATGATTGGATACCCTACATACATTATACATACATTACTGTATGTGTGACAATTTTGTTTATTGAGTGAAGTCCATCACTTTAGAGTTGAAAATGTGTTTGATAATGTAAGCAAGAAGTAGAAATCTATTTTACTTTGCTGCACCCTCTATGGTGACATATCACCAGGGGATGAAACGTATTGAGCTTGAAGAGAAACATAGGCTAAATCTTGGGAGGAAAAAATAAGCTTTTGAATCATTAAATATAGTTTTGACGGCTATCCCAGAGATTTTCTTGTAACAAAATGACACAAGTGGATAATTTTATAAAGTGCGGGACTTTTAACACACATTATACTGCAAAACTGCTCGCTCTGACCCCCCGGAATCTCAGCAGCCCCCACCTGACCATAGAGACCCTGGGACACAATGTGATGCTATTCTATTGTTCACATATGTTTTAAGGTCATAATGGGTTATGCGTAATGAGATTTTTTAATGTTGACAAGAAGTTTTTGACAGATTGCCCAACACACACACACACACACACACACACACACACACACACACACACACACACACACACACACACACACACACACATGCTTTCAAAATGCTTTAAAAAGCACAGACACTGCTGGGGACATCAGACCGCCACCACCAAAAAAAAAAAAACAAAAAAACAAAAAAAACACAACACCATGAACAACCCAAAGAGAAATTATGCCACCAGACGTGTTGTGCTTACCTCTATGAAGTTGGGTCCGGATCCTTCAAAGTCTCAGGGTCCTCAATCCAAAACTAAAACCTCGGCAATCAAACCTGCGGGGGAACCACTTGCTCCAACCCCTGAGCAGACCCTAGAGGCCCAGGGACCCGTGCAACGTGCAGAGACCCCGGAGCCTCCGTTTTCCCTGGATCTTCTAGACACTGACGATATAGACCTCCCTAAAACCCCGAGTCCCACAGACATCGAGTGTGACTGTGCGGGGTGTCAGATCCCACACCTTTCACATACATTTCCGGTGCATAATTCACCATCTGCGTCGGTAACATTGCCAGAAGATCATCCTCATGGGTGGATGAGTGATGTGTTCTTCAGACTTGTAAAATCAGCCGTGCTTCATTTGCTCAGCAAAACTCTGGAGGAGTACCAGCGTGAGAAATGTCTGGGATGTCGTATTAATCACCCCAGTCAGAGGCAGCACCAATGCTTGGATGTGATCACCGAGGGTTTCTACCAGGAAAACTTTCACTGGTTGATGGGGAGACTCTACACACCGGGGTTTATTCCGGCCATCCGCCACCTCTTACAACTCCATAACATTCAGACTGACGATCAACGAATCAAAACTACGGCGCAGACTCTCCTGTTGGAGCTGCAATCAACCAGAGTCATCCACGAACCCGTCAATGATACAGTATGTATGAGAAATTGGTTGGAGAAAATAAGATTGACCCGGTACATCTTCAGAAAGCCATGGAGCTGTGGATGAATCCTTTGTTTTGGGACATCTAAAAAAAAAAAAAAAGAACAAAATTGTCAATAATGGGGAGTTTCATCGAGAAACTTTGGAGTATGTTTGAGAACCGTCCTAACTCTCTTTACTTAGCAAATCTCTTGTATCATGTTATTGATAGCAGAGTAAATAAAAATGTAAAAGGTGTAAGGGGCGATGTGGAGTGTGAAAGACTGGAGAACCTGTTTGAAAAAGTACAGACTTTATCCACCTGTACACCGTGGAAAAGACTGGTACGAGTCTGTGTGACTGAGTGCATCTCCAACTTCTCCCACAGTTTTAGAGAGATCATTAAAGAAATGGAGAATGACGTTCTCTGGCCTAGTTATCTTCTCGCATTCTATGCTTTGTTTGTTGATGTTACCAAAGAACTTTTGCAGGCCAGAGACCCTATCAACATCTTTGGCAAACTCCTGAAAATACATGGCGTCATTCGTAGTATTGTAGATCATTCTGTCCTAACTCAAACTGTAGCTATTATAAAATGAGGGGATTAAGTTTCTGATACACTTTGTAGCGCTAGATTTCTTTTTTTTTTTTACTTGTCACACATTTTATCCTGTGTCGATGTTAGGTTTAGGTTATTATTAAGAAATTGTTTTTTAAATCTTTGACCAAAAGTGTTTTTTCACACATACATCGCTATGTTGCAACTATGGTATACAGACGTTTAATTAAAAGAAGCTGAATAAAGATCCTCTGTCCCTTATTTTTTTCCTCATTCTGATTTCATCATGTCAGAGATATGCTTCATGAAAGCGGTGTATTACAATCCCGCACAGCCAGGTAGCTTCGGAGGTGTAGAACGACTCCGCAGGGGCTTGCAAGATGAAATGGGGGAGAAGGTCGGGGTCAAAAAGGTCAAAAAATTTTTATCTGAACAGGATGCTTACACCTTACACAAACCTGCTATAGCACATTTTCCTAGAAACAAAGTTTTTGTTTTATTTAATGACCGTTAAACCAATTCCAAGCTGATCTATGCGATATGCAGGCTTTAGCCAGATATATCGATGGCTACAATTATTTATTAATGGTTATAGATGTATTTTCCAAGTGGTGGTACGGGTCCTCAAATCCATTTTTGAAGAAAGCCAAACACCCGTCAAACTACAAACCGATGCGGGAAAAGAATTTTTCAAAACAAAAGTTTTGAGGCTTTAATTGAAAACATGGTATAACACATTTTTCCACGGCCATCAATCTCAAGGCCTCTGTGATCGAAAGGTTTAATAGCACATTAAAAGGCAGAATGTGGAGGTATTTTACAGCCAACAACACGCTGCGGTACCTCGATGTCTTACAAGACTTGGTCGCGGGGTACAATTTGTCTTATCACAGCAGTATTAAAATGGCACCTACGCAGGTGACCGCCGAGAACACAAACCAAGTGTTTCAAAACCTGTACGGCACACCCGGAGCTTGACAGAGCGACAGATTAAAGATGAATTTTAAAAAGGGGAACTCTGTCATGATATCAAAATTGAGGGGAGTGTTTGATAAGAAATATGTACAGAGTTTTACAGATGAAATGTTTCCGGTGTCCGAGTGCATCCCCCATGACCCTCCTGTCTACAAACTTAAAGATTATGACGAAGAACCGATTTGAGGTTCGTTTAATGAGGCAGAGCTGCAAAAAATAATGCCGAACCAGGACATAGTGTACCATGTGGAGAAGATTCTAAAACATCGTACTGTGGAGAATGTGTTCAAGGATTAGGCTGAGTTTGTTCCTCAGATTCATCTTTATTCACAGAGCACATCTCCAACAAATCTCAAAGCAAATCAAGAGGAAGTTTTCATCTCACATCAGAGGTTTTATACCCCGGGCACGAAACAGCAGTCACATGGTGTTTGATCAAACATACAGTCACATGGTACTTAATCTCAACCACAAAGTAACCCCTTTGATCTCACGCCATTGTCCTCTAGTCTCTGTGGCCCGGAAATCTTCCCCGGTCGTCTCCCGGACACAATGGCAGAATCTCACACTGCTTTGCTGAATCCCAGAGTCTCAGTCCTCTTTCCATGAGACGTGAAGCACACAATAAACATACAGCAACACATTTGTGGGGAATATGTAACCAACATATGCGCCACAGTACCGTCAAAGATGAAAAGCAGGTGCCGGTTCGATGGAAAAATTGGCCCGAGAAAATTTATCAGCTGGGTCAAGGCCTCCGATTTAAAAAATGTATAGATATTCACACGCGCCCCCGAGCGCAGTGCTTACGATCATTCCATCTTGTACGGATCTAAATGTCATGGTTCGGGTGCCAATCTCGTCCATGCTTGGGCCATGCATCATCTTCACCAGGTTTGACAGCAGTGTGTACATTCCGGCTCCCCGAGCCTTTATTGTGACAGCGCTCGGAGGGGCTTCCTGCTCTCAAGCCTGACAGCTGCGCTGCATTTCGGCTCATCAGCAGCCCTGCATTTAAGTGGGGTCTGGGAGCAGAATAATGCGGCAGTCAACGTCTACGATTCCATGTCAACGTCAACGAAGCGTCAACGAATGCTCCTTTGCCAGATGTTAAGCGAGTGTTTCTCGGCTCAGATGTCAACTATGCCTTCATGGTCTGGCTTATCGACCATCCTTGGGTTTTGACTGTAAGTGTGCTTCTTGTTTGCCTCATGATCAATTATTTGTAGTGTAGTGTGTTTTAGCCCACCGTGGCTCATTGTTTTGTATTGCTTTTTGTTCATTAATAAACAACTATGCAAACTTCACCGGTGACTTTTGGCATCTTATGGTGGATCATGAGGGCCACCGCATGACACTAAAGATGAGGAGTTTTTCATCACCCTACCTTCCAACGCCAGTTTTGATGCTTTTAAAGACAACAAAAGTTCCAGTTTTCTCATTGATTTGGCGCAACATATCGATTTAGAAGGACCGTGGGAGGTTGTTTTGACAGAAATTTCATACCCACACACTTGGTATAACCTACCTCAAAAAGATGCCTACTTTTTTGGAGAGCAAAACCACGAGAACCAGAAACAGAGACTAAAATGCATTATCAAAGGATGACAGGCAGTTATTACAACAATATAAATTGGTTCAGGGCTTAGCTGGAGGGCTTCTTTCGAAAAATTAATTTGAATGAATGAATGAATGAATGAATGAAAAAGGTTTATTGTCAATACTACCATACGTGCAATACATACAGGAGAATTGAAATTTGACTTGACATTTGACATGCTTTATAAGCGCATCCCATAGCCGTGGCAGCCTGAAGGCGCCAGTCGAACAGGAGGATAAAGAGTGCAAGGGTCAGGGTCAGGGAAAACACAATAGGCAGAGAGAAAAAAAACATAGTTATCAGAATAACGCTTGTATAAGCTCATATAAGCTCAAATGAGCCAAATTATGATTACACAGAAAAAAAAACCTCTATGCACAATTAGCAGACAATAGATCAGAATCAGAATCAGAATCAGATTTATTGCCATTGTTCATGTAGTACACGAACTAGGAATTTGTCTCGGTGCAATGCTGCAACATTAAACATGATAAAATAAAAGAAATGAACTATACATGCAATAAAGTGTAGAATAAGAGTGAGTAATACTAGTCAGCAGTTTAAATATATTAACGAGCAGCAGATAATGTGGAGAACCATATAGTGCAGTCGGTAATGCAGGAAGAAAACAGTGATGATTGACATGAGTCTGGTTGAGCTGCTGTACATAGTGCACAAGAGTCAATAAGTCACTTAGTGACTTTGTAATCACACATTACAAAGAGTTGAGAGAGACAGTATGTGTGTATTTATGTCAGTGTACATGTATCAGTCATGTGATGTTGTATGCAGTGTGTAGTGTAGGTGTGTCATTGCTAGTGAACAGCAGAGGGCACCCTCTGGCAACGGATAGATATTATTCAGTCATGTGTTCTATAGTCCAGACACATGGTAACACTGTCCTTGGAGCTGGGTCTGCTGAAACAACAGCAATTGTCGATTGTTTGGGTTAGCCGCTTTTTCAGCCTTATCTTCATCGAGGAGGAATGTAAACAGGGCACCAAAAAAACAAGGTCAAATCTGCACAGTGCACTCAGACAATAGAATTTTCCTCTCTCATGCGATTCTGTGCTTCATAATTTCCATATAGGTTTAAAAAAAAACATTCTCTGGAGAGCACTAGCGACTTCAAGATGTATTCCACCATCTGAATCAATTACCATTCAGTTCACCATGCCGCCCTGTGCACTCCCCAACTGGTCGAATTGGTGAAGGAGCTTGCCTTGGTCCACATTTTGAACAGCTCTCCACCTTCCTCAATTTCTGAAACATCAGGAAACTCTAAAGCCAAAAATAGAAGTCCTGTGATCATAGCCAATAGATGTCTTCTGCGTCTCCAGTCGAATCATACAGACACATGAGTTCCAATGTCCATGAGTCTTCCCCTTGTGTTCCCCCTGACCCGATCTTCTTCTTTTAAAGTTGTGACATTTGCATATAAGCCGCTTTTCCAGATCCATAATTTCAGTTTGGATTAAGATTCAGCCAGAAGAAGAGCGAAAAACACAGACATCGCAAACAGGGAATAGTATCAGGGAGGAGAAGAGGAGAGGAAGTGCACCTGCTCGATCCTCTTCATTTTTTTGCGAGACGCTCATGCTGAACTCTGTTGATTTGAGAATCAAACTAACCCGTGCCAACGACGCCTTCTGTCTCACGGGACCCGGCGATTCCACTTTCCATTTGAAAATACTGGGGGCCTCTCTATTTGTTAAAAAAGTGTCTGTGTCCCCCGCAGTCAGATTAGGCCTCACCACAGCCCTAATAAAAGGTAATGCACTCTACCCCTTCTCACACATCAATGTAAAAACATACTCCCATTCCACAAAATTCTAGGATGTGTAACAAGGAGAATCTGTTTCTAAGATAAGATAAGATAAGATAAGCCTTTATTAGTCCCACAACGGGGAAATTCCAGGATTGCAACAGCACAGGGATAGCAACACTCAGAGCAACAATCAGAAGGCAAGAAAAAAACAAGCAAGCAAGAGCAGCTAATATACATATGTACGTATTACTATAAAATATATATATATACACACACACACAGACACACAGTGCAGAGCATTGTAGCTGGATGGAATAAATATATGAATATATGAACACACAGTGCAGAGCATTGTAGCTAGATGGAATAAATATGTAAATATATAAACACCCACAGTACGGAGCATTGCAGCTAGGTGGAATAAATATGCAAGTATATAAACACACACAGTGCGGAGCAATGTAGCTAGATGGAATAATATGTAGATATATAAATATATAAACACACCCAGTGCTGAGTGTTCTGGGGGCCATCCCCAAATACGTGGTTCTGGGTATGGTGCATCACAAGGCTTTCATGGGGAGAAGAGACCTATCGCCTTTCAATTTTATTCACAACGATGTGGAATATCTGGCTCTTTGTCAGGACGGTTGACAGATCCCTGCCAAGGCTTTCCAACCTCAGTTTAATAATCAACTATCTATTAGGGAATTTTACAACATGTTCCTGGCGACAGGGAGACATCTTAAAGATTTACCTTTCAGTATCAGCAGAGAGGAATTTAACAGCGGGTACACCCTTTTTGTGTTTAATCTCGCCCCGGGGGACAACAACGATGCCCTGTCCACTGTGTCGAACGGTAATTTAAGATTGGAGATGAGATTTAGAGAGGCCCTTCCCCACACCACAACGCTGATAGTCTACACCGGTTACGATTCTATTCTGGAAATTAACTCAAAAAGAGAAGTGCTGGTGGACTATTACTAGGAACATGAATAATATTCAGCTGGAGAGTCTTCTGCGTCGTCTGCTGGGAATTGTGTTTTGTGGTGTGTGGCCCTCCGATCAGCTACCGTTTTTGACCCCGGCCTTTAGACCCCCTGCCTACTTTGTCATCAACACACATCCCGCACACATGCCCGGGGAGCACTGGTTAGCCATCACCCTGGAAAAGGACGCCAAAGCCACCTTTTTCGATTCTTACGGGTTTCCGCCTGATTTTTTTTACTATCCCGAAAGCATCTTAAAGTTCTTGGAGAAGCATTCACAAAACATCAAGTACCACAACACCCAGTTACAGCATCAGCTATCAACGACTTGCAGTCAACACTGCGTCTATTACCTGGCACATCGGACCTGCGGATTATCTTTTGAAGGTGTACTGTCATTGTACGGTGAAGATGTGATGAAAAACGACCTGATGGTGTACAATTTTGTGAGAAAATATCAAGATTGTATCAAAAATAAAATCGGTCCACTCCCTAAACGGGTGTTGTTCTTTACAACTGTTTAAAAACTGTCTTGTGTAGAAACTTAGAATATAGAGTGTATTATTGACAACTGTGTTACTAATACCATGAATAATTACCCCTTTTGTGATTTTATATGAAAGGGAAAAAAAAAGACTGTACGCCAGGAATGTATGATAAATAAACATTTTATTGTTAAAAAAAAACAGAAAAAGATGTATGGTTTAAAATTATATCTAATCTCAAATTTCTCTTCTTAAGGAGTGGTCCATCGAGGGGAGAGTTTCTTTTGTCTTCTATTCCTCCTCGTTCTAGTCTCAAATTCAGATCCAGGTTGGGGACAGCAGAAGTTTTGTTTTTTTCTCTCTGGCACGGCGTACGTCTCGAGGTTTTTCAACCTCAAATTTGGACTCTTCCTTCTCACGGGGTGTGATCCAGGTAGGGGACAGCAGAAGTTTATTTTTTTTTTCTCTCCGGTATGGCATACATCTCAAGGATTTTCAAAACCCACAGCGACGATGTCACTTGCATTCATCTTAAGAAGTTGATATTGATCACGCGCTTGTGGGTTGTTCACGGTCGATAAAGGAATATTGAGTTCAGACAGAGTGTTTAAAAATTTCGACCAACCCACAGGTGTGGGGGGTTGGTGTTTTTTATAAGGGAGTGAGAGGTGTTTGAATAAATCAGTTATATGAGATCCTTTCAAGGCCTCACCCTTGTAAACAAACTCCCTCTTTCAATTCCACCCCCCATAACTCTGGGGCAATTTCCTCAGGATGTATGCAATGTTCTTATGATCACACGTGGGGAAGTTTTGTAGAACCTTTTCAACCGTATCGTCAAAATCTAAACCCTCATGCATGCTGTGGGTTGCTCCCGCAGCGGATAATGTGTGGGTACTGTCAGAAGATGAGGCATGAGCATGTTCGCTCTCACCATCCCCACCGACACCCGATAGGGATAGCCGGTCAGGCTTCCACTGCAGAGTCAGCGTTACCCGCCGTTGCTCATTATGATCCTGTTTCATGAGCGTGAGGTAGCTCTGCAGTAGACTGTCGTACTTTTTAATTTTCTCATAAGCACTCAAGCCTGGTTCGTTTAATACGGCTTTCATTCTGGAGTCTAAATCATCCCCTGCATTTTCTCTGATGGTCGTTGGTCCTGTCATATAGTTTAACTTTTGAGGTGTGAGCAGAAACATCTTCTGCGCCTTCTTCAAAGTCATCTTTTTATTTTTAATTTCTTCTCACCAGTCCACCGATGAGATCCCCAATCATGGGCATCATAGCGGACAGCAGAGGCAATAGAAAACCTACTGACTTTTTTCAGAACCTGGTGTTTGCGTTTTAAACTAGTTTTCTTATCGGCCAACAGTCTGATAATTATTTTCCACCTTTATAGTTTCTTGAGCTGACAGTCGCACAATGGAATGTTCCCTTTTAAAAGATTCAGAACGATCTCACACAATGTCTGAACAAAGTCCAGAGAGCTGTGGATGAGAATATCCCTGCGCTTTTTGGGGGAGGCGTGGTACAGCGCCGTGAGTAAAATAGCGTTCCTCTTCATACGTGCAGACATGATAAACTAGGCTGATGTTTTGGGCAAATAGACGGTCGACCTCTCGTGTGGAAGTATACCCGTCCTCAACCTGTATTGTTCTGGACAGGAGGGTGTGAGGTCTACTATTAAATATCCGTGGAGGTCTCTGGTGGCATCTTCAAAACTCTCTAGGAAGAAGGCCTTTTGTGATGGGAAGATTTGACGTGTTAATATATCTATTTGTAGTTTATCCTGTGGGTTTTCGAAACATCACCAGATAATTGCTGTTCAGACTAGTGGTGCGGCTAGATTTACCCTTATGGAAGACGTTTTGCGTCAGCATCATGATGCTCATGTTTCTATGATGCCTGTACTGGGCAAAAATTCTTGCTACTTCAGGATAGTCGGAGGCTTGAAATATAGCATTGTCCAGAATAATCAAGTGTTTCTGATCGGGAGAAAACAGGTTTTCATCTTCAAAAGAATTAGGGAGTCCTTGGACAAATTTTATTCTTTTATTCACCTTCTGCAATTCAGTGTACATAGGTTGATGACATGTATAAATCCATACAATGTTTTCAGGTACAATATTTACAACATGTTCACAGTCTTCCAGTACCTTTGAAACAAAATAAGTCTTGTCAAAGCCGCTCGGCCCCACCACAAAACATGAAAATGGAAAGGTGAACCTAGTATCAAAATCAATCTCCTCTATATCCTGGGTAAGATGTGACACTTTTTTTCCTCAAAAAAATCTAATAACCAAAAGGCAGAGTGGTGCCGTCCCCAAAGAGACATCTTTTATCATACACAACTCTGAACTTTTTTCTGAAATGACAAGTTTCTCAATACAAACCCCCTTTTATCACGTTCTATGTTGTAATGCAACAATTAATCACTCTCTCTCTCGAATTTGTGATGCAATCCTCGACCAAATCTCTGACACTGTCAAAACTGACACGCTCGCAACATGATTGGGTTTGCGTTGTACCTTTGACCTTTATGACGACCTTCTTTTTGTTCCTCGTTTGGTAGGCGTAACTCTTGGGGCCGGTGGATACAAATTCCTGAATGGTGTCCCCGTCCAACTCATCCATTAAATCCCCCAGATAATTACCCAACTCCAGAGGCATCTCACTGTTCTTTACTACATAAATTAAACTATCCGTGTTGATGTAAAGAACCCTCTCTTGCAGTTTTTCCAGATAACCGTACAGCTTCAGACATGCGTGGGCTGTGGTAAAGGCGGCTATAATGATGTTATTAGTTTTACCAGGGGGTAGAATGCAACGACTGTTATGTTTCCACCTAAGCAGTGCTTTGTAGTCATCCAGAACATTAAAGTATTCCACCTTGTATTTACCCGAAAACAAGTAGGTGAAAAACTCTTCAGGTTCTGAGGTCAAAACCATCTGAATCAGATTATCTCTCTGCACAAATATCCCCCAAAGCGAGTTCAAAATCAGTTCTGAGACGTCGCGGCGGAGCGGATTCTCTTGTATTTTATCGGCATCTAACAGAATGCCCTGATTACAGTGATAGTCCCTGATGTATCTGTACTTGCCCTCCTGATCGGTGACATCTGGGGGGTAACCCGATGCTTCCTGTTTTTCTTTTAGAAATTTGTGTATGTAATGTACAAACGCCGCGTTGCTACTTTCATCAAAATGCCCCACTTCTGTGATTTCACCCACCCTATACCCCAGTTCCAGGGCTTTGTTAAACTCCACAGTGATCCAGACCCCTGTCAATGCTCTTGCCTCATCGCCGTGCGTGCAAACACCATCTTGATGGATGGGTTCCACGCACGTTTGACACAGTGGAAAAGTTAATTTACCTTATGAACTTTTGTAGGGTAGAACGGGAAAAAAGAGCCTACGGGGTGGGTAGACCATAGCACTTATTAAGCCGAAATAGCTTTGAGGATCCCCAAAATCTTTGTAAATGACGGTGGGGTGGCCTAGAGGGTAAAAGCACGTGCTGTTAACCTAGGGGTACAGAGAAGTGACATCTACATAGTGCACTGTTTCATTCGATCCTGCACTGTGTCTCAGTTTCAGAGCGCTCGTCCTGCCTCCGTAAAGGGCCCGGCGCGGTAAGAGGGGTTTGGATGGGTTTAACATTTTCAGAAACTCTTTCACCTCCTCGCATGATTTTTTCATCTCATCCCACTCGTGCTCCCTTATCACCGTAACATGGACACCGCGCATAGAGCATAACGCCTGTAACCTCTCCTCACTTTTCAAATGCAGCTCTCTGAATGTAATGCCCCTCAGAGGGCAGATCTCTGTTCTTTTAAAACAGTAAACGGAACTACAAAAAAGGGCCCCATCTGTTATTTCCCCGTGTAAAGCATGCTGGATGAATATTTTCTGACTGTGCATAACCCATTCTAACCATTGGATTGAGGCGTGAGAAAATCTTTTACATTGACGTCTGTAGTTGTTGGGGCACGGGATGGCGAGGGTGTTAGGAGCCAAGTAATTGGTGAGAAACACTTTCATACAGGCCAATACTATTGTGACACTAGAGAAAGGGTCCACACCCATGCAATGAGGAACTGCTCTCTAAATTTAATGTTAATGTCTAAATTTAATGTTTAATGCACCCCATGGCTAGAATTTCCACATTGTTTTTACAATAACGCGGAGTCTCCCATTTAAAGTTAAACGACCTGTTTTTGACTCTGTTGTACCACTCGTTGAACTCTGCTCGCTCAGCGACCGTCATACGTTCTATGCCATAATCGGACGGTGGTGGGTAAGGACCTACATAATTTAGACGCTCCGCGGCAGAATATCCGTGGGGGAAGACCCCCTTTCTCACTTCACTAAAATCTAAAGTTTTAGGTATTGCGCTCAGACGCATAGGTAGGAAGGATACCGAATTGATGAATTTAAGGTTATAATGAGGTTCCTGGAAACTTAGGATCTTACCACCCGTCATGAGAATTTGTTGCGGTATTATATTCTCTTTCATCATACCGTTCAAGATCAGGTAACCGTCAAACCCTCTGGAGTTATGTGCTATGAATACATTAAGCCTGTACTTTTCAAGCCTAAAATGCATAAGAAACTGTTTTACGCAGTCTATACCGTAAAACAACGGCTTTGGCTGAAGCGTTGGCTTCCTACCAACGGCTGTCAGACTGTACAACCTAAGCAGGGCTGCTCGCAGAGATAGCAAAAAGACGTAACAAACTAATAGTTTTTTGTTTTTGTTTTTTTTTTTTGAATGCAAAAGATGCAATAGACTTACACAATGGTCCTCTCCGGCATACAACTAGGAACATACCGGTCGCTATGGAGGGTGAGAATATGTATGGGCACATAATCATACCATGTAGGATAACTAAGTAGACGGTTATGCTGTTTCATCCCACCTAGCAACAATGCTCTGCACTGTGTATGTTTATATATTTACATATTTATTCCATCTAGCTACAATGCTCAGCACTGGGTGTGTTTATATTTATATATCTATATACTGTATTTATTCCATCTAGCTACAATGCTCCGCACTGTGTTTTTATATATCTACATATTATTCCATCTAGCTACATTGCTCCGTACTGTGGGTGTTTATATATTTACATATTTATTCCATCTAGCTACAATGCTCTGCACTGTGTGTTCATATATTCATATATTTATTCCATCCAGCTACAATGCTCTGCACTGTGTGTCTGTGTGTGTGTGTGTGTATATATATATTTTATAGTAATATGTACATATGTATATTAGCTGCTCTTGCTTGCTTGTTTTTTTTTCTTGCCTTCTGATTATTGCTCTGAGTGTTGCTATCCCTGTGCTGTTGCAATCCTGGAATTTCCCCGTTGTGGGACTAATAAAGGCTTATCTTATCTTATCTTAAAAACATTTTTCTTCACCTTTCGATGTTTTAGCGTATAGGAGAAACGGAGCGTGCTCCCCTCTGTTGTCGACGAATGTTTTGATGTCGTAAAAAAACAACTCGGGCTGTTTAACCTGTGGGGGGAGTGGCTGAATGTAACACTAATGATCATGGGCTTCGGAGGCCTGTTGTAATTCCAGCCCACAAATTTTACATTTTAACCGGCTAGAGCGGTGTGGGGATGTAGCTGCGGGTTTACTAACATAATAGGAAAAGTTGCAGAGTGTACATTTTTTTTTATCATGTCACGGATACTCCTGTAGGGTGCGGTTACAGCACCTCGTGTGGCCTCTTTGTGTCTGGCATAACAGGCCTGAGAGTGACACTTTCTGCGACAATCTAAGTATTCTACGGGCCGGAGCTCTTCCATAGGGCAGACGGGGTAATTGCAGACCTGACAGTATCCTTTACAATAATGCGAATGCTGGTTATTAAAACCCTTGTAACAGTAGTTACAAACGGATGTCGTACCTATTAAAGCTATGAGATTTTTTATACCGTAGTAATGGTTTTGCAATAAGAACAGGAACACAGGTCTTAAGCGATTGCTATAGTCTGTCTCAAAATGCAAGAGGGGATGACTGTGAGATGTTCTGCAAAACACCACGCTTTTACGTTCTACAATCCGTTCAAATTTAGCTATATCACTAAAAGTGACGGGTTGTGGGCGGTTCGGTTAACCCCCACAAGAGATTAAGGACAGTCAGCTCTCTTCTATCGGTTTTTCTCGCTGCACTACTGAGATGTAATGTGCCATGCATGTATTGTGATGCAATGTGCCATTCATGTATTGTGATGTAATGTGCTATTCATGTATAGTGTTCAGGCGTCCTGTCCTTACCGTGACCTAGAGACAGATCAATATGTAGATGTGCCTTGTAACCTCTTTGCCCTGCAAGCTGGAGCAGAGGACTGCATCTGCCTATTGTTATGTAGGTCTTACAAATGCAAATGTCTCATGCCTGTTCTGCAGTCCCTTTGATCGTACCAACTGCTGTGAATCTGCTTTGATGTATTGTCTGAGTTGGGTATAAATACTGCACAGGTTCTGTAACTTGCTCTCTCAATCTCACTTCTGCAACTGCTGCTGCTGGACACAGACATTGTGTCCTCCTTCTCTGAGAGCCGTGAGCTCGTGATGGCGGTATGATTAATAAAATCTGCTTAAAACCACAGCATCGCTGCTTATTTTATTATCCGCTGCACTGGTGACCCCGAAGACGTACACGCTTTGTGCGACGCAACCTTCTGGTCTGGACATCCACGCTGAACCAGCCGAGGGACACAAGACGTCTCCTCCCTCTCGCCGCCCCAACGCACCATGACCTGGAGGCAGAAGAGAACACGCTGCCAGTGAACGCTTCACTGGCGACCCCGAACATGTACACGTTTTGTGCAAAGCAACCTTCTGATCTGGACAGCTGCACTGGTGACCCGTTCTTCATGATGAGATCTGCACGTCTGAGATCTGCTCATCCATGCTGGACCGGCCGCGCTCGCAGCTCCTCCACACGAGAGCGCGGGCACCTCGTCCCCTCTCCACGACGGCATCATCCATGGCCAGTGGAGAATGCAACGCGTGGACCTGAACGCATCATGGCCGAACGGTGACAAAGATCGTCTATTCCCTCCCACCGCTCCAACGCATCTGCACGAGCCTGAGGGACAAAAGATCATCTATTTCCTCCCACCGCTCCAACGCACCATGGCCAAGCTGCAGCCACAGCTCAAACCTGGATTTTATCGGCGCCGTCTGCGCCAATCTCCACCAAGATTCTGCACCCTGACTCGCCTCTCCAGCTGACCCACCCATGCAGGAGCCCCCGCGCACGCACCTGGGAGTTACGAGGACGGCGCATCACACACGGGACAAATAACGGCTATAGAGACCGCCATCGTCCTCCGCCGCTGCACATGCCCGAGAAAAACGGCTGATCGCCACCATCAGAACCTTCAGGGCTGCCCGCTCACCTGAAGCAAGCACGCAGCTCGCCACTGGATTTTCTAATGGTCTCAGCCACGGCACATAAGGGAATTCAGCCGTCAGCTTTTCCCGAGGGCTTTAGGGCTGTGCCCGCACCTAAAGCCAAGTCCCTCTTCTTCTTTTTTTTTTCTTACAGCCATTCCTGTTTTTCTTCATGGCCACGAGAGGAGTCAGAGATTAATTTTTCTTCTTGTGGACCTCTGCACGTTCAATGGGACAGCCCTTCGACATCGCGGACCCACAAGCAATTTTTGCGCGGCTCAGACAATTTCACCGTCCCCCTGCAGGCACTTACTACCCCCCTCCTCCCTCCCCCTCCGCCTGCAGTGAGCTTCTCCCACAGCTCGCTCCCATAGAGGGATTATCGAGGTCTCGGCCCCCTGCCGTGCCCTCTGGGGGGGAGCGTGTGGGCGGTTCGGTTAACCCCCACAAGAGATTAAGGACAGTCAGCTCTCTTCTATCGGTTTTTCTCGCTGCACTACTGAGATGTAATGTGTCATTCATGTATTGTGATGCAATGTGCCATTCATGTATAGTGTTCAGGCGTCCTGTCCTTACCGTGACCTAGAGACAGATCAATATGTAGATGTGCCTTGTAACCTCTTTGCCCTGCAAGCTGGAGCAGAGGACTGCATCTGCCTATTGTTATGTAGGTCTTACAAATGCAAATGTCTCATGCCTGCCCTGCAGTCCCTTTGATCGTACCAACTGCTGTGAATCTGCTTTGATGTATTGTCTGAGTTGGGTATAAATACTGCACAGGTTCTGTAACTCGCTCTCTCAATCTCACTTCTGCAACTGCTGCTGCTGGACACAGACATTGTGTCCTCCTTCTCTGAGAGCCGTGGGCTCGCTTCCGGCGCGCATGCACGGCGCCGGGAGCGGAGCTCGTGACTTTGGTATGATTAATAAAATCTGCTTAAAACCACAGCATCGCTGCTTATTTTATCATCTGCCGCAGGGTGTCTGGTCACCCAGACCCGCCTGATTTTGCAACGTCTTACTTAAAGCCTTACAAGCATGGTCGTCTGAACGGGGGTTCATCAGGTGTGCTAAGCTAGTAGCGAAACAGAGTTGATCCTTCTCGCTACAGGTAACGTACAAATGATGTCTTTTTTTATTTATAATTTCACAGACTAGCATCACGGTTATGAGCATCAGAATGCAACCCCCCACCCTGTTGTGTGTTAAGGGAAAGCTCTAGCTGTTCGGTGGAGGTGGAAGGGGTTGAGAGTGATTGATGATTTGTGGGCGGGAGGTGTGGATGGTTTTGATTCTCAAATATATGTTCTAGATGATGAAATGCATTACTGATGACGATATCATTGTCCCCGGTTTGTTTTGGGGCTGTTGTTTCACCTATTCCATCCACACTATCCTTTAAATCAACCTGTAAGGGCACTGGAATACGAGCCAATTCATCCACGGCCCTGTGCATGTCATTTGTTCCAATTAGAGACTGATGTAAATAGGTTAAATCTTCCATCCCATAATAATAGTCTGTTACCCACTCTACTAGCCTTTCATCCCCCTCATCCCCCGATTCACCGTGGTCTGTCTCTGATTTTTCATTCATGATAGCTTATTACAGTTTGTCACAATACCCTGGATATAGAGGAGAATAAAAGATTGCATTACACTTTTTCACACACGGCCAGGACGGAGGTCATGAAACTCTGCATGACCCTGCACAGTGCTAACACGGTGGTCAGACGCTGTTGCACCCTGGTTCTTGTCCCACACACAGAGCGTTGAAGGGCCCCCTCAGGGGCACTGTCAAACAGGTTCTCTGCAGCAGACAGGATGGCAGGATTCAGTGTTTGATTTAATTCTGCAGAACGGAGCAAAAACAAAAAAAAACATTGACATTACTCATGGTGGTTCTGCATGTACATATGTTTTATTTCAAATCAAGTTGGCGGGTGGTCGAAGGTTTATTTTATATATATAATATTTATTTAAAAGAACCTTGGTCGACTAAAGTGGTAGATGTACAATTAATCATGACAAACATGTTAAAAATAATCAAATACATATTTCAGTTTTTATTCTTAGAAACACCAAATTATCTTCCAAGCAAGAAGATCGTTTTAAATTGTTTTTAATGCATACCTTCAGTCATCTCACATCGGCCGTTGGCGTGGTCCTCCTCCTCCTCCTCTCCCGCCTCCTCAATGTTCCGTGCTCCGATGCAGCGGTGTCTGTGGGTGAACGATGCAGGAACAAAATGATGACGGGGTCAGTGACATTTAATATCGATACAGGCATGTGGGGTCTGTAACTACATACCGAGGGGCTGGCGTCTCACAGACATGTTTTTATGAGGGCGCTTTGATCTGCTCCCGCCCCTACCGGTTGATGTCGAAGGCCTCGGTTCGTATTCTGTAAAATAATAACAATAGTAAGTTTATTTCACATTGACATAAAACATAATGCAGTTTACACCATTTAAAAACACAAGATCATCACAAGATGACACCAGTCACCAATACATGCCCCAACGGGGATGTTTACGTCATCACCCCGAGACGTTGCGAGAGGGCCAATGGCAATTTGTAACATCATTCGAAGCTGATGCTATTCCCTGTTTACATTTTAGCATGGCATGGTTTGTTTCAGAGCAGGAAAAACGATCATATCGGCTTAATAAAAGGATTTTTAAATCCAGGAGGATGCACGCCCTCAGGCTCTATCCTGGGGGTCGGGCCAAGGAACACAGCCGGATTTTGAGCAGGAGGTCCTGCGTTATTCGGCAGCGCAAGACGCTCAACGCCAACCCCGGGGTGGTCCTGGTCTGTCAAGACGGATGGATCGTCTTCAGAACTTCAAATTTCGTCTAAAGCCCCAAGTAGACTATCTTGATCATTGTTGAATTGATGCGTATTATCCTCTTCAAAATCTGTAAGTTCATTTCTTTTTATCAATGACCATTCATAATGTTTTTTTAGAGATGCAATAATGATCTTTTACCTACCTGAGAGAGTTGTTATACCTTCAAGATGAGGTAAAATACCTTTTATAAAAGACAGAACACATGATTTAAAAGCGGATCTGACTCTGAGACATACGATGAGAGTTAGGTGAATGGGATCCTCTAGTTAAAATATCAGAAATGTGGTCATTAAGTACAAAGTCTCTGAAGCATATAAATTTGTATTGTGATTGACCATTATGGCCCCGGTAAGTTGGTCATTGTGTCCAATGTCCGCAGTGGTGTGTGTGTGTGTGTGTGTGTGTGTGTGTGTGTGTGTGTGTGTGTGTGTGTGTGTGTGTGTGTGTGTGTGTGTATGGGGGGGTGTAGGTGAATGGGTTAGAAGTTGGATACAAGGGCAACATGGTGATGTGAGTTTTTAAAGAATTTTGAGCACACGTGTGTGTGTGTGTGTGTGTGTGTGTGTGTGTGTGTGTGTGTGTGTGTGTGTGTTGAACAATCTGTCAAAAACTTCTTGTCAACGTTTAAAAAAAACTCATTACGCATAACCCATTATGACCTTAAAATATATACGAACAATAGAATAGCATCACATTGTGTCCCAGGGTCTCTATGGTCGGGTGGGGGGTGCTCAGATTCCGGGGGGTCAGAGCGAGCAGTTTTGCCAGCCGTATAATGTGTGTTAAAAGTCCCGCACTTTGTAAAATTATCCACTTTTTGTCATTTTGTTACAAGAAAATCTCTGGGATAACCGTCAAAACTATATTTAATGATTCAAAAGCTTATTTTTTCCTCCCATGATTTAGCCTATGTTTCTCTTTAAGCTCAATACATTTCATCCCCTGGTGATATGTCACCATAGAGGGTGCAGCAAAGTAAAATAGATTTCTACTACTTGCTTACATTATCAAACACATTTTCAACTCTAAAGTGATGGACTTCACTCAGTAAACAAAATTGTCACACATAATTTCTTTAATACTTAAAAATACTGTCGCATCATACTCACATAGGGTATCCAATCATCCGTGAAAAGTCTAACTCAAACAGGATTTGGATTTGTTTTAGCACATTATTGCAAAGATTTCCACTTTTTTTACCCAACCACCTAACTGTGCTTTATAGCTAAAAACTTAAACAGTAGGGCTATGTGATACATTACTTATGTAACAATTAGCAGCTTTAGCTCAAATAGTAACCCAAGTATTTTTTTTAATAAAAAAGGTACTATCTGTAAAAACTTCTTGTCAACATTAAAACCTAATTACGCATAAACCCCGTAATGACACTAACCCTATACGAACAATAGAGCTGTCAAAACTTCTTGTCTTCATTAAAAAACTAATTATGCATGAGACCGTTATGACCTTAGCCCTATACGAACAATAGAGCTGTGAAGTTCACTTAATTTGATGAGAAGTCCAGACACTTTTAATTAGGTGACAGGGGAGGTCATGTCTGGGTGGGGGTGGGGGGTCATCACGGGTCACTGCACCTGTCAAAACTAATTAGCGAAGACAATAGGATGAATAAAAGTATCTCTCTCTCTCTCTCTCTCTCTCTCTCTCTCTCTCTCTCTCTCTCTCTCTCTCTCTCTCTCTCTCTCTCTCTCTCGTGCGCATGCGTGGGCGTTTGTGGGAGCAGGGGTGTGGAGTGGTGTCGAGTGAGTACTTTAAACTTTGTATTTTCTAACTTTTTCTCTATCTTGTGTGTTTGAGGTGTGTGTGTTTAATATAGTGGGTTGAGTGTGTGTGTGTTGGGGTGTGAGTGTTGGAGTGAGTGTGTTGGGGAACGGTAGCTTCTGCTGCCGGTTTTTCCCGGCCGGCATCATGCCGGTGATTGATGGTGGTGTGGAGTTTGAGCGCTTAACCCGGCGTCATGGTGTGAGAATCCTCCCGACAGTTCCCTGTTCTGTGGAGGAGGCCAGCCTCGCTGTAGGACAGGTGGTTGGGCATGGCAGCATAAAATCAGCATCGAGGATGAACAGCGCAATTGTGATCTTTCTGGATTCGACTGAGAAAGCTGATCAGGTGGTGGCACAGGGAGTGGTCCTAGGTGACACTTTTACTCCCGTTTTACCGCTGGCGAATCCGTCTAGGAGGATCACCATCTCAAACGCTCCTCCTTTCGTTAAAAATGATCAGCTGATTAGAGAGTTGTCCCGTTTTGGCCAGGTTGTGTCCCCTATCAGAATGGTCTCTCTGGGTAGTAAATCACCCCTGCTGAAGCATGTTGTATGTCATAGGAGGCAGTGTTTCATGGTGTTGAAAGACAGCTCTGCTGAACTGAATGCGTCTTTTAATTTCAGGATTGACGGCTTTAGCTACTTGGTGTTTGCAACATCTGAAACCATGAAGTGTTTTGCGTGTGGCGCAGAAGGCCATCTTATTAGGTCATGTCCTGAAAAGGCGAACACAAAGAGCACTGGCGGTAAGAAAGGTGACGCCGCTGTTTCTGGTGGTCCGGAGGGTAGCGCTACATGTGGTGCGGCGGATGCCGCTGCGGCGCCCGCTTCTGCTGGGGCGGTCGCGGCCGCGTCCGCGTCCGCGTCCGCTTCTACTTCTGCGGGGGCGTCCGCGTCCGCGTCCGCGTCCGCTTGTGCTGAGGCGGCCACGGCCGCCTCTGCTGGGGTGGCCGCGGCGGGCGCGGTAGTTGCCCCCCCAAACAGTGATGGTGGGGAATTTCTGTCTGGTGGCAGCTCTGATCATTGTGACGAGCCTGTCGCCCGGGGTAAACAGGTGGAGGGTGTAAGTAAAAGTGCAGTTAAACGAAGGAACGTGAATGAACAGACTTTGCAGGCGGGGGAGGAGCGGTTTGAGGCTGTAGGGGACACACAGAGCAAACACTGCATGACAAACGTTGCAGTTCATGAAGAAATGCAGGAATGTAGTTTTGCTGAAGAGGATCCTTTTAAAGCTGCACAAAAAAGAAAAAGTGCTGAAAACTTACAGAGCTCTGCTAAATCTAGTAGGGTTGGGAAGTTAGATTTACTAGATGAGAGAGTCTCTGACGAAAGTGGAGCTGAGTCTGAAATGATGCAGACGCAGGAGGAGCAAAGCTCCTATTGTTTTTCCAAAATTAGGCAATTTCTCCAGGTGACCAAGGGGAGCAGAGCTGTGAAAGTGGAAAATTACTTTCCAGATCTGGAGTTATTTGTGGCATCAGCTCGCAAGCTGATGAAACTGAATGATGGGAATGAGACTTTTACTGATCAGGAAATTTTTCGTTTAAAGAAACTGGTTGTCAAACTGAAATCACAAATTACTAACAGTCATGTTGACTCTTAGTTTGTTTCTTCCCTTTTATGTTATGTGTGTGTTTTTTTACTGTACCCTATTTTTATCCTTTTTAATGCCCCACCTTAGAATTGGCACTCTCAATATTAATGGGGCCAGGGATGATGTAAAAAGGGCCTCTTTATACAAGCTTTTTAATTTAAAGAAACTTGACGTGCTGATGGTCCAGGAGACTCACAGCACTGTGGACATTGAGAGCCATTGGAGAAAAGAGTGGGATGGCTGCATTTTTTTTAGCCACAAATCCAGTAGCAGTGGGGGGGTGGCTGTACTTTTCTCTAGGGGTTGTGTGCCTGTCTCTTATGAGGTAGAAGAGGTGGTGAGAGGTCATTTCCTCTTATTAAAGGTACAGTTTGAAAACGTGAACTTCGTTTTTATAAACGTGTATGTGCCAACACAGAGAGCAGAGAGGATCAGGGTCTTTGACGTGCTTTCGGATACGGTTAAGTCCTGTGATCCAAATAGTTTTTTATTTCTGGGGGGTGATTTTAACTGTACATTAAACCACAGACTAGACAGGAACCATCAGGAGCCTCACCCTGCTTCTGCCAATAGGCTGAAAGAACTGGTGAAAACACATGAAATGGCCGATGTGTGGAGATCACATCATGGGGACCAGAGGCAGTACACCTGGAGCCATGTCAAAGATAACCTTTTATCTATGGCTAGGTTAGACCGTTTTTATGGTTTTAAACATCAAATGAGTGTTTTTAAAAATAGTTGTATCTGTCCTGTTGGTTTCACTGATCACTGCCTGCTGTTTTGTTCTGTGTTTATTGAAAATGTAAAGTGTAAGAGTGCTTTTTGGCATTTTAACAATACACTTTTAAATGATGTGTTTTTTAAAGAGGTTTTTCATGATGTTTGGAAGTCACACAGGGAACAAAAACCCTCTTTTAGTTCTCTCCAATTGTGGTGGGATTTTGGTAAGGCCCAGATAAAACAACTCTGCCAACAGTACACTCAAAATGTCACTCGTAGCTTGACCCAATCCTTGAAAGTTCTGGAGACTGAGGTGGTAGAACTAGAGGAGTTGCTCAGTTCCACAGGAAAACAGGAGCACTTAGAGGCTCTCAAGTCAAAAAGGTCAGCCTTGGCTAGCTTGCTAGGGGTCACCGCACAGGGTGCTCTGGTCCGCTCACGCTACATGGATGTAGCTCTGATGGACTCGCCCTCCCAGTACTTTTTTGGACTGGAGGGGAAAAATGGACAGAGAAAGCTCATTCACTCCTTGTTGGGCGATGACGGGAGAACAATCTCCACAGCAGCAGAGATCAGGAAACACGCTGCTAGCTTTTACAGTGAATTGTTTAGAGCAGAGTGGAGGGAGGACACGTCACTGGGCCAGGTTTTCCTTGATGGTCTTCCAGTGCTCTCAGAGGACCTTGTTGCCGGCTTGGATGCTCCACTGTCTCTGTCTGAGCTGCATACGGCGCTAATGAGCCTCCAGAATGGAAAATCACCAGGCATAGATGGTCTCTCTGTGGACTTTTTTAAGGAATTCTGGCCCCTGCTTGGTCCAGACCTGCTGGAGGTTCTCCAAGATAGCTTGGAAAGGGGGACCCTACCCACGACCTGCAGGAGGGCCATCATCACACTGTTGCCGAAAAAGGGGGACCTCCAGAGCCTAAAGAACTGGAGGCCAGTCTCTCTGCTCTGCACAGACTACAAGATTCTCTCAAAAGCTCTGGCCCGAAGACTGAGAAAGGTGATGAGCGAGCTCATTCATGTAGACCAGACTTACTGTGTGCCTGGCAGGCTGATTAGTGACAACGTCACTTTAATTCGGGATATTTTGGAGGTCTCTGGTTCATTGGCGGTAGAAACTGGTTTGATTTCAATTGAGCAGGAAAAGGCGTTTGATCGGGTTGAACACCAATATTTATGGACAGTTTTAACAGCTTTTGGGTTCAGCCCAGGCTTCATAGCCAGGATACGGGTCTTGTACAGTGACATTGAGAGTGTGCTGAAGATAAATGGGGGCCTGTCTGCCCCTTTAAAAGTCCAGAGGGGGGTTCGGCAGGGCTGCCCTCTCTCAGGGATGCTGTACTCCCTCGCCATAGAGCCTTTGCTTCACTGCCTGAGAAGGGATCTATCAGGAGTTACTTTTCCTGGCTGTGACACCACGTTCAAGCTGTCGGCCTATGCAGATGATGTAGTCATTCTGCTAAACAAGCAGAGTGACATTGACGTTCTGGTTAGGAGTGTCAATCTTTTTGGCCAACTTTCCTCTGCAAAGATAAACTGGGGAAAAAGCGAGGCTCTGATGGTGGGGGAGAAACTAGAAAATCAGCTTACGCTGCCGGGTGGGTTGATTTGGAAAAAAGGAGGTTTTAAGTATCTTGGTGTCTTTATTGGAAATCAACAGTTTGAGCAAAAAAATTGGGATGGGGTCATAGAGAAGATTAACGGGAGACTAAACAAGTGGAAGTGGCTAATGCCAAGAATATCTTTTAGAGGAAGAGTGCTCATTTTAAATAATCTTGTTTCCTCATCCCTGTGGCACCGCCTCATGTGCATGGACCCCCCTGCTGGTTTGTTGTCCAAAATTCAGTCTGTTTTGGTGGACTTTTTTTGGGGGGGTGGACTCCACTGGGTTCCTCAAGCCCTGTTATTTCTTCCCAAAGAGGAGGGGGGGGGCAAGGAGTGATTCATTTAGCTAGTAGAGGTGCTGCTTTTAGACTGACTTTCATACAGAGACTGCTGACGGGCCCCCAGGACCTGGTATGGAGGCCTTTGGCCTGTGTTATTTTACAGAGAGTCCTTGGGCTTGGGCTAGACCTCCCTGTGTTTTTAATGGATTTTAAGAACTCTAATGCACTGTCTTTACCCAGTTTTTACCGCAGTCTCTTTTCAGTGTGGACTCTTTTTAAAAAACAAAGAGGGCCATGCGATTCCCTCTACTGGTTGTTGAGGGAGCCGCTGGTTTTTGGTGGTCGCCTTGGTGTCCTGCCGGGAGTTGGAAGGACCTTCCTTGATAGGCTGTGTTCCAGGAACATTCTCACTCTGAAGCAAGTGGTGGAACTGGCTGGTCCTGGCCTCAACAACGCCTCAGCTTTAGCAGCTCATCTTGGTGTCAGGTCGAATCGTTTCATCGATGGTCTTCTTGCACACTGGAAACAGGAGCTTCATGGACTTGAGCACTCCCTACTCTTGGACTTTAGCAATGGCACGCTGCAGCCAGAAAGCACTGACCCCTTTCCCTCTCTCACGCTCTATATGGACTTTGATGTCGCTCCTTGCTCCTTACTGGCATTCTGTGCTCCCACTGGTGTGGACTTTGGAGGAGCCAGTGGTAAGGCACTCTACAGACTGGTGGTGATGGCACTCAACAAGGACCGATTGAACACCTGTGTGGACACTCCTTGGAGAGCCTATTTTAAACTAGGAAAAGGGCATCGGCCTGCCTGGAGGGCTCTTTACAAAGCCCCTCTCCCTAAGAGGCATGGAGACTTACAGTGGAGGGTCCTGCATGGTATTATAGCTGTCAATGCTTTTGTTTCTGTGATTAACAGCAGTGTCAGTGATCAGTGTGTTTTTTGTTCCTCTAGGGAGACTGTTTTTCATTGTTTTATTGAATGTCAGCGCCTGAGTGGCCTCTTTGAACTTCTCACAAAACTTTTTCATATTTTTAAGGAAGTTTTCTCTAAGCAGGTTTTCATTTGTGGTTTTATGTACAATCGTCGTTTTAAGCAGAAGTGTCAACTACTGAACTTTGTTTTAGGACAGGCAAAGTTGGCTATCTATGTAAGCCGGAGAAGAAAACTTGAAAATGTTGAGAATGATGTTGATGTCAAAATTTTATTTGTGAGGCTACTTAAAGCCAGAATCAGGCTGGACTTTCAGTTTTTTATGGGGAATGGGGATGTGGAAGGTTTCAGGACCCTCTGGTCCCTGGAGAATGTCCTCTGTTCAGTTCATGATGGACAGCTTTTTTTGGGGCGTTTTTTGGGGGATTAATTTTCTGTGTAACATAGCATGATATAGAAATTGTATTGACTGATGGACAAGTGTGTTTATTAAAGATCTTTTAAAAATCAAAAATCTCTCTCTCTCTCTCTCTCTCTCTCTCTCTCTCTCTCTCTCTCTCTCTCTCTCTCTCTCTCAAGAGCCCTTGGGCGCTCTCCTGCTGCAGACTCCCCTCTTCCATGAACATGAACGCCACTGTCACTCTGCTGCTCCAGTCGCTCCAGAGTATTCACTGCCAGTGGCACAGACATGCAAAGCCAACAGCCAAGACATCCACCTTGGACAGACATGCTTGGTTTCAGGTCTGTATCCATGAAATGAAGCGCTGTTGTGAAATTGAATGTTTTTACCGGAGTACTTACTCTATTCTGCCAAGAGTAATCTGTGCTGGGACACAGAGGTGATGTTGCTGGTTATGGAGGCCCTTTTCGTAGCCTCCGATATCATGTAAAAACTCAATAAAAGCATGTCTGTTACTAAACAAGAAAAGTTCCACCTCCCTTTTGCCTGTAATCATGGAATTACAGCTCCATCCATGCTGTAACAGAGTTTACTATTGAGATTTGTTCGAAAAATTACTGTTGTGTCCGTTTTAGGTTTTTTTTTTTTGGTCTTACAGTTTGAAAGTTTTTCTGCTCTGAATATATTGTTTAGAGGTGGGCTTTTTGTTAAATTGTGTTTTTTAGATATTAATCTTTTTTTTTAAATGCAATACAATTTAGTTTGTGTTCTCCTGGAAAACTAAAAATATACACTGAATATTACACTGAAAAGCAATTCAAAAGTCAAGTGCAACTAGATGGTAAACTATCAATAATACACTTCAACAGCAGAAGTCTTAACAAAAACTTCCCACAGATTCAGGACTATTTAAAACAGCTAGACAGAAAATTTACAGCCATCGCAGTCTCTGAAACCTGGCTTAATGAAGAGCAGGCTCCCCTGATGGCAATAGAGGGATATCAGATGTTTCATATTAACAGATCTCAAAAAAAGGGTGGTGGTGTTGCACTGTATATTGATGACCTGTATAGGTGTAAGCTTGTAAATGGAATGTCCTTCGCACTACCAGGGATTTTGGAATGTGTTACTGTTGAGATTGACCAAGATAAAACAAAAAATATAATTATAAGTTGTATATATAGAACGCCGGGAACTTGCATTGATACATTCAGAGATACATTAGTCGAGCTGTACAATAATATTACTAGTAAGAAAATGGTAGTAATTTGTGGAGATTTCAATATTGATTTACTAAATCTGCATCAACAAAATGTAATTACAGAGTTCATGAACTCTATGTACAGCATGAGTCTATATCCCACAATAACACATCCCAGTAGAATCACAGTTCACTCTGCTACACTTATTGACAACCTGTTTGTTAATATTATTGATAAGAAAATAGAAAGTGGATTATTGATAAATGATATAAGTGACCACTTGCCAACCTTTGCACTTATCCATGGCCACACGGGGGCCAATACAGAAAAAAAATTAAAATTGTTCAGATACAAATCACCAAATGCAATCAGTTCTTTTAAAGAGGACTTGCTGAAGCAAGACTGGACAGAAGTCTATGTATCAGATGTAAATTAAGCCTATGACACATTTATAAACATTGTAACCACTCTTTATGAAAAAAAAAACAAACTGTCCTTTAGTAAAAAAAAAAGCTTAAACATAAATTTGCCGATAAGCCATGGTTAACCACAGGATTACAAAAAGGCGTGTAAAAAGAAAAATGTATTATATAAAGCTTTCCTAAAGAAAAGGACAAAAGAAGCAGAGCAGTGGTATAAAACATACAAAAATAAGTTAACATATATAATAAGATGTAGTAAGAGAGACTATTACAGTAAAGAACTGGAGAAAAACAGATACAATATTAAAAATACATGGACAATACTTAACAGTATTCTTGGAAATAAAAGCAGAAACACAAGCTACCCAACCAATTTTTCAAAAAATAATAAAACAACTCAGAGTGTGAATGCAGCTTCACCTGCAGATGAATTTAATACGTTTTTTGTTAACATTGGTCCTAATTTGGCTCAAGAAATACCCATTACGGCGCCTACAGATGATACAATAAGCAATAACACTGTTATAAAAGACTCAATTTTCATAAAGAACACAGACGAGAGAAAGGTCATTGAAATTGTTAAATTGTTTAAAAGTAAAACATCTACGGACTGTGATGGTATTGACTTCCTCTAAGTCAAAACTATTATTGAATGCTTCATGAAACCACTGACGTATATCTGTAACCTGTCTCTCCAAACAGGTATATTTCCCAATGCAATGAAAATAGCTAAAGTAATTCCGATATACAAGACGGGTGACAGAGGGGAATTCTCAAACTATAGACCAATTTCACTATTGCCGCAATTTTCCAAGATACTTGAAAAAATATTCTATGAGAGAATTGACAAATTCATACTGAAGAATAATTTATTGTGTGAGCAGCTATATGGGTTCAGACACAAGAGGACAACTGCATTTGCTCTAATGGAATTTATAGAAAAAATATCAACTGCCATTGAAAATAAAGAGTATTCAGTTGGGGTATTCCTGGATCTTAAAAAAGCATTTGATACAGTGGATCATAATTTATTATTAAAGAAACTACAAAATTGTGGTGTTAGAGGGGGAGCACTGTCCTGGTTAAGTAGTTACTTAAAGAATAGATATCAGTATGTATGTGTTGGTAACAAAAACTCACAATTACTGAAGGTTACTTGTGGAGTCCCACAGGGTTCAGTTTTGGGGCCATTATTATTCAATATGTATATAAATGATATATGTAAAGTTTCAGAAAAAAATGACTTAATATTGTTTGCCGATGACACTAATCTATTATGCAGTGGAAGCAATTTGGAACGACTTCTGGATACACTCGGAAAGGAATTAGGAAAGCTTAAACTGTGGTTTGATTCAAACAAATTAACGCTCAATTTAAGTAAGACAAAATTTATAGTCTTTAACAACCATCACAACAACTCAGTATCTAAACTTAGTGTAAATTGTGTAGAGATTGAAAGGGTATCTGAAACTAAATTTCTTGGAGTAATAATTGATAATAAACTGTGTTGGAAATCACATATTAATTATATTAAAGGTAAAATATCCAAATCAATTGCAATATTACACAGAGTGAAATATTTGCTGAATCAACCCACACTATATACTTTGTATCATTCATTAGTACTCTCATATATGACATATTGTAATGAAGTATGGGGAAATACATATAAAACAAACATATATCCAGTCTTTATGCTTCAGCAGAGAGCTATTAGAATAATAAACAAAGCTGCTTACAGGGAACCAACAAACCCACTTTTTTCTTAAATTAAAAGCTCTCAAGTTGAAAGATCTGGTTGACTTTAAAACTGCAATAATCATGTTTAAAGTGAAGAATCTATCACTGCCCACAAATATCCAAAAGTTGTTTCAAATAAGGAAGAAACAAAATCATTTTAGAGGAACATGTATATTAAATTAAATTAAAAGCTCTAAAGTTGAAAGATCTGGTTGACTTTAAAACTGCAGTAATAATGTTTAAATTGAAGAATCTATCACTGCCCGCAAATATCCAAAAGTTGTTCCAAATAAGGGAGAAACAATATCATTTCAGAGGAACATGTATATTTCAAAAACCTCCAGTGAGAACTACCACCAAGCAACACTGTGTTTCAGTGCAAGGAGTCAGATTATGGAACGATTTTGGACCTGAATTAAAATCATGTACAACGCTTGGACAATTTAAACAAAAACTAAAGGAAGAAGTACTCCAAACATATATACAAGACGACATGTAAACTCACATAAGGATTGACATATCCAGCCTGTGTTGTGTTGTAGCTTAATTTTTGTCTGTCACATTTTGTCTCAGCTTCGTTTTTGAATTGTAATCGCTCTTGTCTCGGCTTTTTTTTTTTTCTTTTGAATTCTTGGATGGAATATGGGTGGGTAATATAAGCTGCGGCTTCAGCCATCACCCATTTCAGATAACTTATGTTGAACTGTATAATCAGAGGAGTTATTGTCTAATTTGACCTTGTTGGATTTGCTTTCCCCCTTTGTTATATTATTCAGTTTCTTTTAACCTGTACTATCCGAAATAAATAAATAAAGACTCAAAAGACTCAAAAACATTTTTAGGATTTTAGTTGTAGGTTTTCAAATTTTTAACCTATTTATTTGGAGTCAACAAACACATTTAAGGTTCTCCATTGTTATAAAAAATTAAATTACATTTTCTGTTTGAGACTGAAGAAAGAATTAATTTTAATTTTTTGATTTAAAAATAATATAGTGTGGTGGTACGGGTGGGGGACTCTTCACCCATAGACAGTAGCTGCGGGAAAGAGGGAACAATGTGCTGAAGGAGTAAGTGTCACCGGGGGCGGTGGGGGGGGGGTCTCAAACAGGACAGTAAGGACTATTCGCCCCCCGGGGAGAGAAGGAAGCACCAGGACCGCTGGGGGAGGAAAGGGTGTGAGAATGCTCCACTGGCGTTATGTTATGTGAATGTGCCACGCATGTCTTTGTTCCACACAGTGATTACACAACATAACAAAAGTCATTTTTTTGTAAGTTGTCTGTGTTTTTTCAACTGATCTAAGACAATTTTGCACCGCTGAATCCGAAAATGACATCCGTTTCTCTCGATCAGGTCAGGTTTTTATGCTAAATTATAAGCAGTTTTACAGCAGTTGTTCAGTTGTACTGTAAATTGAATAGCAGACACTGATAAAGGTAAGTACATGTAAATTGCATGTTACGTCATCATTGTTCAAAATTCAGAGAATTTCAAGAAATAAAAAAGAATTTTGCATCATATAAAGTGAAAATACCCGTACATGTAAAAAAAAAAAAACGTAAGAAAACATGTGGCCATAGTTCAAAAAGTTGACCTGATTGAACAAAACCAATGAGATTTTTGGATTTAGCACATCAAAATTGTCCTAAATCAGCTAACAAAAACTTAGACAATAAATTTGGTGTTGACCAGTGTTATGGTCGGGATTCCTGGGTCTTCATGCATGGAATTAAAGATTATAAAAGGAGGATGCACGGAGACCCAGCAGATTTTTCTGTACTAAATGCTGGAGAAGGAATAAAGTTTTTGTGTTGTCCCAGCTCGCTGCGTCACCTGCTTCCTTTCTCCACAATACGTACAGCTAAAAGCATCTAAAATATGAGCTTAATAAAATAATGTGTGGAAGTAAGTTAAATGATCCTGGCCTGTCTGGAGACAGCTGTGGTCTTCTGAAAGAATGTCCATGAAATGATGGCAGCTTTTAAAAGCACATGTTGAGATAAATTTGTCAATGTGGCAAATTTCTCTTCCATTTCTCTAAATAAAAGATGTTGGAAGTAAATTCATAGGTCATTGCAAATACTTCACTTTAAGAAGACCAAGTTGTCACACAATGGGAGGGAAAAATTCTTAATAGATAAAAAACAATGAATCAAGATGCATTGAGAATGGTTTTAGAATTAAATCAGAGTCCTGAATCATAATCAAATCTTGAGGTGCCTAAAGATTCCCACACCTTGTTGGGACCTCGGCTGGGGAGGAGGACGGACCAGAGCACCAGGAGTACCGGCAGAGAAGCAAAGGATGCCTTGTCATGTTACCCACATGGTGTGAAAACGCACAGCACTGGACAATGTTTCATTTTTATCACCTCCACCAAGAGGAGGAGGTGATGTTTTTGCCAGTAATGTGCTGAAAAGTACACTGCAATTGCCCATTGTTGACACATAGAATATGTATTTATACAGTATCTACATGTATATATCCAGTCTATGTAGTTTTCCATGTTACCTTGTGACTGCATTATTTTAATTGCTTTGAATCCTACATCAAGTTTGTTTCCAGTTCAAAATGCATCAAAAGTGTCAAATATATTTTATTATAACTAACTCAGTAATGTTTTCCTGTTGAAATATTGATTTTACAGTTAATATAACACCATAATTACAATATGGCCCCTGGAGATCAATTTTTTGGCAGCTTATCACTTTTTGCCATGACACCAGCATTCCTTTGTCTGTCTTTTAGCAACATTACTCGAAAAATTAAGTACGTGTTTTGATGAAATTTTCATTGAAGGTGTGTAATGGCATGGGGAACAGACAACATTTTTGTGGTGATCAAGATCACCAGATGGATCCACAAATTTTTAGGAATAATCAGTATCAACTTGTTTAAATTTTACTTTTAGTGGTACACCAGAATTTTTGTAGCTAAGTTACCTAATACGATTTATTTGTTATTTCAATAAATCTTGTAGATGTCAGAAAACAATCCTCGGTTGGTAGGAAGGATGACTGCTTAAGGCGGTTTGAAAGGATGGTTTAATGTACACAAAATAAATGCAGCTCCGGGGCTGTGGAAATACGAACTGTAAATGGCACATAAACAATCCAACAAATGATAAAGAAACAGGATGGAACAATCCTGAAATGATGCTACAAAGATAAATGAAAATCACTGGTATAATGGAGACACAGAAATTAACAAACACAGGACAGCTTGATAACTAATTAGGGTCAAATGCAAACACACGAGTGGCTGGAGGAATGGAAGGATGACGGGAGAGACTGCAAAACGATAACTAAGAAACTGAGGATAACCTAACAAACAAATGATAACGGAGTTGTGCACCCATTTAAAAAATAACAGAAGGCGTGGTCAGAATGTCCAATTCATAACAATAGAAGGAAACTTGAATTAGTATTTTTCATCAATATCAAATGCAGAATTTTTTTTTTTTTTTTTTTGGTTACTTATTTGTACCCGTAGGTAGATTTGGTTTGCAGTCTGGTGACAAGCCACCGGCTGCCGGTCGCTGCGTGCGCGAGCGCCCTAAACCTACATGTTTTTGGTATGCGGGAGGAAACCGGAGAAATCCCGGAGTAAACCCACGCAACACGGGGAGAACATGCAAACTCCACACAGCTCACTGTTGGTCGGGGGCCGGGATCGAACCCACGACCTCATGATCCCCGCGATCCCCCGGCCGAGGGTAAAACTGTGCTGCCGCAGTGCTAAACCACTGCGCCACCGTGCAGCCCAGAAATGTTGCATTTAGAAAACTGCTGCGTTTCAATGTAATTTGGTGAAATGAGCTGCTTGCTGGAGGTCTGTGCTCTCCGAGAACCTTTCTAGTTGTTTTTGCTTCCATTTCACTGTCTGTTAGCAGGATCACGCAACAACTCCTTAATGGATTTGGATGATATTTTTCATCAAAGGTGGCCCTTGGCCCTTAAGGTAATCTGTTAATGCATACCTCTGCCAAGGCCCTATCTCACAATGCACAGATGGATGGATATATGGATGGACAAAGGGAGGAAGTGAGGGAGGCTTGGAGGAGGTATGCTCTCTCTGAGTGCTCTCTATTTTATATTTTGGCATATTAGGCATATTGCATGTTAGGTTAAATGGTCATTCTAAATTGTCCATAGGTATCTGTCTCCTATAGGGCCTTAGAATGTAGGGTTTGTACTAGTAAAGCACTTTGAGTTGTCTTTGCAACTAGAAAAGCATTATATTTAGTGGGGGAAATAAGTATTGAACATAACAACATTTTTCTCATTAAACATATTTCTGATGGAGTCATATACTATACTCATATATTTATTCCATCTAGCTACAATGTTCTGCACTGTGTGTGTATATATATATACTGTATATATATATATATATATATATATATATATATATATAGGGCAGCACGGTGGGGCAGTGGTTAGCGCAGTGGCAGCACAGCAAGAAGGTCATGGGATCGATTCCACCCTTGACCATTGTGGGTTCGATCCCACCCCCAGACCATCGGTGACCCTTCTGTGTGGAGTTTGCATGTTCTGCCCGTGTCTGCGTGGGTTTACTCCGGGTACTCCGGTTTCCTCCCACATGCCAAACACACGCAGGTTAGGTTAATTGGCATCAAACTGGGGATTCTAGATTGTCCTTAGGTATGGATGTGAGAGTGAATGGTTGTCTGTCTTTGTGTTGGCCCTGCGATGGACTGGCGATCTATCCAGGGTGTACCCTGCCTCTCGCCCAAAAAGATGCTGGGATAGGCTCCAGCACCCCGCGACGGATTAAGCGGTAGAAGATGGATGGATGGAAGATATATATATATATATATATACAGTATATATACCGTATATATATGTACACATGTATACTCGCTGCTCTTGTTTTTCTCTTGCCTTCTGATTATTGCTCTGAGTGTTGCTATCCCTGTGCTGTTGCAATCCTGGAATTTCCCCATTGTGGGACTAATAAAGGCTTATCTTATCTTATCTTATCTTAAACATATTTCTGATGGAGTCATTGACCTGAGATTTTCACCAGATATCAGTAACAATCCAAGTAAGCCATACATACAAAGAAATCAAGGTAACTGTGTTCACAAAACAAGTTATATTCAATAAAGTGTAATCCATCCATCCATCCATCCATCCATCTTCTACCGCTTTTCCGGAGGTCCAGGTCGCGGAGGCAGCAGTTCAAGCAGAGAAGCCCAGACTTCCCTCTCCCCAGCCACCTGCTCCAGCTCTTCAGAGGGGTACCAAGGCGTTCCCAGACCAGCTGGGAGACATAGTCTCTCCACCGAGTCCTGGGTCTGCCCCGGGGTCTCTTCCCAGTGGGACGTGCCTGAAACACCTCAAGTGGGAGGCGTCCAGGAGGCATCCTCATCAGATTCCCGTACCACCTCAACTGACTCCTTTCAATGTGGAGGAGCAGCGGTTCTACTCTGAGCCTCTCCCGGATGACTGAGCTCCTCACCCTATCTCTGAGGGTGAGTCCAGCAATCCTACGGAGAAAGCTCATTTCAGCCGCTTGTATCCGCGATCTCGTTCTTTCGGTCATTACCCAAAGCTCGTGACCATAGGTAAGAGTAGGAACATAGATTGACCGGTAAATCGACAGCTTTGCCTTAGAACTCAGCTCCCTCTTCACCATAACAGACCGGTACAACGTCCGCATCACTGCAGATGCTGCTCCATTCCGTCTGTCGATCTCTCGCTCCATTCTCCCCTCACTCGTGAACAAGACCCCAAGATACTTAAACTCCTCCACTTGGGGCAGGAGCCTGTCCCCAACCCGGAGAGGACAATCCACCTTTTTCCGGCTGAGGGCCATGGACTCGGTGTTGGAGGTGCTGATTCTCATCCCAGCCACTTCACACTCAGCGGCAAACCGTCCCAGCAAGAGCTGTAGGTCATTGCTGGATGAAGCCAACAGGACAACATCATCTGCAAACAACAGAGATGAGATCCTGTGGTCACCAAGCATGACATCCTCCATCCCCTGGCTGCGCCTAGAAATCCTGTCCATAAAAATTATGAACAGGATCGGTGACAAAGGGCAGCCCTGGCGGAGTCCAACTCTCACTGGGAATGACTCTGACCGAGTGTTGGCAATACGAACCAAACTCTCACAACGGTCGTACAGAGACCGAATAGCTCGTAACAACAAGCCCGATACCCCATACTCCTGAAGCACCCCCCACAAAAATCCACGAGAGACGCGGTCAAATGCCTTCTCCAAGTCCACAAAACACATGTGTTTTGTGGACTACAACAACAATAAAGTGTAATGACAAAGGTAATTATTATTGAACACATGAAGAAAAAGAGGTGCAAAAAGGCATCGAAAGCAAAGAAACTAGGTGAAATCCATTAGAATTTAGGAAGCAATCCCATCCCCCATCAGTGCAAATTAATTTCAGCTGGATATGTACTGACTGACAGCCTTTTAAAAGGTCTGTGAATACCAGATTGTCACACCACAAAGAGCTCATGATGAGTAGAAGCAAAGAGCTCTCTCTAGACCTTTGCAACCTTATTGTGGCAAAACATAATGATGGCATTGGTTATAGCTGGGGTAGGTTCAGTTTGTTTTACTTTTAATTATTAGCCTTTTGTTGTTGTTTTTTTTTTTCTTATTATAGACACCAATAGAAAGGTGATGCTTTTTTACCTTTACATGTTTCAACTGTCCACTGCAGTCTTCATCAGAAGTGCCAGCTGATTGCCGCAAAATGTCATTTATCAGCTAGCTTTCATAGGCGAGGCCAGCCCAGCAGAACTGTCAGATCCACTGGACTGGCCCCGCCCTCCACTGTTTGATGGTCACTGGAGAATGTAGTCTCAGGTGTGGGAAAGCATAAATGCCCCTCATCCCGATTCATGGTGTCTTTTCCCTGCTTCCTGATTTCTATGGCCTCCTTGATCCAGCATTTGTGTCTGTTGCTCTCTGACCCAATAATTTTTGCATTGTCCCAGTCCATGATGTAATTATTTCTTTTGCAGTGATCTAATATAGTTGATTTTAGTGTTGCTTATTGTGCTTTTTTTTTTTTTTTAGTTTGTTTGTGTGTGATCTTGTGAGACATCCTTGTGTTTCCTTCTCACATTCCTTCTGATGCTCTTTTTTCCATGTTGTGAATAATCTTCTTTTTTCTCAGATTGAGGTCTCGTTACATGATCTGCATCATATTTTACATTGCATTTTTGGCTTTGTTCAATTTTGTTCTTGGGTTGTACAAATACTGTAACTGTCTTAATTTTATTATGAGGTTTTACCGTTGTGTTTATTTTGTGTTTTTTCATGATCCTTTGGACTGGTTCTGTTATCCCTCAGATGTATGGAATGGTTATGATGTCCTTGTTTTTGATTTCAGCTTTTTGTCTGTGTCTTGTTTTCTGTTTTTTGTTTGTTTGTTTGTTTGTTTGTTTGTTTGTTTGTTTGTTTTTGGCTTGCTGGTTCTCGTTATTTATGGCCCATATTGGATATTGGCAGCATGTGAGTGAAAGTCTTAATGTGGTTTCCTCCTCCTGTCTGTCTTCTTGGTTTGTGATGATGGTGGCCCATTTGTATAGTGTCTTGACAAGTGATAGTTTGTGTGCTGTGTGGTGTTCTGATGTCCATAGTAAGTACTGATCCATGTGGGTTGTTTTCCTTTAGACTGAGATTTTTATACTACTGTCATCATTGTTGTGGATTTTCATGTCAAGAAAGGCTATGGTACCATTTTCTTCCTTTTTGTTTGTGAATTTTATGTTCCACATGCTTTTCGTGTTGTTCAGATGATCTGTGAGTTCTTGTGTGTCATTTTTTTGTTTTCTCCATTATGTTGTCTGTGTATCTCTTCCAGAGGGTGGGTTTGCATAGTATGGGTGCTGTGTTGATGACTTTGTTTTCCAGGTCCTCCATGAAAAAGCTGCTCATGATGGCTGATAGTGGGTCTCTCATTGCAAATCCTTCTTTTTGTCTGTAGATTCTTTCTCTGTATTAAAAATAGAAGGATTTTGCAACAAATTATAATAATCCAGATATGTCATCAACTGTGAGATTTGTACGTCTTTTAAGGGTTCTGTCGTTATTGAGGCGTTCTTGCACAATGTGTAGTGTGACATTAACAGAGGTCTTTGTGAATAGTGAAATGAAATCATGTGAAAAGAGCATGCTGTCTGATTCTATTTTCATGTTTTTGACTTCTTGTGCCAGTTCTTTTGAGTTGTTGCAGTAGCATTATGATTGTCCAAGGTGTTATGAACCGAGCCAGTGTTTTCCTGTTGGCTGGGTTCTGACTGTTCTCTGTTGCTCAGGCATCACAGTTATTATGTATTGGATCTTTTGAGTTCTTGTTATTATGTTTGTGTTCTTTTCTTTTCCATGCCTTTAGCCGCCGTTCTGGCCAGTGGTCATTAGACAGCTTCTTTGACCCACTTTCTGGTGGGCGCTGTCTAACGTTCACCTGTCCGAGCACGCCCCCTCTCTCTGACAGCCAGCTGTTTCGCCCTGGTATTTATCTTTCCCGCTCCTCGCCTAGGTGTGTCCAATTTGTGTTTCCAGCAGTGTTTGTACTTAGGCGGTTCTTGCCAGTCAAACACTGCTGGACCATTGCACAGTATCATATGGACGTTCACCGTCATATGCAGGTACTGTCTCACAACGGAAGAGGAAGCTACACTGTTGCTTCTTCCCGTGGTGTAGTGATTGTTTGTGTATGCACTCGCTGGAGGACTTGGACTGCTCGGACTGTTCTTGCACAGTGAGTAAAAACTGTAGCATTTCTCTTTGCAGTCAGGCTGCTACGCTTAGGCACAGTTGCCCAGTTTTCTTCTCATGTGCCAGCCAAGCGTCCTGGAGGACTCTAAGTTAATCCCGAGCAGTTTTTGTCATTTTGGTCTGTTTGTTTTTGTGGCTGCGGTGCACAGAGGTCTGCCTGCTGCACACTATTCATGTGAGCACTTTTGTGCACAACTGTTTCATTTCTGTAAGTTTTTATTTTTGACCTGTTTACCTTTTGTGTCAATAAATGTGTGTGGTGTGACTTGCGAGTAAATCCATTCTTCCTTCCCCTCCTCCGTGTGATGCATAAAAGTGCATGAGGAGGAGGTTTGTGACAGAATGGTTTAGCCATAAAAAGGATTTTCCTCTCTTACTGGTGTTGCCCTATGATGCCGTCGACACGCCGCTCCCGTACCGGCCAATGCAGAGGATCGGCAAGGCATCCCACGGTGGAGAAGGAGTGGGCGGTGACCTTTATTCAGGACTTTATGGATGAGGCCCATAAAGCCCGCAGACCTAAGGCAAAATGGAGCAGCCTGGACGCAGCTGAGGGAATCCTGAAAGCACATCCTGGTCTCTGGGATTACTCTCAGTACGCAGACCCTATCGCCTCGGTCTATGTGCTCCAGCGCACATTGCCTGGTGTGGGGAGAGTGGCGTTCCTTGCAGAGCCTAAGCGGGGACGCTAAGCGGGGGACACCATCCCCCGAGGAGACACCGGGAGAGGCCTTCCTCGTCTTCGGCAGCCATCATCTCCCCTCCAGCTGCCGGGAGGGATCCCCCGGTAACGCCCATCTCTTTGTTTCCGGAGTTGGCTCCTCCATCATCCAGAGAGAGACCCAATATTATCGTGGATGCGGAGAGGGATGACTGCTTTCCTGCTGCAGCTGCCAACATCAACGACCGGGATGACAGGCAAGTATTTATTCTTTCTATACAATGTAATAGTATTGAATCATGCCTGTCTCCAGGGGGAGAGGCCCAGTTTCAGCAGTCCGCTGGGTCCTCTCCTCCAGCTGCAAATATTATTTCATTCTTTCCCCTCTACGTGTCTCCTCCAATTCTTCCTGAGGTCCTGCTGGCCCAAGGTCAGGGCCAGCAGACGATGGAGGAGCCAATGGTTTCGGAGGGTTCCACCCCGGAGCCAGCAACGAGAGGCTTCCCTGCAGCCACTCTGGAGGAATCCCCAGCATTGGAGCCACTGCAGGTGGATTAGAGGATTGTTACAACCATCTCGCCTGCTGTGGAGGCTGCTGTAGCAGTGTGGGAGCCAGAGATGGACCTCCTCGTGGCCGGACCCAGGCTGTCATTGTCAAGTTCGATGGAGTCCTGGATGACGGTGTAGCTCCAGCTCAGACACGTTTTCTCTCTTGTTGTTCTCATGTAAGTTATGGAGAGATCTTGCCTGGCTCTGGGTGAGGAGAGTCGGGTGAAGCGTGCAGCTGCATCTGAGGTCCCTTCACTGGGCTCCCCATTGCCGGAGACCCTAACCCCCCCTTTTCTCCTGCTTTCTCTGAGCCTTTGTCTAGGGTTGCTGGAGACAGTGTGCTATCGCCGGAGGTCGTCATGGGTCCAGTCAGACCAGTGGAGGACGCCACTGCTCCTGCTCCTCTTGCCAGTGTGGCCAGGGATTCCCCCATTGACCACCTCTTCAGCTTGGTGCTACTGCAGGTTGGCACACTCACCGTGGGTGCAGCTTTTGTCAAATCAGGGTCCATTGCGGGTGCTGTGGAGCTCCAGCTTGGAGCCACTGCGGGTGCAGCATTGGCCCAGTTGGGGTCCACCGAGGGTGAAGCATTGGCCCGGTCAGGGTCCACCGAGGGTGCAGCATTGGCCCAGTCGGGGTCCACCAAGGGTGCAGCGTTGGGCCAGTCGTGGCCCACTGTGGGTGCAGCTGTGTCCCAAGCCAGGACCCCCGAGGGTACTGCAGATCAGCATGAGGATGCCGTGGTCCCCTTCTCCTTCCTGTCCTACGTCATGGGGGGTCCCTCCCAATGGTCCGATCACCCACCAGGGAGCCTTCTGGTGGGCAGGCCACCTCCTGCTTCGTCCCGCTGGCCCTGGTTGCTATACAGCACTGGCCGACCGCCTGAGGGACTGAGTCTCTGGTCCAGATGGCCCGTGTTTTCCAGCAGGCCACCGGACTCTGTTCTTTGGAATGTCTGCTGGGCCTGGGACTCTGGGCGGCCTACCGAGCCTCCACGTCTTTGGACTTGGGGGGGGGGGTGTTATTTGTTTACCCTTGGTGGGGTATTGTGTTCCCTCCTTTCCTGTTGCCCCTACCTCCCACCCTTATTTGTGTTGTTGTTTCTGTTGGGGCTGGTAGGCGGGGGTTCTGTCCTTGGGATATTACCATGGGTGTCTAGAATCCACCTCTATTGGGGGGGGGGGGCTTTGTCATGAACCAAGCCGGTGTTTTCCTGTTGGCTCTGGGTGAGGAGAGTCAAATGCAGCCTGCAGCTGCATCTGAGCTCCCTTTGCCAGGCTCCACCGCTGCCGAACACCCTAACCCCCATTTTTCTCTTGCTGTCTGTGAGCCTTCATCTAGGGTCCAGCCGAGCATCCTGGAGGACTCTATGTTAATCCTGAGCAGTTTTTTTTTCATTTTAGTCTGTCTGTTTTGTGGCCGCAGTGGACAGCGGTCTGCCTGCTGCACGCTATTCATGTGAGCCCTTTTGTACACAACTGCTGCATTTCTGTAAGTCTTTATTTTTGACCTGTTTACCTAATGTGTCAATAAATGTGTGTGTGGTGTGGCCTGCGAATAAATCCATTCTTCCTTTCCCTCCTCTGTGTGATGTGTAAAAGCACAAGGGGAGGCTAGTGACACAAGGAAGGGTTTCATGATTTCAACCTGGGCTTTTGATAAGTTGTATGTCACTGATCTGATGCTGTCTATTATTGGTCTCAGTGAGATGTCCTTCTTATGTATTTTTTGGGTTCCATAGACATGGGGGTGACACTGGCTGTGTATATCAGGCGTTTGTTTGCATCCTTTCTTATTTTTTTGCTTTCTAACAGGGGTTTGAGAAGTTCTTTTAGCAGATTCAGGTTCAGGTTCAGGTTACTTTTTTTATACCCGTAGGTAGATTTGTTTTGCAGTCTGGTGACATCCATATTTACAAGCCACAAATTGCATTCAACATAGACACAAACACAGGCACACATGAAGCTGACTATAAACATGATAAAAATACTCAAGGCTCCATCAATCAGGGTATAAAAAGACAAAGAGATGAGAGAAAAAAACAGAGGTAAGAGAGAAGGGTCATATTAAAAGTTAAAAACTAGTCAAAGAGATTAAAAACTCAAAGGTCTAAAACCCAATAAAATATTTAGAACCCAAGTAACATTCTACAAAAATAAGTAAATATAAAATGGAGTTAATAAATAGGTACCTAAATTATGTGCAATACATTGTTACAGCTTGTTCAATTCTTTGACAGCAGCAGGGACAAAGCTGTTTTTGTAGCGCTGGGTTCTACTTTTTGGGACAGCAAACCTCCATCTTGAGGGAAGAAGCTGAAAGTTGCAGTGCAAAGGGTGGGAGTCATCATTTAAAATGGAGGTAGCCATCCTTTATACTTGTCTGGTGTACAGGGATGTCAGGCTCAGCTGTGGCTCACCAAGCAAATGACTGGACCATCTAACTACCTGATCCAAGGATTTCCTCTGTTTCAGTTTTATCTGACCAAACCATGACACTAAAGAAAAGGATAAAACAGATTCAATAAAAGCCCAATAAAACATTGTCATTATGGTTTGGTCAATTTGGAAGCGTGCAAGTTTTCTCAAGCAATGCAAATGTTGCTGACCCTTTTTGCACACCCTTTCACAGTTCTCTTCAAAGTTTAAATTACTATCAATAATTGTCACAATATTTGTAGGATTGTACACATTCGGTGGTCTGGCCTTTTAGTACAGTGACTTTGTGCCTGGGAGATTTCCTCCTAAAGTCAATAATCATGTCTTTAGTTTTTGTCGTATTCAGCTGCAGGTAGGAATCCTCACACCAGTGAACAAAATCATCAACTACTGGGCCGTGGCCACTCTCACCATCCTGGAGGAGACTGAAAATAACTGAATCATCAGCATACTTTATAATGTGTCTGTTGTCATGTCTGATCCGACACGTTTGTGTACAGGATGAAGAGTAGTGGTGACAACACACATCCCTGAGGAGAGCCAGTAGAAGAGCACTTTAGGTCAGACAATGTACCATTGACCCTTACTCTCTGTGTCCTGTTGGTTAAGAAATCCAGAATCCAACCCACCAGATTATTGCTCAAATCAAATTGTTGCAGTAGCCTTTCAACTAAGATATGAGGTTGGATTGTATTAAAGGCGGAGGAAAAGTCCACAAATAAAAGTCTGGCATGTGTCCCATTAAAATCCAGATGTTAAAAAAGCATGTTAAACAGAGTGACAGTGGAATCCTCCACTCCTCTGTGAGGCCTATAGGCAAACTGCAGAGGATCCAATGCATGTTCAGTCTGCTTTAGGACCTCACATCTGACCAGTTTTGCAAAAATTTTCATTAAAATTGAAGTCAAAGCAACTGGTCTAAAGTCATTTATCGTTTTAGGACAGCTGGATTTTGGAACGGGAACAACCACGGCTTCTTTCCAAATCTTAGGCACATGTTGTGTTTTTAAGGACTTATTACCTCCACCAGGCCGAAAGGCCAGGAGGAGGTAATGTTTTTGCCGGGGTTTGTCTGTGTGTTTGTCTGTTTGTCTGTTGGTTAGTAAGATAACTCAAAAACTTTTGGACGGATTTCAATGAAACTTTCAGGCGTTGTTGGAAATGGTACAAGGAAGAACTGATTAAATTTTGGGGGTGATCCGGTTCACCGTCTGGATACAGGAATTTTTTAAAGCATTTTTCCACACTGTGACATACGGCCATTTTCAACATGTGCGCAGGCGCAATGGAGGGCGCTGGGCGTCGTGTCTGACCAACACAAACTCCGCCTTCGTCAACGTTTTAGCCACAAAAGCATGCGGAAAACACTGGTGGCCTTGGCCCGCCAGCGTGCCTGTGCCAGCCATAGGCGCTGCGCACATTGCGCTGGTCGTCATGTATGACCAACACAAACTCCGCCTTCGTCAACGTTTTAGCCACAAAAGCATGCGGAAAACACTGGTGGCCTTGGCCCGCCAGCGTGCCTGTGCCAGCCATAGGCGCTGCGCACATTGCGCTGGTCATCATGTATGACCAACACAAACTCCGCGTTCTTCAACGTTTTAGGCACAAAAGCACGCGGAAAACACTGCTGGCCTGGGCCCGCCAGCATGCCTGTTTTTGCGCCACGCTGCAAAACCTGACACGGCCACCTGTCCGCCACCCGATTATTTGCCACAAATTCCCCGCCCAGCTATAGGCGCTGCGTAAAAACGACCTCTCTGCCGGGGAAGATTCTAAATTCTGTTTTGCCGCAGAGCGCAACCCCAATATAATATAAAACCCACGGCAACCTGTCTAACCAATCTGCATCCGTCAGTGGAGGAGATGGACACACCAACACTTCAGTTTATTACCTCCGCCAAGGAGGCAATGCTTTTACAACCGTAAAACGGGGCTATAAGGGACGGCGGGGTAATATGGGACACTTTTCTAAATGTAATTCTGCTTTTTTAATTTTGCTTCCGCCTAGATTTGATGAAGGATTCATGGATATTTGACAATAACAACACAACTCAGCGTCCTGCTCAAAATAAAAAAAAGCAGAATTACATTTAAAACATTTCCCACAAAAGTGTCCCTTATTAACCCACCGTCCCTTATAGCCCCGTTTTACACTACTGAACCACTAATCCTATCACTATCACATTGATTGTCATTCATTAATTGTCTGTTTATTGCACTGTCCATAACAAATAAACAAATAATCATTGTGAATCCAATTGCTAGTCATATCTTTTCATGCTCAGGGAATCTGAAAACGTACACACAAACACTCTATGGGGGGAACTGTGCTGCTTGGCGGAGGTCTGTGCTCTCCGAGTGCTTTTCTAGTTGAAAATGTAATGAAATATAGGACTCAGTTCATGTGCACAAGACTTTACCAAGCGCCCACATATTTTAACAGGGCCCTGACTTTTGTTCACTTTTACAGCACAGAACTCCCTTTTAACATCCTGCACCTCAATATTAAAGTGCTGATTGTCTTTGAGTTTCTGTTTCAAATCTTGGGTTTCAGTGCTAAAATCAAAGGAGTCCAAACGACCATAAAAACAATTAAGAGCATTAGCCAGCTCTGTGTCTGAATTAAAACCATCTAAAAACGCACGATTACTACACTCTGTGCTCTGAAGGCCTGCAATAGTTTTCATACTGGCCCAGGCTGAACCAAGTTTCTTTGTTGCCATATTGCTTTCCAATTCTGATTTATAATTCTGTTTTGCTCTTAAAATTTCGGATTTCAGCTCTTTTGTAGCAACCTGTAGCTCAGAAACAGACCCCTGTTTAAAGGCAAGTGCTTTCCTCTGTAAGTAGGATTTAACTGATTTTGTAACCCATGGTTTGTTGTTGGGATATATTTTGACACGTTTACGTGGAACAATCTTATTTTTACAGAAAGCCATGTATGAGCATGTGACGTCCACCAAAGAGTCCAAATCATCCCCGCAGGACAGTGTGAACATCTCCCAGTCTGTACAGTTACAGTCTGAACAGTCTGTACAGCATTTATTTTATTTTCTTCTGTGGAGTTTATTTTTATGATTTCATATGCACTGCTGTCTGCCAACTTGGTTTCCATCTGTTTTTCAAATATTTCCGTGTTCATTGCTACTGTGGTTCTGCCTTTATGTGATGTGAGGATTGTGATTGTTTTATCTTTCTTAAGTGAGTTTATTGTCTTTTCTTCTTCTTTTGTGATGCTGCTTTGTGGTAATTTGGTCATTTTGAGGATTCTTACTACTGCGTTCCGTAGTGTTGCTTTTTCTCCTTGATCCTGGATTTTTTCACAGACATTTTCTGTTGCGAAGATGTACTCTTCATCGGGTATTTTGGTTGGTGTAATGCTGAAATTTCATCTGCTCATAACTTGTTTTTCTCAGTGTCCGTGAGTGTGCATTGTGATAAGTTTTTGGCCCACTTATCGTTCATTTCTATGTGTGTTTGTCTTGTCTTGTTCTTCCTTTCCATGAGTTTCTTTATTTGGAGGTTTGCATTATGGTGAATTCCTTTTCATGTGTGTGTTTTAATTGTGCTTTTATCTGCTCCTGCATCTCCTGGTCGTTCGGGTAGTGTTCCTTAAAAATGTCCATTTCCTCGCTTATCTGGCTGTTGATTCTGTCAACTTTATTTGCTGTCACTATTATCTGTTCTATCAGGTCTTTCCGTGCTTTGTTAATTATTTTCTCTGCATTTCTGGTTGGGATCGGATTTTTTTATGTTGAGGCTTGCTGGTGGAACATACTCATCTCTGCAATGGAGGTTAAATCTCAGGTGGTTTCTGTAGTGTGATCATATTTTCTCCAGTTTTTCCAGCCGGTGGAAATTTTCTATGCAATTTTGTTGGTAACTTCCCCGTAGTAGCTCGGGTAGGTTCGTTTTGTCTTCTTGTAAATTATCAGCCTATTTGTTTTTCTTATTAAAGGAAAGAATAGAAAGGAGATGTTTTTAGCTTTACATGTTTGAACTGTCCACTGCAGTCTTCATCAGAAAATTGCAGTGTCTGAAGGCTCCACCTAGGAAAGCCTTAAGGAAAGCCATTTAGGAAAGCCTAAATGACACTTTGCAGCAATCATCTGGCACTTCTGATGAAGACTGCAGCGGACAGTTGAAACATGTAAAGGTAAAAACATCTCCTTTCTATCCTTATCTTTAATAGGAAAAACAAAAGACTAGGCATTGGCTACAGGCACATTTCTAAACTGCTTAATTTTCCAGTGAGCACTCTTAGAGCAATCATTCGGAAGTAAAAAGAACATAATTTTTTCATACATTGGCCATGACCAGGAGTTCCTCGCAAGATTTCTAACAGAGGAGTCAAAAGAATTATCAGAAGAGTTATCTAAGAGCCAAAGACTGTCACGCCGCGCCGCTCATCAGCGGCGCCAGCTGCACGCACACCTGCACATCATCAGCGGTGAGGGATTTAAGCCGCCTCGCCCTGGGCTTCGGCCTGAAGCCGTCAGACTTCACTCATCGGATTGCTGTTAGTTCCCTCTCATACTTCAGCAAGCATTGCGGTAAGAAGCCCTTACCTTTTCTTCTCCAAGTCTGCTCCCCTGTGCACAGGTGGATTTCCCGGCGGCGGACCTTTCCTCTCCGTCACCTGTCCCTCGCTGCTGCACCGGGCTCTCCAGGTTGTTGCTGTCTACCGGACCTCATTCCTTGCTGTGCCAGCCACCTGTCCATTCCAAGTAAGCTCCTCTCCAACTTGTACATCTCCTGTGTTGGTGTGTGCCCGTCACCCTTCTCCCTGTGCTTTTCCCGTAGGGTTGTCCGGCTGTACGGTCTCCTGCCTCTGTGCCCGAAGCAAACGCCATCACCAACACATTCACATCTCGCAGACACACATTCATACACCCTTGTTGTTAATAAAGCTATTTGAGCTACTCTGAGCCTGCGTGTGTGTCTCCTGAGCCGTGCATTATGTCAGTACGGCTTCAGCAGAGCGGCTCGGCAGACGGTGGGCTCGCATGCCGACTTACTACTCTCGAGGCTCGAGTGGACCAAATAGCTTATCAGCAACAGGTGATACTCAACCAATTGATCTGTATAACTAACCGATTGGACCGCTTGGACCCCCAACAGCCCTTCCCCCCGGCTCGTCAGGGTGGTGCGGCTCCTGCTGCTCCAGCGGCCGTCCAGCAGGCTCCGGGAGCACCGACTCAGCTCACGCCCACTCCAACCCCCGCCCGCTTTAGCGGTAAGCTCGGCGGAGCACGGGGGTTCATAATGCAGTGTGAGTCCGTATTCCACCGTGTTCCCGGAGACTTTCCTTCAGATCATAGCCGAATTGGTTATATTGGGAATCTCCTAGAGGGGCGGGCACTAACCTGGACTTACGCCGTAATGGCGAGGCCCAGTTATGCCACCCTCACTTATGACCAATTCGTGAGACGCTTCCTGGAGGTCTTTGATCACTCTCGTACCGAGACAGTCCAGGTCGATCGGCTTCTCAGCCTCCAGCAGGGGAGCTGGTCGGCAGCGGACTATGCGATCGACTTCCGGGTAGCGGCGGAGGAATTGGGCTGGGATGAACGCTCATTCTGCAGCCTTTTCCTCCGCAGTCTCAACGATGATCTGAAGGATGAACTGGCTGGGTGGGATATCCCGGAGACTCTAACGGAGCTAACGTCTCTCGCTATCAGTTTGGATAACAGGCTGCGTGAGCGCTCCTCGGGGCGGAAGTCGTCTTCTTCTCGCCCTCGTGGAGCCTCGTCACGCCAGTTCCAAGCTCGCCCCCTGGCGACGCCGCCACCATCGCGCCCCGAGGAGTCGGAGCCGATGGTGACGGGCTGGATAAAGCTTTCCCCCGCGGAGAGACAATGCCGCCGTGAGTTGAATTTCTGCATGTATTGCGGGGATAGTCAACACACGGTGGAGCTTTGTCCACAGAAGCCAAACGGCGGGGTCCGCGAGTCACTGTAGGGGGCCTCGCGGACATCAATCGGTTAAGTCCCCTCACCCAATTGAAGCTGCCCGTCCGATTTTGTCACAACTCCACTGGGCATCTCACTCACGCACTGGTGGATTCGGGCGCGGAGGGAAGTTTTATTTCACAAAGCCTGGCAACCCGATTGGGCATCCGCTGCCAGGCACTAAAAACTCCTCTTTCCCTGGTCAACCTCTCCCGTGCCTCCCTGGGGAGAGTAACACACCAGACCGTCCCCGTTCCGGTTATCATCTCTGGGAACCACCGGGAGGAGATAACTTTCTACGTCCTGCCCAACTCTGTTTCGCCTGTCATCCTAGGGTACACCTGGCTACGCCTCCACAACCCCGTTTTGGATTGGAAGTCCGCCAGGGTGTCGGCATGGAGCACATTTTGCATGAGCACCTGTTTACAGTCCGCTGCCTGCTCTCCGTCCTCTTCCCCAACACCTACGGACGCTGCGCCCCCGGACCTATCCCTGGTGCTATCGGAATTTCACGACCTGGGTATGGTGTTCAGCAAGTCCAAGGCGATGTCTCTTCCTCCACATAGACCCTATGACTGTGCTATAAACATCCGCCAGGGGGCACCCTTACCCTCTGGGCGACTCTACAGCCTGTCGGCGCCGGAGAAGGAGACTATGAACGCTTATCTCAAGGAGTCGCTGAGTGCTGGGATTATCCATCCCTCGTCATCGCCTGTGGGGGCAGGATTCTTCTTCGTGGGCAAGAAGGACGGTTCCCTCCGTCCTTGCATCGACTATCGTGCCCTAAACGACATTACGGAGAAGGATCACTACACCCTGCCCCTCATGGACACCGCCTTCCATTCCCTCCAGGGGGCGACTTGGTTCACCAAGCTGGATCTACGCAGCGCATACCACCTCGTCCGGATCCGGGAGGGAGATGAGTGGAAGACAGCCTTCCGTACCCCGAACGGCCACTTTGAGTACCTTGTGATGCCGTTCGGGTTGACCAATGCTCCAGCCGTCTTTCAGCGCCTAATTAATGACGTCCTCCGGGATTTCATTGGCCTTTTTGTGTTCGTCTACCTGGATGACATTCTCATCTTCTCCAAATCCAGGGACGAGCACCGGGTCCATGTGAGGCGGGTCCTCCAAAGACTGCTGGAGAACCGGTTGTATGTGAAGGCCAAAAAGTGTGAGTTCTACGCTAAGACAACATCCTTCCTCGGGTTCATCATCTCCCACGACCAGGTGCTTTCAGACCCAGTGAAGGTGAAGGCAGTGGTGGAATGGCCCACACCTGCATCGAGAAAACAGGTGCAGCAATTTACCGGGTTTGCAAATTTCTACCGCCGCTTCGTCCCTAACTTTGGCACCATCGTCGGCCCGTTGACCCGCCTCACGTCCCCTAAGGTCCCGTTCCGGTGGACCGAAGAGGCCGCGGCTGCTTTTCAGGCACTGAAGGCGGAGTTCTCCTCCTCCCTGGTCCTTAGCCAAGTCAACCCTGCGCTGCAGTGCATTGTGGAAGTGGACGCTTCGGACACAGGAGTGGGGGCGGTTCTATCCCAGCGGTCGCCAGATGATGGAGTTAAACGGCCCTGCGCCTTCTTCTCTCGGCTCTTGTCCTCGGCGGAATGGAATTACGACGTGGGGGACAAAGAGCTCCTCGCCATCAAGCTCGCGCTGCAGGAGTGGCGTCACTGGCTAGAGGGGGCGGACCTGTCGTTCGTGGTCCTGACGGACCACAAGAACTTGGAGTACCTGAGATCTGCCAAGCGTCTGAACGCCCGCCAGGCGCGCTGGTCCTTGTTCTTTGCCAGGTTCCGATTCAACATCACCTTCAGGCCTGGCTCCAAGAACGGCCTGCCCGATGCCCTCTCTAGGCAATTTGCCCCTGAGGAGTCGGAGGACATGGTCCACACCATCCTACCCAGGTCGTGCGTCATGGGAGCCATCACCTGGGACATAGAAAGCAAGATCCGGAAGGCGCAGGAAGTGGAACCTGACCCTGGCGGCGGACCGGAGGGGAGGCTGTTCGTGCCATCCACGGTTCGGGGGAGGTCATCCACTGGTTGCACACTGGTTGCACACGTCCAAGCTCACCTGCCACCCTGGTTCCTCCCGGATGATCGACCTCCTCCAACGGTCCTTCTGGTGGCCGGGCCTGCGGAGGGACGCTGCCCACTACGCCCGGGCCTGCCCAGTGTGTGCCACCAGCAAATCAGGTAATGCCCCTCCAGCGGGTTTGCTCCAGCCTCTGCCCGTCCCTGGCAGGTCCTGGTCGCATATCGCCCTGGATTTCGTCACCGGACTTCCAGTCTCAAACACCTTCGACACCGTCCTGACCATCATGGACCGCTTCTCCAAGGCGGCACACTTCGTCCCCCTACGAGGTCTCCCAACCACCCTGGAGACGGCGGACCTCCTAATCCAGCACGTGGTAAGGCTGCACGGGATTCCGGTGGACATGGTCTCGGACCGGGGGCCCCAATTTTCTTCAGAGGTTTGGAGGTCATTCTGCAACGCCCTGGGAGCCAAGGTGAGCCTCTCCTCCGGCCATCACCCCCAAACCAACGGGCAGTGTGAGCGGACCAACCAGGAGCTGGAGGCTGCGCTCCGCTGCGTCACGGCATCCAAACCAACATCCTGGAGTAACCACCTCGCCTGGGTTGAATACGCCCACAACACCGCTCACTCTTCTGCTACAGGGATGTCCCCCTTTAAGGCGTCCCTGGGTTACGACCCCCCGCTGTTCCCGGCGCAGGAGAGTGAGGTAACTGTCCCCTCAGTCCGGGCGCATCTCAGGCAGTTCCGCTCCATCTGGGCATCAGCGCGTAATGCGCTTTTACGCACGGCGGAGCACAACAGAGCCGTAGCGGACCGGCACAGAAGACCTGCCCCAGCGTATCGAGTTGGTCAGCATGTTTATGTGTCGACCCAGGACATGATTTTAAAGGGCGAGAGGAGGAAGCTGGCACAGCGTTTTATGGGCCCATACCCCATCACCAGGATTATCAACCCGGTGGCTGTGTGTGTAGCTATTCCCCCCTCCCTCCGCATCCACCCCACCTTCCACGTATCCAAGGTGAAGCTGGCAATCTCCGACCCCCTTTGCCCTCCTCCTGCTGCGCAATCCGCGCCCCGGATGATTGATGGCCATCCGGCCTGGCCCGTCTCCTCCATCCTGGACTCCCGGCGCCGGGGTCGTGGGTTGCAGTACTTGGTGGACTGGGAGGGCTATGGGCCTGAACATCGGCAGTGGGTACCCTCGTCGTTTGTGTGGGACCCATCTCTCATTACTGAGTTCCACCGAGCGCACCCAGAGAAACCATCGCCAGGAGGCGCTGCTAGAGGGGGGAGTACTGTCACGCCGAGCCGCTCATCAGTGGCGCCAGCTGCACGCACACCTGCACATCATCAGCAGCAAGGGATTTAAGCCGCCTCGCCCTGGGCTTCGGCCTGAAGCCGTCAGACTTCACTCATCGGATTGCTGTGAGTTCCCTCTCATACTTCAGCAAGCATTGCGGTAAGAAGCCCTTACCTTTTCTTCTCCAAGTCTGCTCCCCTGTGCACAGGTGGATTTCCCAGCGGCGGACCTTTCCTCTCCGTCACCAGTCCCTCGCTGCTGCACCGGGCTCTCCAGGTTGCTGTCTAGCGGACCTCGTTCCTTGCTGTGCCAGCCACCTGTCCATTCCAAGTAAGCTCCTCTCCAACTTGTACATCTCCTGTGTTGGTGTGTGCCCGTCACCCTTCTCCCTGTACTTTTCCCGTAGGGTTGTCCGGCTGTACGGTCTTCTGCCTCTGTGCCCGAAGCAGACGCCATCACAAACACATTCTCATCTCGCAGACACACATTCATACACCCTTGTTGTTAATAAAGCTATTTGAGCTACTCTGAGCGTGCGTGTGTGTCTCCTGAGCCGTGCATTATGTCAAAGACCACTAGTGGAGACCTCCAGAAAGACCTGGAAATATCAGGTACTGCTGTTTCAAAGAACAATAAGTAATGCACTCAATCCACATGGGCTCTGTGTCCGCACACCTCGTAAGACTCCATTGCTGAAGAAAAAGCATGTTGAAGCTCCTTTAAAGTTTGCTGCACAACATTTGGGCAAGTCAGTAAAATACTGTTAGAATATAATCTGGTCAGATGAGAGCAAAATTTAACTTTTTGGGTGCCACAACACACAGTATGTTTGGAGGATAAATGGCACTTCATATCAGCCCCAAAACACATAATTGAAGGAAAGATGAATGGACAAATATACAGAGACATCCTTGATGAAAACCTTTCTCTATCTGCCAAGATAATGAAGATGAACATGAAATGATGGTGGACATTTCAGTAAGACAATGATCCCAAACACACAGCCAAGGAAACTCAACTGGCCACAGAGAAGGAAAATAAAGCTGCTAGAATTGCTGAGTCAGTCATCTGACCTTAATCAAATTGAAAATCTATGGAACGAACTGAAGATCACAGTTCACAGAAGACACCCACAGAATCTTCAAGATTTAAAGACAGTTAGTGTGGAAGAATGGGCTAAAATCACTCCTGAGCAATGCCTCCCCCTGGTTTATCCATACAGGAGGTGTCTGGAAGCTGTCATTACCAACAAAGGCTTTTCTACTAAATATTAAATGAATTTCACCAAGTGTGTTCAATACTTATTCCTTTTGTCATTCCACTTTATTTAATATAACTTATTATGTGAACAAAGTTGCCTTGATTTGTTTGTATGTATGGATTACTTGGGTTGTAGCTGATATCTGGTGAAAATCTCAATTCAACGGCTCCATCAGAAATATGTTTAATGAGAAAAATGTTGATTTGTTAAATATTTGCTTTCACTGCTGTAAGTGCAGGTCTTGATCCCCCCTTATTTTACTCTTCACTGTGTATATTGTGTATTTTTTTATTATTTTATTTGTTGACTTATATTTTATATTGTGTGGCATTCGTGGTAGAAAGCTATAGAAAGCAAAGGAAGACTTTCATTGTACAGGGAAACAAGCTTCCTTACTGTGCATATGACAGTACATGTGATTTGATTTGATTGTACTATGTTCATCAAAATTTAGGTCATCCCTGTGACTATGTGCCAGTGTCAAACCACAACCCTCCATTAGTTGTGTCATATAACTCATTTAGTTTAAGTCAGTCAAAAGAATCACCCAAAGAATGCTGCAAAGAAAGCTAACATTGTAAAATGTATCCAATTTACCATTATAGTGATTAAGCGTTGGGGGTGGTGGCCTAGAGGTAAAGCATCTACCCTACAACAAGGAGGTTGGGGGTTCAAGTCCCTGCCAGGTTGTGCTAAAGACCATATAAAAATGGAAATTCCTGTCGTCCAGTTTGATGTTCAGAAAAAAATGGAATGGAGGAGGGAAAAAAATTCTAAATTATACTTAGGCTGTGAGAGTGAATGGTTGTCCGTCTCTCTGGGTTGGCCCTGCGAAGGACTGGCGATCTTTCCAGGGTGTACCCTGCCTCTCGCGCAAAGATGCTGGGATATGCACCAGCCCCCCCCCCCCCCCCCCCACGACACAAAAAGGATAATGTGGAAGAAGATGGATGGATGGATGGAGGGAAATGTGGGTTGCCCAGCCATAGGGTGTGAGCAAGCCAATGTACTCACTGTGCCGGTCCCAAGCTGGTAAAAAATGGTCAGGGTTTCATCAGGAGCGGCATCCGGGGTAAAACTCAGCTCCAACCTATATCCTATATGGATATGCCAGATACATCGGTGTCTGAAGCAATGACCCCACCAGAACATGGGAATAACTAGAAGAAGAAGAAGAAGAATGAGCTAGCATGGTTATATTCAAAGTACAGCCTGCAGAAAAGGATGCATTAGGAGACACTACTGGTGCTGCCTGTTCGGCTGGAGAAGCAAAAGCCAGAGATTTGGCCAATACAGTGGTTAGCTTGTGCATGTGTTGAGCAAGCTGGGTAGACCGATCCTGAATGGTAGCTAATTGCTGACTAAGTTGCTGTACCATGGATTCTAAAAGATGTCATCTGGTATCACTTGAGCAAGTAGGATTGTTTCCTATTTACAGTATGTACTCAAAGGTGGCTCACAAGGCCAATCTTCGATTTATAAGCCCTTTGGCATATTGGGCATTTTGTAGTATCCAAAGGAACAAAGGAGCTGGTGCTGCCTTCATGCTCTTTCCTTTTATCTCTTTTTCTGATGGCATCCAAGGATAGATTTGCTTTGTAATGGCTGATTCCTTCAGCAACTGTACGCCTCCACACCGGGCGGTCTCTGGTTAGATTTTCCCAATTTTCTACATCAATCTCGCATCTCTTGAGAGTACCCTTAAGATTATCTTTGAATCATTTGCATTGGCCGCCCTGCATCTGTTTCCCAAGTTATAACGGAATAAAGAAGTTGCTTTGGCAGGCGATGATTAGGCATATTCAATTCAATTCAATTCAACTTTATTTATATAGCACCATTTCACCACAACAGTCATCTCATAGCACTATCAACTGTAGGGGGGAACCCCCACAGTTGCAGAAAGACCCCAGCAATCAGGTGATCCCCTGTGAGCAAGCACTTGGCGACGGTGGAGAGGAAAAACTCCCTTTTAACAGGAAGAAACCTCCAGCAGAACCAGGCTCAGGGAGGGGCAGTCATCTGCTGCGACTGGCTGGGGGGTGAGGGGACAGAGAAGATGAAAAGAACAGACATGTAGAGAGCAAACAGCACGATGGGGACTCAATCTATGGGAGAGAACAAACAAATGTTAATGACCAGCAAAAAAAAATATTTCATAGAGAGTGAGGAAAGGAGTGAGGCCCAGTGCATTGCTGGAGGTCCCCTGGCTGACTAAACCTATTAGCAGCATAGCTAAGGGAGGGTTCAGAAACACATGATCCCTCCCTAATTGTAGGCTATATCAAAAAGGTAGGTTTTAACCCTAATCTTAAAAACAGAGATCGAGTCTGACTCCCGAATCCAGATTGGCAGCTGATTCCACAGGAGAGGAGCTTGATAACTGAAGGCTCTGCCTCCCATTGTACTTTTGGAGATTCTAGGTATTACAAGTAGTCCTGCATTTTGGGAGCGTAGTGCTCTGTTAGGATAATACGGTAGTATCAGATCTTTTAAATAAAAAGGAGCCTGATTGTTTAGAGCTTTGTAAGTAAGAAGAAGGATTTTAAACTTAATTCTAAACTCCATGGGAAGCCAATGAAGGGAGGCCAGAACCGGAGAGATATGATCTCTCTTTCTAGTACCTGTTAAAACTCTTGCTGCAGCATTTTGGATCAGATGAAGACTTTTTAAAGATGTTTTAGGACAACCTGATAATAAAGAATTACAATAATCTAATCTCGAGCTAACAAAAGCGTGGATCAGTTTCTCAGCATCACTCTGAGACAAGATGCTCCTAATCTTGGCAATATTACGCAAATGATAGAAGGCAGTCTTAGAAACAAATTTAATATGTGAATTGAAGGACAAATCCTGATCAAAAATAACTCCAAGGTTCCTCACAGAGCTATTAAGAGAAAGAGTAGCTGCATCCAAACTGAAAGTTTGATTTGGAAAGGAATTTCTAAGGTTTTTTGGACCAACAAGAATGACTTCAGTCTTATCTGAATTTAATAGCAGGAAATTACAAGTCATCCAAGCTTTGATTTCCTTAAGACAAGCTTCTAACTTGGCTAATTGATTACTATCATCTGGCTTCACTGACAGGTATAATTGTGTGTCATCTGCATAACAATGAAAATGTATACAGTGCTTTCTAATAATGTTGCCTAACGGAAGCATATATAAACTAAAAACAGTAGGGCCTAGCACAGATCCCTGTGGAACTCCATGACTAAGCTTTGAGTTGAAAGAAAACTCATTATTTACATGAACAAACTGGAACCTATCAGATAAATAAGATCTAACCCACTGCAACGAAGTTCCATTAAGTCCAACATAGTTTTCTAATCTATCAAGTAGAATATTATGATCGATAGTATCAAAAGCTGCACTAAGGTCTAAAAGGACAAGTACAGAAACTAGTCCATTATCAGATGCAATGAGGAGGTCGTTAGTGACCTTCGCTAAGGCTGTTTCAGTACTATGATGGATTCTAAACCCAGATTGAAACTCTTCAAGTAAACCATTTCCCTGCAGGTGGTCGAATAATTGCGTAGCAACAACTCTTTCTAAGATTTTTGAAATGAAAGGGAGATTAGAGATTGGTCTATAGTTAGCTAAAGCTCCTGGATCTAGCGTTGGCTTTTTGAGTAAGGGTTTAATTACAGCTGTTTTAAAAGCCTGCGGTACATGGCCTAAAGTTAATGAAGAATTGATTATATGAAGAATAAAGCTACCAATAAGTGGGAAGACTTATTTAAATAACCTAGTAGGAATAGGGTCTAAAAGACAAGTTGAAGGTTTGGATGAGGAAACTATTTTGTCTAACTCACAAAGGTCGATTGGAGTAAACTCATCAAGACAGACATCAATAGAAGGAGTTGTAGTAGTTACAGTATTTAAGTTAACTGTGGGAAGAATCTGATTGATTTTATCTCTGATGGATGAAATTTTATTATTGAAAAAGTTCATAAAGTCCTGACTAGTAAGCTCTAAGGGAATGCTAGGATTGACAGAGTCCTGACTCTTTGTCAACCTGGCTACAGTACTGAAAAGAAACCTGGGATTATTCTTGTTCTCTTCTATTAATGCAGAGTAATAACTTGTTCTAGCTTTTCTAAGAGATTTTTTATAAATTAAAAGATGATTTCTCCAAGCTAAATAGATTTCATCTAAATTAGTAGAGCGCCATTTTCTTTCTAATTGACGAGTCTTCTGTTTTAAGCTACGAGTTTCTGTGTTGAACCAAGGAGTTAGAAATCTCTGATTAGACTTTTTCTTTTTTAAGGGGGCCACCAAGTCTAGAGCCTGATGCAGAGAAGCTGAAACACTATCCACCATGTTATCAATTACAGAAGGAGCAAGCTGTCTATAGCTTATTTCCGTTGTGTTGACACATGGCATAGAGGAAACAATCTGCATAAATTTGGAAACAGCATCATCTGAGAGGCATCTACTGTAATAATAATTTTCTTTAGGAGCCAAATAGTCAGAAATGGTAAAATCAAAGGTTAACAGACAATGGTCTGACAGTACAGGGTTATGAGGAGACACTACAAGATTTTCTATTTCTATGCCATATGTCAGAACAAGGTCCAATGTATGGTGGAGGTAATGAGTAGAATTTCCTACTTTCTGAGAAAACCCAATCGAGTCTAATATTGAATTAAATGCCACATTAAGGCAGTCACTATCTACATCCACATGTATATTAAAGTCCCCTACTATAATTATTCTATCAGATTTCAGCACTAAATCAGCTAAGAAATCAGCAAATTCGGATAAAAATTCTGAGTAGGTTGATGGGGGACGATAAACTATGGCAAATAAAATTGGGTTTAACCTAAAATTGCTAAAGTGCCCAATACTGAGGACCAGGCCCTCAAAGGAATTATAACATGTTTTTTGCTTTACATTAACTAGTAATTTGGAATGGTAAATTGTTGCTACTCCTCCTCCACGACCAGAACTTCTGGGATTTTGACAGTTTAAATAACCAGAGGGAGTTGATTCATTTAAACCAACATAATCCTCTTGCCCTAACCAAGTCTCTGTAAGGGAAATTAAATCAATCTGATGATCAATTAACAGATCATGGACTAACAGAGACTTGGGAGTTAGAGACCTAATATTTAGTAAACCACATTTAATTTTTAAATTATGAGGAGGAACAGAGGCCAAATCATTCAATTTAGAGGCTTTATGTTTAATTTGAGTTTTACCAATGTTTTATATGTATTATATACCCTGTCAAGCGCAACTGATTTCTGACAGTCATTGTCTCAATACTCTTACAATTGGCTTCCTCCAAGATGCTCACATTCCTTTGTTTATCTCGCCAGCTGATGCCTAAGATCTTTAGGAGGGACCACTGGTTATACTGCTCAAGACACTTCAGATTGCGTCTGTTGGTCATCCAGGTCTCGCTTGAATATAGCAGCATAAGGATAATGGCAGCTTTATAGACAAGGATCTTGGTGTCCGAACGAAGGTTCTTATTTTCAAAAACTCATTTCTTCAGTGGTCCGAAGGTGCCACTGGCACAGCTGAGTTGATGCTTCACTTCCGTATTGATTTCAGCAGTCACAGAGAGGTGACTTCCAAGGTATGGGAAGTGTGAATCGTTTTCCAAAACTGTGTCACTAATTTGTAGTCAAGGGTCTTTGTTTTCTTCCTTTGGGGGTGGTTGAAACAGTACTTTGGTCTTCTTGATGTTTAACTTAAGGGCAAGACTCTCATAGGCCTCTGTGAAAACATTCAAGATGGTCTGGAGTTCTTCAGCAGAAACAGCCCACACAATGTTGTCATTGGCATACTGGAGTTCCATCACAGAGGTTATAGAGCCCTTCATCTTTGCTTTCAGTCTGCCAAGGTGAAATAGCTTTCCGTCCATTTTGTAGACAATTCTGATGCCATCGGGTAGTTTCTCTTTCACTAAATGGAGGATTACCGATACAAAGATTGAGAACAAGGTTGGCACAATTACACATCCTTGTTTGACTCCAGTAGTAATGTCAAAAGCATCACTTTAATAACCAGTTCCTGTCAGTAGTAGTAGTAGTAACCGAATGATGCTGATGAATTTAACAGGGCATCTGATTTTAGCCAGTACAGCCAACAGTGCCTCACAATTTGCCATGTCAAAGGCCTTTGACAAATCTTCAAAAGGCACATACAATTTGAGATTTTGTTCTCAGCATTTCTCCTACAGCTGTATTGCAGTAAAGATCTTGTCCACAGTACCTTGAGATTTTTCCTCGAGCATGAAAGGTGATTCTGCCGGCCACGGTATACCAGCTAGAGACTTGTGAGATGGACTGTATTTAAGGCACATTTTCTAGCCCCTCCCCTACCTATGTAGGGTAAGCAGAGTGGTTCCTAAAAAGTGCTGCTTAGTTGTGAATACAGCTACCGAAATGCTCAGCCATCTCAAAACCTTGAGCAAGATGACTGAATCACATATTCATATTTGCCTAGCATGCCGATTTCTGAGTAGGAGCTTCAAGATACCACATTCCTGCTCCCATCACCACTCCTCGATTGCTGCATGACTTTTAATGCCGCAGGACTTTTGATAAGGAAAACATCTGTGCATGAATCTTTTTTAAGTAGGGAGATTGCTTTACAAAGATGGGGACTTATCCAATGGCAAGGAGAACCTAGATGATTGGGAGTCACCATTTGCTGCAGCCCTCATCCACCTTTGCAGCCAGTAGAGTTGCTGCCAATCTACTGCTTGTTCCGCCATTGGGGACTTTGAGCCAGAACTGTAGTTGAGTTGTCTAACAGAACTGCAGAGCTATCAGAACTGCTGCCCAGTTGACTAAAGAATGTAATAGAGTGTCAAAGGTTCCTGCTGTGATACCCGCCAGGTCTTGAGTTTGGTGGGTTTGCACTGACATGGATGAAATGGCAGAGGTAACAACAGGAAGCACACAGAAACAAGTTGCAAAGCTTTGTATTATTATTTGAAAGATGATTGCCATGGGGGACATGTTTGAACATATTCCACCCTTGAAGTTATATTTTTGACTTCCATTTATATTTTTGACTTTCATTATTATCACAAGTATTCTTCTGGTCCTTGGTTTATTTAGCTGTGTTTCTGTGATTATTCCCTGTCTATTCTTAAACTGGATTCATGCTGCACCTCTGCTGTTAACATCGACTCGACCGCAAGGCTTGTATAATGAAAATTACATTATGGTCTCAATTCCGCAGACATCCATGTGCTGCCCAAATTTTGTCACTATGTTGTCTGGGCACATTGATTGCACATGTGCAAGACTGAACCTCCCATTCAAAAGGTGGCGCAACCGACACAGCATACAAAGTCAAAGTAGACAAAGAAGAGGAAGATGAAAATAAACATACATGAATAATTTTGCAGCAACAGCAGCTTGAGGAGAGAAGAGCATTGAAAAATGGTAATTCCTCCTTTTTCTCAAAATTAATTTCCTCCTACATTTTATTCTGTGAGGACACTGTCACTCCCATCCACCATGCACCCAAATAATAAGAAATGGGTTACAAGGGACATGAAAATCTGCTTGGTCCAAAAAAAAAAAAAAAAAAAAGCTTTCCTACAAGGAGACAAGCTGAGGGTGAAGGGACTGCAGAAAGATTTTGGGAGGATGGCAAATCTGACCAAAATAAATTATAAGAATAAGGTACAGCAGAAATTATCATCAGGAAGTTTGAGAGAGGCGTGGCAGGGTCTAAACATCATGATGATGATGATCATGATGGACAGAGCCCTAAAACCTTCCATGGTCAACTGCCCAGATCCCACTTCCTTTGCAGAACAGCTTAACACCTTCTTCATCCGTTTTACTACCAGCAGCACACCGACCGCCTGGACCTCCCCACCTTCCATCTCCCTCCATGAACCCCTTATCCTTGAGGAGCAACTGGTGACGTCCATCTTACATAGGGTAAACCAATACAAACCCGCTGGCCCTAATAGGCTCAGAGGCAGAGTCCTCAAAGAATGTTCCACTCAGATTGGTGGAGTCCTCACTAGACTTTTTCAGCATGTCTTGGATTCTGGATGTGTCCCTGATCAGTGAGAGGAACCTACCATCATTCCAATCCCAAAAAAGTGTGGTGATCCCGAGCATGGGGCAGACCCACATTTGAGTCACTTATCATTTTCCTTTTTTCTGTCTGTTTAGTCTTGTTTGTTCGGGGATTTACTTTGTGCTTTTATTTTGACAGCGCCATGGCAGAACTTCCTTCTGTCAGGCTGCTGGTGGGCTGTCACAGCTGTCGGCGCTTAATCCATTATTATTTGTCTCACCTGTTTGTGTTTTATTGGTTGCACTATTTAAGATCGCAGTGGAGATTCATTCTTCGCTGCGATCTCACACCCATTGAGGCTGGAGTCCCCACATCCGGCTCCAATCTCTTCCCAGTGTCAGGTTTCACCCTCACTTTATATAGTGTAAGTGTCTCCTTTGATTCTCTGTATTAGTGCAGTTATTTTGACCTATCGTGGTCGTGTGATATAGTTTATGTGTTTAGCCCCTCGAGGCGCATTATTTTGTGCTTTGTAAATAAACTAACAAAACTCACTGCTGGCTTTTGGTGTGTCATCTTGGCTCTGCAAAGGGCAAATCATAACAGAAAGGCTCGCCCTAAGGACCTGAAAGACTGCAGACCAGTGGCTCTGACGCCTGTGCTCTGTAAATGTATGGAACAACTAGTGTGTGACTTTTTGACCAACATGTTGTCACACAAATTGGATCCCCTCCAGTTTGCCTATAAGGCAAAACAGGGTGTAGAGGATGCATGTCTCACACTTTTAGACAGTTTCACCAAACAACTGGACTCTTCAAACCCACACACATGGATTATGTTTATGGACTTTTCTTCTGCTTTTAACACTGTACACATCTACACCTTGCTACATCACCTGACAGACCTGCATGTTCACCCAACATTGATTTTATGGATTCAGAGTTTTTATATGACAGGCCACAGCAGGTGTTTATAAATGGTTTTACATCTAGCAAGTTGATTGTAAACACAGGTCTTCCTCAAGGTTTTTTTTTTTTTATTTTTTATTACCAGTTTTGCTCTCTGTGTACACAAATAACATCTCCTATGACAGTGAAGGGATGACTCTTTTTAAATATGCTGATGTCACCCCAGCTTCGCAAATGATCAGTGGTTATAGAACTTAAGAATATCTGTAGAAATGTTTAGCTTCCTGTGCAACAAGTTGTTCTGATTTGTGTGAAAATCATGGACAGACTGTTGGGACACCATGGGATGTACTTGCTCTGGCAGCACTGAGTCTCATGGCAAAAACTGTTCAGCTGCCAAAACTTGATCTCCAGGTTGTAGTTATGGGGTTCTATTAGCCATAAAATATATATTTCAACGGGTAAACAGTACTGAGTTTGGTATAATAAGATATGTTTAACAATTTTGATGCATTTTAGGTCAAAACAAACTTGATCTATGATTAAAAGTAATTAAAATAATGAAGTCACAAGGTTACATGGGGAATATTTGATTTACTAGACACATGTAGATACTGTATAAATATATATTCTCTGTATCAACAGTGAACTATACATGTATTCATGTAGTATTGCTCTGGGAATACCAAAAGCCAGTTTAGAAAGCTTGGGATCAGTACGCCAAGGTCTCCGCCTTTGACCGCCACCTAATCCACATAGCACCGGACCCCCATGATCCCTCCTGCAGGTGGTGAGCCCACTGGAGGGCGGACCCATGTAACTCCTTCAGGCAGAGCCCGGCTGGGTCCCATGGGTGGAAACCCGGCCACCAGACGCTAGCCTTCGAGCCCCTCCCCCAGGCCTGGCTCCAGGGTGGGGCCCCGGTAACCCCATACCGGGTGGGGTACACTGAATCCTTGATATACAATTTATCATGAGAGTCTGTTGGATCGTTCTTAGTCTGGCCCTTCACCCAGGACCAGTTTGTCTTGGGAGACCCTATCAGAGGCAAATTGCTCCGGACAACATAGCTCCTGGGGTCACTGGGGCACGCAACCCCCCCACCCCCCACACACGATAAGGTGACGATCCATGAGGGGGTAAGGTGACGATCCATGAGGGGGGTGCTGATTCTCATCCATGGGATGACAATCAGCACCTCCAAGTCTGAGTCCATGGTCCTCAGCCGGAAAAAGGTGGATTGTCCTCTCTGGGTTGGGGACAGGCTCCTGCCCCAAGTGGAGGAGTTTAAGTATCTTGGGGTCTTGTTCACGAGTAAGGGGAAAATGGAGCGAGAGATCGACAGACGGATTGGAGCAGCATCTGCAGTGATGTGGACGTTGTACCGGTCTGTTGTGGTGAAGAGGGAGCTGAGTTCTAAGGCAAAGTTTTCGATTTACCAGTCAATCTACGTTCCTACCCTCACCTGTGGTCACAAGCTTTGGGTAATGACAGAAAGAACAAGATCGCGGATACAAGCGGCTGAAATTAACTTTCACCGTAGGATTGCTGGACTTACCATCAGAGATAGGGTGAGGAGCTCAGTAATCCGGGAGAGGCTCAGAGTAGAACCGCTGCTCCTCCACATTGAAAGGAGTCAGTTGAGGTGGTATGGGCATCTGATTAGAATGCCTCCTGGACGCCTCCCACTTGAGGTGTTTCAGGCACGTCCCACTGGGAGGAGACCCCGGGGCAGACCCAGGACATGGTGGAGAGACTATGTCTCCCAGCTGGTCTGGGAACGCCTTGGTATCCTCTCTGAAGAGCTGGAGCAGGTGGCGGGAGAGAGGGAAGTCTGTGCTTCTCTGCTTGAACTGCTGCCTCCGCGACCCGGACCTCCGGAAAAGCGGTAGAAGATGGATGGATGGATGGATGCTCTGGGAATTTTGACAATAAACCTTTGTACGTTTTGCAGATCTGTCTCCACTTTCACGTGTGAAGGTTTCCACCAAGTGACACAAATTAAATACAAAAAGACTGGAAAAGCTGTCTAAGAACAATCCAGCAGTTTGAGAAATCACTTTTGGTTTGGTATAAGTCTGTCAACAGATTTATGAACCACAAAGCAGATTGTGTTAAAATGTTAAATCCCATTAAACCCTAACTCAGGGGTGTCCAATCATGTGCCATGGAGGGCCAAGACCCTGCAGGTCCTCTCTTCTATCCAGTCTCTTCAGCAGGTGTTCTCACTGATCAGCAGTCAGTGGAAGAAATTCAATGGAATCTCCTGTAAAGCCTGCAGGGTCTTGGCCCTCCATGGCACATGATTGGACACCCCTGCCCTAACCCATTATGATAAAGTACAGATGATAATATGGCCCAGAATTCCTCCATATACTGGTACTATCACTAAAGTGTGCAGGGTCTTCTGCACTGGCACATCCGACAATACAGCCTTCAGTTAAGAAAATAATTGTTTTGGTTACTTTTTCTTAAAAATGAGCCATGATTTTCAAGGTCACCGATAAATGGTTTGTACTGTTGATTCTTTTCCCACCAGTGTCTTAACAGATAAAATAAAAAATCATGATGCAAACACATAAGTGACTACATTGTTTATTACAATCAGCAGCAAATTCCAGATTATTCAAAATGGGCAAAATTCAAACTGTAAAAAAAAACAAAAAAACAAAACTAGAATGGGTCACATATGCCGGCCACGCTGCCTCACTGAGAAGCAGCTGGATGTGCTGCTCACACTGGTCCCGGTTCAGCAGATCTTCAGCCTACATCTCTGTAAATAATGACACAAGGTCCGGTTTGGGGTGGATCATTTCCATCTTGCCTAGATGAAAGACAGAAACGGGTGGTGGTTAATTAATGCAAGTTTAAAACCTATTTGGGAAATACACTTCTTGCTAAAAGCCAGTGGTGGAATGTAACAAAAAAGTGCTTTGTTGTTGTATTTAACTACAATTTTCATGTAGCTGGGCTTCAGTAAAGTTGATTTTACAAGGGCTGGGTTATGTTTAAAATCTTTTTTTTTTTTCCTGTGGCCTCAGCAATCAGAATGAATTAATACATTCACTTTAATGGAATATAGTACTTTAACTGAGGTTGTGCATGAAAGAGTATGGAGTCGCTTAGTCAAAATATGGAATTTTTATTTATAAAGGTTTAGCCACCGTTCTGTCACTGCTGTGTCTCTTCTTGTCCTGGCTTCAAGTGTGGGCGGTGTTTTGTACTTGTATTGCTAAAATATAAAAGGATGTACTACAGTGGGTCTCAAATATGTGTAATGTGTGCTGCTATTATAATACTGCATGAGTTTATTGATGATAGACTATAAACTACACATATAAACTGAATTATATTGGTGACTGAACAACTCCCATTCCCCAAAGTGCAACATACAGTTATGAACATAAGATAAGATAAGATAAGATAAGCCTTTATTAGTCCCACAATGGGGAAATACCAGGATCGCAACAGCACAGGGATAGCAAAACTCAGAGCAACAATCAGAAGCCAGGAAAAAAACAAGAACAGCTAGTATACATATGTACATATTACTATATATATATATATATATATATATATATATATATATATATATATATATATATATAGAGAGAGAGAGAGAGAGAGAGAGAGAGAGAGAGAGAGAGAGAGAGAGAGAGAGAGAGACAGTGTGGAGCATTGTGGTTGGTGAATGTGCAGCAGAAAGTCTAAGCTCTCTCTCCCTCCGCGGGTGTGGCGGGCCAGCTGGATGTCTTTGGGCATGATGGTGGTGACCCTCTTGGCATGGATGGCGCACAGATTGGTGTCCACGAAGAGACCCACCAGGTAGGCCTCGCTGGCCTCCTGCAGAGCCATGACGGTGGAGCTCTGGAAGCGTAGGTCAGTCTTGAAGTCCTGAGCGATCTCCCTCATCAGGCGCTGGAAGGGCAGCTTACGGATGAGCAGCTCTGTGGATTTCTGGTAGCGACGGATCTCTCTCAGAGCCACGGTACCGGGCCTGTAACGGTGAGGCTTCTTCACTCCGCCGGTGGCCAGAGCGCTTTTTCGAGCAGCCTTGGTGGCTAGCTGCTTCCTGGGGGGCTTTTTCCTCCAGTAGATTTATGGGCGGTCTGCTTGGTTCTTGCCATCGCTCTTTATTATTCTGTCTTATATTTCTTGCACGCCGTCTAAACTCCAGCCCGGCACCCGCGTCGTTTTCGCCACAGTTCCTCGGCATGTCGAGCTTCTCTGTTAGCACCGGGTGGTGGTTGAGTGCTAGCTAGCTCTTCCCTGCTGTATCGTCTCCTGCTGTAAACAGTGGCTCTGTCCGCCGACTCGGGAGGCCCTTGGGGCGATCTGTGTGTCCGTGATATATATTGTTAGAACAAAAATGAATTGACTGAGGCTGAAACAATAATCAATAGGCAGTTTTCCAAGTTCTGAGTCATTTATTCTCCTTCTGATCAGAAAGGAGGAAATCAGTATCAGCATACACTCGCCTCAGAGCTTCACAGCACCGACTCCCTAACATGTGTCCAAGGATGTTGATTTTTATACCTCGGTCTCTTATCTAAGCTAGACTGGTAGGAGCAAACTCTCCAAGTGACTCCTTCTTTATCTGTGGTCAGCTATGAACATTCTAACATGATCTGGTCATCCTGACAATACAGTACAGCTTGGTATGATAAAACAATGAAACTTTCGTCATTATTCACAATCTTGCTCATCCTAATCTTGCTCTGAAAACAGACAGTCTTTTCAAGCTCTGAGACAATAAAAATATCACAGTGACCCAGACATTGGATTTTTATATGCACCAGAAACAATTATAATATAAAATAGAATAATATAGCATTAAAATCATATAGAATAATTAATGAAACTTGAAAATATCCTATCATTCCCCCCTATGATGCTCAAAAAGCATCAGAGATGAAACATTATGGCTTCTAAAACCTCATTGGGCAGCTCGCCAAGTTCCGGTGCATTTCATGCTAAAGCATTGTATTGCAAAAGATCCTAACTCGCTTTTTAAGATAAGATAAGATAAGATAAGATAAGCCTTTATTAGTCCCACAATGGGGAAATTCCAGGATTGCAACAGCACAGGGATAGCAACACTCAGAGCAACAATCAGAAGGCAAGAAAAAACAACATCTAGCAAACATATGTCCATATTACTATAAATGTATATATATAGACACACAGTGCAGAGCATTATGGCTGGTGAATGTGCAGCAGAAAGTCTAAGCTCTCTCTCCGCGGATGCAGCGGGCCAGCTGGAAGTCTTTGGGCATGATGGTGACCCCCTTAGCGAAGAAGAGACCACCAGGTGGGTCTCGCTGGTCTCCTGCAGAGCCATGACGGCGAAACTCAGGAAACGCAGGACGGTCTTGAAGTCCTGAGCGATCTCCCTCACCAGGCGCTGGACGGGCAGCTTACAGATGAGCAGCTCCGTGGATTTCTGGTAGCGACGGATCTCCACCATCGGCCTCGCTGCCACTCCCGAGCGCAGCTGGAATGTTTCATTTCCTGGGAAGCATGTGAGGATATTACCTTTTATTTAAAAAAAAAAAAAAATCAATCATCTAATTAAGTCATAAAAGAGAAAAAATGAATCAGTGACGGTGATTAGCCATAAATTAAGATGAAATAGTGTATGTATTTGTCATTCTATGTGTCAGGAAATTAGCAGTGATTAGCGGTGATTTAATAAAAAGTTAATACTTGTATGTAAATGTAAAGAACAATAAAAATAATAAAAATAACTAAAAACCTATTATGTGTAAAAAAAAACATATGTGTATGTTTGTATCAGAGATCTACAGTATGTGTATTAGTACCTCAACGTGAAACTGCAACAAGGTATCAACAATGAAACAACAATCAATATAGTGAAACTGTAAATAGTGATTAGTAACATAATGGTTTCAAATATGACAAATTAAGACAGAACATAAACAGGATAAAGCGAAAAAAATCTCAAATAAGGAAAACAACTTCTCTGAACTTCAAGGCATATTTGATTACTCTTGCAATTCAGTACATTTCAAATTCACATCATGAACATACATCTCCTTTCGGTTTTCTGCATGTCAATCATACTTTTACTCTGTACTCATAACACATTAAGCTGGTGTTGTTTCCCCATCATCTCCAGTGGTGGCCTCGTGATATAACATTAAATTCACCTGAACAAGTTTCAACATCATATCATGGATACAAGGAATGAAACATGAAAAGATCAAAAGTATCACTACAGTAATCACCACTAAGTTTATGACAAGACTCCCCCATGAAGAAAACAACCAGTTTATCCAGTGTGATGAATCATCAACATTATCCTTGGCCCCAACAGTCTTCAAAGCAGTCAGATTACGTATGGCTGAAGCAATGACGCCTCCATCTGCATCATGTGCAGGTATAAAGGTGCAACAGTACTGACCCACAATTGCGCACACCCCCCCATGGGCGGGTGGGGGGGGGTGCGCAAAATTGGATATGTTTTCTAAATGGACAGAAGCTTTTCCTTGCACACATCCAAATGCAATCACAGTTGCAAAGAAATTGCTTGCAGAAATTGTACCTAGGTTTGGAATACCTGAGAAAATTTACTCAGATAATGGTACACATTTTGTAAATCGAGTTATGTCACATTTAGGCACAGCACTGAACATCATTTTGAAGAATCATTCAGCTTATCACCCACAATCTGCAGGACTGGTAGAACGCACAAACAGAACTATTAAAGAAAGACTCAGAAAAACAATGGCAGAAACAAGACAAAATTGGATTTACTGCCTTCCATTAGTTTTGTTTTACATGAGGATAATCCCAACCAAAGGGGGGTTGTCTCCATTTGAAATCATGTATGGCAAACTATACTTGTTGCCACCTTTGAGACCATTCAATCCTGGTGATGAAGAAGTGTGTTTAGCAGATTACATGAGAAGAATGTTGACTAACAGAGATATTTATCGCTGCTACTCTCCCCAGGAGGGTTCACAAGAAAACTGCACCGATCTTGGCCAAGCCAGGAGACCTCGTCCTCATCAAAGCCATCAAAAAGGAGAATTGGACTGATTCACCCTGGCAAGGACCACATAAAGTTGTTTTGTCAACGCCAACAGCGGTGAAAGTTGAAGGACGGGACTCTTGGGTGCATTTAACACACTGTAAACTTTACCCTGCTCTGAACTCACAGTAAGGGACTTCTGAATAAATATTTTCAACTCCATTCCATTAAAGACTCTCAGCAAGAGACTTTTTCTTAATTGTTTTCCTATACAAGTGTCGACCGACGACGCCCTACGTGGTGTCCAGTACCGGCTTGGGATAGGGAAGCAAGTGGTTGACCATCATGGAGAGACAACAAGCGCAAGAAAGACGTTTGATCATTAAAGGGTGTAGTCGTTGTTTCCTTTACATCATCATCCTAGGGGTGACATTATTATTTTGGTTTCCTTTAGCTGCACCACAAACCATACATCGTAGTGCTAGGGACCTTGCACATATTCAGCATAATTGGCTAGAGATACATGAGCATCACGATCATGAATATGCTGCCAATACGTGGTGGAGGTATGCTAATTATACGGCTAGGGCAGCTAATCGTTCCAATTGTTATGTTTGCTCCTTAGTGCCAACGTCGGCTGGACAGACTGCTGTTGTAGCCAAAATGATGGAACCAGCAAAGGCTGTCTGTTTTTTTTACAGAAGGCTATGAAAAGGAACTACACAAAAAAGATTATTTTTAATCACTCTTGTGAAATCTTTCATCACTCTACCAATCAGATAACTTATGGTACCCCTTACTCTGTAAGGGCAAGGTTAGTTTCATCAGGAACTTTTTCTTTTTGTCTGAAGGGAAGTGGTAACAACCCTCTGGGCGACCTACCCCTTTCTCGGTGTGAGGAGGTGTACAGTGTACACCGCACCTGTGATACTAGTACCCTGACCAATTGGGTGGGCAGGTGGTGTCCACGGGTTAACCGTTGTCATTATGGACCTATCACTATGCTGGAGCTCTGCAGTGCTGCTATCTGCAACTTCCATATGTATGGCGCACATATGGTGACGGGTGGCTGGTGGCTGTGTGGTCATAAGGCGTATTCCCATCTGCCTATGAACTGGGCAGGAACCTGTGCCCCCGTCTTTGTGACTGACAACACCCTGATTATGTCAGCGGGTCAGACGAGCAGAGGGAAGAGAGACCTATCACAGGATGCCCTTTTCACACCACATGATTCCATCTGGGATAGGGATGTGCCAGAGCAGTTCAAGATACTTACTACAGGTCAAAAGGTAGTTCAGTCGCTATTCCCTTGGGTGGGAGTGGCAAAAAATACCTTGTGGATTGAGACTGTCAATTATAGACTACAGTCTTTTGTGATTTTTTCCTTAGCTGCCTGGAAAAGTGAAAGGGAGGAAATGACTGCTATAAGACTTGTAGCAACACAGAATAGAATGGTACTTGATCAGTTACCAGTCCTGCAGATTGTGGGTGATAAGCTGAATGATTCTTCAAATTCAAATTCAAATTCAAATTCAAATGTTTATTTCAAACTCAGGGTTCATATTACAAATAGATAAATAAATAAAGTATATACAGATCAGCAGACACTCGGCGCTCTTGTAACAACAAAAAAACATAATGGGCTCAGTATAAAATGGAACACCACCACTTCCAAATGCTGGAATGAAGTGTGAGTGACAAATTGACAATTGCTGATATAAGATGATTGTTACATTCCAGCAACCTTCTCAAAAAACTGTAAACATTCTTACGTATCAATTCTCCAAAAGACGGAATGTTCACAGACACAAACAGCTTGCTTGCACTCGACCTTCATGGTACATCTAACAACCTTCTTAGGGAGTTATTATATGCAATGCGGATTTTGTTCCTAACAGCAACATTGCTATTAAACCATAAAGGCGAGCAGTACATTGAGGTACAGAAGGTCTTGAACAACATACATTTGACTTCAGGAGAACATCTATGGAAATTATGCAACAGTAAATTGGTTTGAGCGTACAGTTTCCTGAGATGCCTGTTACAATCAGCATTGGTCTTATCAGATTCAATCCACACACCTAGGTATTTGACTTTTTCGACAAAGTTCAAGCTATTACCACAAAGTGACATAACAGGATTCGACGTATTGACTGACTGGCGCCTAGCGGCTGCCCCGGCCTTGGATGCGCTCTGCAGAGCGTGCCCAAATGCCAAGTCACGTTTCGTTACCTTGTATACATGTGTAATGACAATAAAGTTGAATCTCATCTCATCTCATCTTTGGTTTGAAAGCCATACACATAGATTTAGTACAGTTGAACAGGATGTCATTTTTTTACCAAATTTTTCACATACAGAAAGGAGATGTTGCATCACTGCGGTAGATAAACTTAACAAACAGTGGTCATCAGCGTAGAAAATGTGATTTAACAGTGCACCGTTAAAGGAGCCGCCCACATTAGTATTGTTCAACAGTACACTGAGATCATCAACATAGACATTAAACAACAAGAGTGACAGTATACCACCTTGTTTAACACCGTTGGTCACATGAAATTTGGATGAGGTGACATTGCCCCATCTAACAACCATAGACTGCCTTCTGTACCAGTATAGCAGGATGCTAACAATGTAAATAGGGATACCTCGATCGATCAATTTTCTGAACAAACCCCAGTGGTTAATCCTGTCAAAAGCTTTGCTAGCATCTAGGAACATAGCATAAACACTAGTGGAGTGGCTTCTGAAGTAGTCAACAAATTCATGGAGTAGGTAAACAGCCTTGTCAGTTGAAAGAGCTGATTTGAAACCAAACTGATTGTCGTTTGTCAACAGATAATCCTCAATTCTGTTCAGGAATAAACCCTCTAACAGTTTAGATATAACATTAGCAATAGCTATAGGTCTGTAGTTGTTCATGTCAGAAAGACTGGCACACTTGTTTTTCACCAAAGGAATAATAACAGAGTCCATCAACATGTCTGGCATGTAACCATGAACAAACATACAGTTAAAACACAATGACAACAAAATACACAAGTTGAAATCGGCGTTGATGAGGCATTCACTGGTGAGACAGTCAGGGCCAGCTGATTTGCCTTTCTTAAGAACTTTGATCAGTGAATCAACTTCAACAGGAGTAACAGCAGAAATATCAGAGGCATCAAACATATCGTTATACAGACGAATATCATGCATAACAGAATCCTTCATTGAAACATTCTTGACTGAGTTGAAAATAGCTTCATAATGACATTTCCACTTTTCAGCAATATTAACGTCACCAGTCACACCATCAATAGTGTTTGATCTGACAGACCGATGGGAGCTCTTCAAAATGATGTTCAGTGCTGTGCCTAAATGTGACATAACTTGATTTACAAAATGTGTACCATTATCTGAGTAAATTTTCTCAGGTATTCCAAACCTAGGTACAATTTCTGCAAGCAATTTCTTTGCAACTGTGATTGCATTTGGATGTGTGCAAGGAAAAGCTTCTGTCCATTTAGAAAACATATCACAAATGACCAAACAATATTTCTTGCCTTCACATTTATTCAGTTCAATAAAATCCATGCAAATGTTCTGAAATGGATAAGCAGAGGCTGGAAAAGTGCTTCTCTGAGGTTTGAAGTTTCCCTGTGCATTGTTTTTTTTTTTTTTTTTTTTTTTTTGCACAGATCAGACATTTTTTACAAAACTGTGTGGCAAACTGGCTAAACCCATAAGCAGTAAAGGTTTTATTCAATGTAGATACCATCCTCCCTCTTGCTACATGCGAAACGCCATGGAGCAAGGTAGAGACTTGGTGAAACAGTTTGCGTGGTAGAATAGGCTTGTCTGCCTTACATTTGTAGAGCTTTAAGGTGTCATCAAGGATAGCTCCCTTCTTTATCCATTTGTAAATTTCAGCCTGTGGTGCTGCTTTTTTGAGCCTCAACAAGAACATCATGTGATAGCTCTTCAGTCAATGTCAAAACAGAAACAAATGTGCTTTGTTTAGGTTGCAAGCCTTGTGCAACCGCCTTTGCAGTTTGATCCGCAAAATAATTACTTTTAGAAACCGGATCATTACCATTCGTATGAGCAGCACATTTGCATATGGCCAGTTGTAATGGCAGTTTGACACTTTCAAGCAGCTCCAGAATGAGGTGTTTGCACTTTTTGTGCAAAGTGGTGAATAGTGTAAAATGCATACTGACTCTCAATGCAAACTGAGTATTTTTTTTTTATCCCAATTTGCATGCTTCAATTAGAGCGATCAACTCTGCTTCAGGTGTCCGCTCAATCTTGTCCACCTGTGCCATTGTTTTTTTGTAAATAAGGTCAGACAATGGTTGCACTTCAAATGAATAATTTCAATCCAGGAGCGGCAATAGTTTCATGTCCCCAAGAATGACATCATGTCTCTTTTTGTGATTGGTTTAGGCACTGCCAATATAGCCTCTTTGCGAGCAGGATCAACATGTCTCCCTTCTGCTGACAGAATGTGGCCTAAATATCTCACTTCTGGCTTCCACAACTGCAGCTTTGCTTTGTTAACCTTGTGATCCTGCTCAGCCAAAAATTTCAACAAGGCAATGGTGTCTCTTTTTTTTTTCCAAATTATTTCATCAGGGGATGCCAGCAAATGTAACTGGGAAAAATTTGCTGATATTGCCTGTGAAAAAATGGTTGGTGATTCACAATAGCCCTGTGGTAGCCTCGTGAATGTGTACCTCTTGCCTTCAAAGTTGAATACAACCCAAAACTGATGATCTGGGTGGATGGGAATGCTGGAAAAAGCATTACTGATGTCAATCACTGAAAAATTTTAATTTGTGATTGTAGATCATTTAACAAAGTATATTGCACAGTATTTTTAGACCTAATACTATAACCCCTGCATCTATGAGTCCCTGTATACCAGGTTTAATACCTTCTTGAATTCAATTCAATTCAACTTTATTTATATGGCACTATATCTCAACAACAGTCATCTCATGGCTCCTGGGCATAAAAGATATTGTCTCTGATAAGGCCTAAAATAAGGTTTTACATTTATTATTACCAATTCTGTATTATTTATTAAGCCTACGTCCTTCCATTGCATGTGTTTAGGCTTGCTCCGTGCAATGTGTGGTGACTTCTAGTGTTTAAAGTGACCTTTATTTTTATCTAATAACCTCACAGATGTTTCTGCATAGACCTTTGACAGCCAGTACAAATTTGCAATAATTTTTTTCTGGAGGATGAGTTTAAAAAAAGTGTTTTCTCAAATTTGTCATCTGAGCCACTCAGATATTTGTCATACATGTTGCAATGATTTTGATTTGTGGCTTGCACGGTTGTAGGAGCCCGTGTTTTGAAATATTGCATTATTTTGGCTTCCAAACTCTCAGCACTCCGGTTGGTCCGGCCGGTACCAAGCGAAGCGACCATGAGCTGGCACTGCAAAATCTTGCAAAATATGAATTTCTGATACATGTGGGAATTGTGATGCCCTCATACCACCTTCTGTCGGAATTAGGGCGATATTGAGAGTTGTGAGCAAATCCCTTTCTAATAAGTTAACTAGACACACTTGTGACAAAATGAATGAACCTTCTGCACTGTCCCCTGTAACATCTTTTTACTGTTACAATTTCATAAAGATATTTCTTTTTTAGCTTCCCATTTGCTGATTTAATGATCACTGTGTGTTCTGATTTTGTGAGCCCCATAATCATGAAGAAATTTCAAAGAAGTTCCCTGAACTTCTAGAGTAACCTCTGATAAACCCTTTAGTGTCATGATTAGGTCAAAGTCAGGTAAATGAAATACTGTATGTCACATGTCATTGTCAGTAGCTGTACTTAGCTTTGGTTCGGTCAGTCACATGTCGGGATGTGATGAGTCCGGTTGTCGCTGTTGCTGTCGTTGTTGTGGTTTGAGCAGGGCGTAGTCCCTTCCCCTCCCTCTGGCCTCCTGAACGTGGCCCGCAGATCCAGCACCAAGGCCTCTCCCCGCCTCCTCCACGCCGGGGACCCTGGGAAAATACAGAAGTGGGGGAAGCAAAGGCCTCCCCTTGAGGGTCAGCTCAGTTGCTCTGCGTGTTTTGCGTATATCAACACATCAGCAAATGAACATGTGTGATATATTACAAGATGTTTGCGTTCATGTTGTGCTAAATTTGGATGCATGTTCTGTAGGAATACACTTCTCAAATGTTGTCAGTAGGGTTCTGAACCTGTATCTGCAGTAGGATTTTCCAAACCTGAATGACTGTCCAAAAACATTTTGCAACCTACACCTATAGGCTTCAACACTTTCTGTTTTATGTTAAATGGCATTCTGAATAGCTGTCAAATCATGTTTTAATCTCTACTTGTTCCTAATATGTTCATTTAATTCTTTCACCTGCTGAGTTAATGCTGCATCAGTTGGTGGTTAACTAGCACAGTGGGAATATTTTAAAGAATGTTTTGGCTATTGACTTCAGCACCTTCAGCCGCTGGACCAACATAAGCCGGGTTGTATAGTTTAACCATAGGAAATTGTCCTAATTCTATTGCATGTTCCTCTTCCTTAATGTGTTCATCCAAGGGTGAGGATGTGTGTGCTGTTGAAATGGCATAATGTGAAGGTGCATAATCACTTAACTTTTTTGTCAGATGAGAAAGCTGGCCTCTAGGTTTGATGTCCGGCCTGCGTTGAAAGGAAGGAGGAGGTGGGCGTGGAGGAGGAGGCCGGGGAGGAGCTTTGTTACCCTAAGGAGGGCAGGCCCGCAGTTGGCGACGTGGGAGTGGTCACCGTCTCAAGATCCGGATGCAGAGAGGGAGGGGTCAGGTTGTCTCGCCACCTGCTCCGGCCATTATTTCCTTTGTCACCTCGGAATTTTGAGAAAAAAAAATGTGCATTAGTCAAACCCTTCTTATTATAAACATCCGAGTGTTTTAAGGTCTGGTCTTTCCTATTCAAATCTGCTTGCTGTTGCCTGGCAACCTGAAGACATTGTTCAGCCTCAAAAAGTTCATATTTTAACTCTTTTAGCCTCCTGCCGTCTGCTGCTAATTTGATGGCAGAAATCAAACTCTTACAATCTTTAACCTCAAGTTCCCCACTGAAATCAAATTTCTTTCTCCATTTTACCAGAAACCTTGTACTATTTTTGTCCTTTTTGCTATAACAGCAACCCATGTTTGAAAGGTTTTTTCCCTCTTCTTTTCTTTTTACCAAGTTTTCCACACACGAATCAGTGGCTACAAGGCTTTTCTATTTTTTTTTTTTATTCCCCAAACTCTCCGTTTCTTTTTCTCCTTCTCTCAAGGACACACACACAGAATCTCAAACAGATACACATTGAGACAGACATTACACACAGACAGGTACAGAGAGACAGGGCCCAGACATGTTTTCTTTTGCGTTATCTCTACAAGGCTGCACGGTGGCGCAGTGGTTTAGCACTGTGGCAGCACAGTTTTACCCTCGGCCGGGGGATCGCGGGGATCATGAGATCGTGGGTTCGATCCCAGCCCCCGACCAACAGTGAGCTGTGTGGAGTTTGCATGTTCTCCCCGTGTTGCGCGGGTTTACTCCGGGATTTCTCCGGTTTCCTCCCGCATACCAAAAACATGTAGGTTTAGGGCGCTCGCGCACGCAGCGACCAGCAGCCGGTGGCTTGTCACCAGACTGCAAACCAAGTCTACCTACGGGTACAAATAAGTAACAAAAAAAAAAAAAAAAGGTCATACAATGAAGACTTTTAGGTTCATGCCAAAGCCCAAAACAGCATGAGAATTACTTCAATTAATTTCCAGATCTGGCAACCTCAGCGGAAAAAATCAAATATGGCAACCATCACACCGCCACTGGCAGCGTGAAGCTTCCCCTTTCATTTTTTTTTCTTACACTGCCATAAAACACAACATCAGTCCACTGTTTCTGCTCAAGGCTACTATTTTCAAATACCTATAATTTTAAACACTTCCCAAAAGATAATTAACTAACCAACCCTTTTATACACCACAAATATTAAGGAGTAAAAGACCACAGACATCAATTTCACACCTTATTCACTCCGCCTCCGTGGGAACTCAGCCTCTCTATGTTTCAAACCGGAGCGGATTTCATGTAACACAGACAAAACAAACTCAGAACACAGTAACTCCTCTTTTTTTTTTATTCTAGCACTTCAACAAACTCACAAAATAAACTATTTCAACGGTCACGTCAGCCCCCCTGCTGTGTGTCTAAAGCCCAGAGTTAAACCTCCCTCGGCAACTTGCAATAGCTCACCGTAGCGGAGCCAATGGGCAATAAACAGACCCGATAAAGGCACGAATCTTCCGTGAAAACAACTTTTTCCCTTTTTCGGGGTTCACGTCGCCTCCCCACTAATGCTGACAAGTCCAAAACTGAAACATAAGCAGAAGCAGTCCCTAAAGGCACGTCAAAATTTGGCACGAATCTTACCCCGAAAAATTAACTTTTCTGGGATCACGTGGCTGTTCCGGAGAGGAACGAGAACACGTATCTTTCCCGTTTTTTTTTTCTTCTCTTAACCCAGTACTGGCTTCTAGACCTCCATCTTGAACTTACTTCGAAAGTCGGAATCCAGCGAATTTCTAAGAATTACCCCGGATCTAGGAATATCGATCACCGCTTGGAAAGGAAAGCTCCATCTTCCCAAGGGATTATTGCGATACCCGCATCGTGAGTAACATAACTTATCAATTAGGCTGTAGGTCTCTTTCTTTCAGTCTTTCACCTAGTGTACAATCGGTCTAGGCAATCACTCTCTGGCCATAACAACAATAACAAAAACTGAAATAAATTACTCACACCTGGAATCCGCCTCTGAGTTCCGGTAGACCCGTCAGAGCTCCACGCCGCTCCCCGATGTCTCCAGGGCCTTTGAAGAGGGAAATTCAGCGTTTTTTTTTTTTTTTTTCAGCGCTTCCCAGAAGTATGGGTCTCTCCTCTCCTTTGACTGTGCACTTGTCTAAAGTCCAGGCTCGTCGGAAAACGCCGTGGACCACTCTATATGGGTCCCACGTCGGGCGACAATTATGTTAGAACAAAAATGAATTGACTGAGGCTGAAACAATAATCAATAGGCGGTTTTCCAAGTTCTGAGTCATTTATTCTCCTTCTGATCAGAAAGGAGGAAATCAGTATCAGTATACACTCGCCTCAGCGCTTCACAGCACCGACTCCCTAACATGTGTCCAAGGATGTTGATTTTTATACCTCGGTCTCTTATCTAAGCTAGACTGGCAGGAGAAAACTCTCCAAGTGACTCCTTCTTTATCTGTGGTCAGCAATGAACATTCTAACATGATCTGGTGATCCTGACAATACAGTACAGCTTGGTATGATAAAACAATGAAACTTCCGTCATTATTCACAATCTTGCTCATCCTAATCTTGCTCTGAAAACAGTCTTTTCAAGCTCTGAGACAATAAAAATATCACAGTGACCCAGACATTGGATTTTTATATGCACCAGAAGCAATTATAATATAAAAGAGAATAATATAGCATTAAAATCATATAGAATAATTAATGAAACTTGAAAATATCCTATCATATATATAGAGTGAAAGGTGTAGAAAGAAGAAGGAAGATAAGAAAAGGGTAGTTGCAAACGGCAGCCAACTCATGTGGCGCCGCCGGTCCAGAGGAACCAAAACCGGAGAAATAACTCACAAAGAATCACACAAGGGATCTGACAAAAAACATAAATAGATAGATAGATAGATAGATAGATAGATAGATAGATAGATAGATAGATACTTTATTTTGAACAAAAAAGTATAGCAAAAACAAAACAAATGACAAATGCAATAAAGTAACAATATACAGTGTTCGAAAGGGAGAAGGAAGAAGTGAACACTTATTAATTCCATGTCCTTTTTTTCATAAATACACCCGTGTGAATTATATACAAATTACCACCTTTAAGACCCCAAGTAAACAATTTACTGTATTTTTTACATATCAACATTAACACCCATCCATCCTAACATACATTGATGACCAAACATCAAAACCAGCCTCAAACAACACAGATATACACACTGCTGTCCCACCCACCATTCCATAGTGTCCCATAATGTCCCAGAGTGAGCATAGTGAATCGTACATATAAATACTACCCTTCTAACATATATCCTTTCAGCAAATAATGTTTATACCTCTTTTTGAATTGAATTCTGTTGTACATAGTTTCAGTTCCGGCTCCAGACTGTTCCACAAATCCACCCCACAGACAGATATGCACATACTTTTCTTGGTTGTTCGTATGTTGGGTTTTGTAAAGTTTAAGTCTTCTCTCAAATTATGATCATTGTCTCTTTTTTTAAATATTTTTTGTATATTAGTTGGGAGTTGATTATTAATTGCCCTGTACATTACTTGTGCTGTCTTAAATTTAACTAAATCGATGAACTTTATGACATGTGACTTTAAAAACGAGTTGGTATGGTCTCTATATCCTACATTATTTATTATCCTTATAGCTCTTTTTTGTAATGTGCATATTGACTGTAGGTTGGTCTTGTAGGTGTTTCCCCAGACTTCTACACAGTAGTTAAGATAAGGTAGAAACAGTGAATTGTACAGTAAGACCAATGCTTTATAGTCCAAGATGTGTCTTGTCTTCCCCAGTATGCCTATACATTTTGCTAACTTGGCCCGGATGTGACTGATGTGAGGTTTCCAGCAGATTTTATTGTCTAGCGACACCCCCAGAAACGTATTTTCCTGTACTGTTTCTATTCTGGTATCATCTATCGTTACCATTATTTCATGATTTATTTTATAATTTCCAAAAAAACATAATCTTTGTTTTTTTTTAAGATTTAGAGATAATTTATTTTTGTTGAACCACTGCGTTAACTTTTTCATTTCAGTTGTGACCACCTCTAAAACCTGCTGCAAATTCTCACCAGTGCAAAGGATATTTGTGTCATCTGCAAACAAAATAAATTTCAGAATTTTTGATACTTGGCATATGTCATTTATATACAAAATAAAGAGTTTGGGTCCCAAAACTGACCCCTGGGGCACACCACAAGTGATGTCCAAAGTGTTAAATACATTAACAAGCGGTTTATTTTACAGTTGATGTGCCATTCATTTTCAATAATTCTGTAATTAATGCCATTGCCGTCGGCCTCCGTCGGTCTATGATGACCATGGAAGAGAATCCTAAACGTCTACTCTGCTGGAACAGCACTGCCTGTGGCTGAACAGGCCGATGCACGAATGGCAGTCCCTGTCACACAGGTCGCACTTGTGGGTGGTCTCCGTGCTGCTGGGTCTGTGGCGGTTCTTCCTGCGGGTCCTTTTTTCATCTGCTGCAGCAGTCAGTCTCTCTTCACCCGCCTTGAGCTGTCTGGTCAGGGTGCCTCTCCATTTGGAGCGGTCCGTTGCAAGGTCCTCCCAGCGCTCTGTGTTGATCTCCAGGGCCTTCATGTCCCTCTTGCAGACGTCTCTAAAGCGCAGCTGTGGGCGGCCAACGTCTCTCCTGCCAATTGCCAGTTCTCCATAGAGGACGTCTTTGGGGATTCTGCCATCCTCCATACGGTGAACGTGGCCTAGCCAGCGGAGCCTGCGCTGCCTGAGTAGATTGAACATGGAGGGAAGGCCGGCGCAGGACAGAACTTCTGTGTTGGGCATTTTGTCCTGCCAGGATATGTCCAGGATGTGGCGAATGCAGCACAAGTGGAAGGAGTTCAGTCTCTTTTCCTGCCGGGCGTATGTTGTCCACGTCTCACTCCCATAGAGCAGTTTGCTGATGACGCAGGCGTTGTACACTGCCATCTTCGTCTTGACAGAGAGTTTGAGATTCTCCCACACTCGTGTGGTGAGGTGAGCGAGTGTGAAGGCTGATTTTCCAATCCTCTTGTTGATCTCTGTATCAATGGAGAGGTTGTTGCTGATCGTGGACCCCAGGTACGTGAACTGATTCATTACCTCCAGCTCGTAGTCGTCGATGGTGATGGTTGGTGGTGCTTCCGTGCCTTGCGCCAAGACGTTAGTCTTCTTCAGGCTGATGGTAAGCCCGGAGTCCTTGCATGCCCGGGAGAAGTGGTCAATCAGGGTCTGAAGCTCCTGCTGTGTGTGGGTTATGACTGCAGCGTCGTCTGCGAACAGCATGTCTCTGATAAGAGCCTCGCGTACTTTGGTTCTGGCTTTCAGGTGGGCGAGGTTGAAGAGCCTGCCGTCAGATCTTGTGTGCAGGTAGATTCCCTCTGTTGCTGTGCTGAAGGCATGCCTCAGGAGTATAGCAAAGAAAATCCCAAAGAGGGTTGGCGCAAGTACACAGCCCTGTTTCACTCCGCTGCGTATGTTGAATGGCTCTGAGACGTTGCCATCGTGCTGCACTATCCCCTGCATGTTGGTGTGAAACGATTCGATGAGGCTTTGCAAGTTTGGTGGGCATCCTATCTTTGGCAGGAACTTGAAAAGGCCCTCTCTGCTGACCAGATCGAATGCTTTGGTGAGGTCAATGAAGGCGATGTACAGAGGCATGTTCTGTTCTCTGCATTTCTCCTGGAGTTGGCGGATTTAGAATATCATGTCTACCGTCGATCGCTCAGCGCGGAAGCCACACTGAGACTCGGGGTAGACACGTTCGGCAAGCTTCTGTAGACGAACGAGAACAACTCGTGCGTAGACTTTGCCAACAACGCTGAGGAGGGAAATGCCCCTGTAGTTGTGGCAGTCGCTTCTCTCCCCTTTGTTTTTGTAGAGGGTGATGATCTTGGCGTCCCTCATGTCCTGTAGTACGGCACCTTCCTTCCAGCAGTGGCAGAGGACGTCATGCAATGGCAGCAGTAGGGTGGTCTTGCAGTGCTTGATCAGGTCAGGGGGTATGCCGTCGTTGCCGGGTGCCTTGCCAGCGGCCAAGCTATCAATGGCCTTACTGAGTTCGTCGATGGTTGGCTCGGCGTCAAGTTCGTCCATGGATGGCAGGCAGTCGATGGCATCAAGGGCTGACGGTGTCACGGTGTTCTGTCTAGAGTAGAGGTCGGAGTAGTGTTCCACCCATCTCTGCATCTGCTTGTTCTTCTCTGTGATCATCTCCCCAGTGGAAGATTTGAGGGGGGCCGTCTTGCTCTGAGCCGGACCAAGTGCCTTCTTGATGCCATCATACATACCACGGATGTTCCCTGTTATGGCAGCGGTTTGAATGTCTTGGCTGAGCTGAGTCCAGTACTCGTTGGCACAGCGCCGAGCAGTCTGCTGAACTTTGCTTCTCGCAGCCCTGAGAATCTGGAGATTCTTCTCGTTTGGGTACTTCTTGTACTCAGCAAGTGCTGAGCGCTTGGCTTCAATGACGGGGGTCATCTCGGTCAACTTGGCATCAAACCAGTCCTGTGACTTCGAGGTCTTCCTCCCAAAGGTAGCCAAGGCTGTGCGGTAGATGGTGTTTCGCAGCTCTTCCCACTTCTGCTCTGCAGATTCTCCTCCTTGTGGTACACCAAGTTCCTTGTCAAAGGTGGAGGCAAACTGCTCAACAAGTTCTGGTTGGGCCATCTTGCTGGTGTCAATCCATGCCTTTCCAGGTTGTCTAGCACGATGGAATTTCTTCAGCTGCAGCTTGACCTTGCAACACACCAATGAATGGTCTGTGTCGCAATCTGCACTCTGGAACGAACGGGTGATTAGCACGTTCTTCAGTGAGGTGCGCCTGGTCAGGATCAAATCTAGCTGGTGCCAGTGCTTTGAGCGCGGATGTTGCCAGGAAACCTTGTGTTGGGGCTTGGTCTTGAAAAACGAGTTTGTGATGCACAGATCGTGATATGTGCAGAACTCGAGCAGCCGCTGTCCGTTGTCGTTCATTTTGCCCACGCCAAAAGGTCCAAGACAGGAGGGCCAGGAGTCGTGGTCAGCACCCACTCTGGCATTGAAGTCTCCAAGGAGAATGAGTTGTTCAGAGTTGGGGATGATCCTGACAGTTGTTGCGAGATTCTCGTAGAACTCGTCTTTTGCCTCTGGTGTGGCTGTCTGTGTTGGGGCATACACACTGACGAGGGTGACTGGGCCTTGAGTGGTATTCAGGCGGAGGGTGAGGAGTCGTGCAGAGCCAGTGCTGCCCGGATCCACCATCTTCAGCAAAGTGTTCTTCACTGCGAAGCCCACTCCATGTCCCCTGTGTTCGTCACTGCCCTTTCCCTGCCAGTAGAACGTGTAGTCCTTCTCTCTCAGTGTGCCTGCATCAGCTAACCGTGTTTCCTGGAGAGTGGCGATATCCACTCCCAGTCTCTTCAGCTCATTATTGATGATGGCAGTCTTCCTGGTGTCATTGATGTCCTTTAGGTTAGCAGCGAGTCCTGTCATCATAGTGCGGACGTTCCAAGTTCCCAGTTTTAGAGTTGGTCTCTTTTGTTTTAATGTCTTGCCTGGTGCAAAGGTTCTCAGCCTGCTGTTTGGATTTCTCCTTATCCCCATGCACCCAATGAGGAAAGCAAGCTGTGGCGGGACAACACCTTATTGGCTGGGGGCTGCCCAGCTTGAGGCGGGCGATAGCTGTCCAGTGAGATCTGATGATCCCTCCCACCGTCGGGAACAACCCCTGGCGCCACGCTCTACGCCAATTGAGCAGTGGCTTATAACTGGTAACTGTCATTCCCCGTGTTTTGTCTACGCCAAAGGCGAAGCTGGAGTGTCCTCACCAGTGATCCGGTATTCTACCTTCCAGCGTTGGGCGTTGGTAGGATTCAAGCCTGGGCAGGAAGATATGGAGGACAAGATGTTGCCCATGCAGCATGTCCCCCCTCTCCACGTCACTGATGAATCCAAAGGAACAGCAGGGCTGCTACAGTTTGGCACCAGTGCCTTTGCAGGAGCTGCCAGAACGATGTTGAGCACAACATAGAACTGCCTTAGGGGCTCCGACTCCGGATTTTTCCTCAGGGTTGACTCCCGAAGCTTTTCCCGTGACCGGGTATGCCGCAAGGCAGCAGAGGTTTGAAATCAGGGTTTACCTTCCCCTAGATGGGATACCTTCCCAGGTTGACGAGCCACCATCTACCCGAAGCATCTGGTTTTAAGGCACCAGAGATCCGCCCTCGCCCCTTCTCCTATTAGTAAAAGCAGTTCCGCCGGGCTTAGAGACTAAACCACACGGGCAGGCTAGGAATTGGACTTACTTGTCAGAGGCTTTTCGAGACGCACGCCATAAGGAGCATTTTATGAGCACTGGGAGCTTAACCCCAGTGCCGCTCCTGGCTATGACAACCTTGCAACCACTGTAAAAGATCTGATACTACCCGATTGTAATACTTAGAATCTCCAAAAGTGCAATGGGAGGCAGAGCCTTCAGTTATCAAGCTCCTCTCCTGTGGAACCAGCTGCCAATCTGGATTTGGGAGTCAGACTCGATCTCTGTTTTTAAGAATAGGGTTAAAACCTTCCTTTTTGATATAGCCTACAATTAGGGAGGGATCATGTGCCTCTGAACCCTCCCTTAGTTATGCTGCTAATAAGTTTAGACAGCCGGGGGACCTCCAATAATGGCACTGGGCTTCACTCCTTTCTTCACTTTCAATGAAATATTTTTTTGCTGGTCATTAACATCTTTTTGTTCTCTCCCATAGATTGAGTCCCCATCGAGCTGTTTGCTCTAAACATATCTGTTCTTCTCATCTTCTCTATCCCCTCACCCCCCAGCCAGTCGTAGCAGATGACTGCCCCTCCCTGAGCCTAGTTCTGCTGGAGGTTTCTTCCTATTAAAAGGGAGTTTTTCCTCCCCACCAACGCCAAGCACTTGCTCACATGGGATCACCTTATTGCTGGTTTCTTTCTGCAATTATGGGGATTTTCCCTACAGTTTAAAGTGCTATGAGATTACGGTTGTTGTAAAATGGCGCTATATAAATAAAGTTGAATTGAATTGAATTGACAATTGAATTCTGCTGTCTTCAAAAAATTTCAGAAGAAGAATGTCTGGCCATTTTTTCGTGACCTTAAGCTGAAGTGCACTTGGGTTCTGCAGCAGGACATTTATCCAAAACACACCAGCAAGTCCACCTCTGAATGGCAGTTTGCATATCAGCCCCATCTAGGAGTTGAAGATGCTGTCATCTACCTGCTGCAATAAGACCATCTGCACCTGGATGGTGGAGGAGATACTGTGAGAATCACTTTTTTTGGTTTCTCCAGTGCCTTTAACACCATCCAGCCACTGCTGCTGGGCAAGAAACTGCGGGTGATGGGGATTGACAGCTCTGTGATCTCCTGGATTACTGACTACCTGACAGGCAGGCCACAGTTTGTCCGGCTGGGCAATGTCTTGTCTGGAGTGGTGGCTAGTGATATGGGAGCGCCACAGGGAACTGTGCTCTCTCCTTTTCCCCTTATACACCACTGACTTTCAGTACAACACAGTTGCCACCTGTAAAAATTCACTGATGACTCAGCTGTTGTGCGGCATATAAGAGGAGGAGAGGAGGGGGAGTACAGGGCACTGGTAGACAGATTTGTGGAGTGGACGGAGAAGAATCACCTGAGGTTGAATGTCAGCAAGACCAGAGAGATGGTGATTGACTTCAGGAAGAGGAAGACGCCTTCTCAGCCACTGCAGATTAGGAGGGAGGATGTGGGAGTGGTTGAAGACTACAAATATCTGGGTGTCAGGATCAGCAGCGGGTTGGACTGGAGATCCAACACTGACGCTGCGTACAAGAAGGGGATGAGCAGACTCTGCTTCCTGAGAAAGCTGAGATCCTTCAATGAGTGCAGCAGGATGCTGAGCTTTTCTACTAGACTGTTGTTGCCAGCGCCATCTTCTTTGCTGCTGTCTGTTGGGGTAGCAGTATCAGGGCCAGAGATACCAACAGACTTGACAAGATTATCAAGAGGGCTGGCTCTGTAATTGGTCTCAGACCTGAGACCTTTGAGACAGTGATGGAGAGGAGAACATTAAATAAGCTGCGATCCATCATGGACAATCCTGATCACCCCCTCCACCACACACTGGATAGACAGCGAAGCACTTTCTCCAGTAGGCTACTACAGCTTTGCTGTCAAACGGCCAGGTACAGGAAATCTTTCCTGCCACATGCAATTTCACTGTACAATAATTCTGTTATGATCTGAGCGCCGATCTCGTCCGCACTCGGGTCATACATCATCTCCTTCAGTCTTGACAGCAGTGTTTACCTTCTGGCTCCCCGGGCTCTTATTGTGACAGCGCTCGGAGGAGCTTCCTGCTGTCAAAGCCGAACAGCTGTGCTGCACTTGTGGCTCATCAGTGGACCGGCTTTTAAGTGGACGCTGAATGCAGCCCAATGCAGCAGTTTCGTCAAACACTCCCTTGTTAGACATTGATTATTCCTTTAGGATTCCACGTCTACGATCTTCCTTCATTCTTATCTAGTAAAGTAAGTGAGCTTGTTCAGCCTTACTGTTTCCGTTCCTGTGTAGTGTGTTTTAGCCCATTGTGGCTCATTACTTTGTTCCTTTGTGTTATCCCTTGCCCTTAATAAAAATCATTGCAAACTCATCAGTGACTTGTGGCATCGTATGGTGGCTCGCGAGGGCCACCCTTGACAGTAGACTGCTGCCAGGACGCCTAAACGGAGGCGCCACACCGAGACGCTGTTCCCGGTGAGTTTTGCATTTGGACTTCGGTCTTTCCTGTCTGGGTACTGCGTGCTGTGAAAGCATGCTGTCGTGGAGGGGCTGCGCTCGGAGTCAGAGCTACGAGCTGGCGGACGCCCTGGAGTACATGGATGAAACCTCATCTCCGCCTCCCTCCTCGACTACCACAGCGACATGCGCTGGTACCTGGACTGCTCTGAGGATGTCCTGAATCATCTTCCCCACTACACCGACCACCCCAAAGTCAGCGTGAGGAGGGATGACATCACCGCACAGCGCGAGATTCTCCGCATGATGGAGGATGACTACAGGGGTAAGCAGAGGAGGAGGCATCCCCGCTCCCCGCTTTGGGATCCCGTTCCTGTCCTCGATCCAGTTCTGGAGTTCGCACCATCCAGGGGTGAGCCCCGAGTGAACGTGACCTCAGCCGGGATTCCCCCAGAGATACTACATTCGACAGCTACGTCCATCAGAGACCATGTAGCAGCTGCTCGCTCAGCCGCTCACCCTTCACTAATCATCAAGCACATGATGGCGACTGTCAGGTTGGTAGAGAGGAATCCCGAGCTGAGTAATTATCCCGAATACGCTGACTTGCTCATCTCCGTTTTCGTACAAGAGCGGCGTTTTCCGGGCCTCACCTTCGCCTCGACACCAGCCAGTAGACATCGGTGCCACGGCCATAATCCTCAGCAAAAACCCCATCCGGATCCTGTTCAGGGTCGTCGGAGGAACTCTGCCTCCCAGCCAGCTGCTCCTATGGTGTCACGTCAGGAGGGAATCCCCGCAGCCTCTTCCCCCGGGTCATCTTCTCCTGCTTTCCCGTCAGTGCTCCGTGCCCGGTTCGTCTCGGCTGTTGCTCCCTCCTCCTCGACGCCTTCCCCGGCTGCCATGAGTGCCCAGAGTCCTGTTCCGGCGAGCCCCGTCCCAGATCCATCACGAGCGGCTCCCCCTTGTCCTTCCAGGGGGCCCTCTGTCACCGTCCGGCGGGGAAAGGGAAGAGCAATGTCCGCTACAGCAGGCACCATCCTGCCTCCGGGAGACAGGCAAGTACAAGTTCTCTCATCTCCTCTTAATTGTGATTTGCCTTGTCTGACTCCTGGGGGTGGAGCTCGGGGTTCGCAGCCCCCCCGAGCTCCCACCACCTGCTGTAGCTTCTATTATTAAACCCGCTGCCTCTGTGTCTCCATCCGCTGAGCGGTCCTCGATGCCAGGCCAACATCGCTGGATGAGGAGGGGGGCTGCGGTTCTGGAGAGCTTGGTTCCAGCCCCGCAGCCACTTCGTGGGCAGAGAAGGAGAACGGACTGCAGCGTGGAGTCTGCGCTGACGACGAAGCGTCCCCGGGTCTCCACAGACGAGCGATCCGATCCAGCGGGTCGAGGGTCCCCTGCCATCACACCGTGCAGGTCGTCGACGTGGACTTTGGTGCCGGAGGGTCCTCAGGCTGCTGAAACCATCATGCAAGCTGCGGAGCCCGACGTAGCTGAGTGGGAGCCAGAAGACAATCTCCTCCCGTCTGAGCCCGGATCATCGGAGTCCTGGACAGCAACAGAACCCGAGTACAGGCAAGTGCGCTACCTTGTTTTTCTCCTTTCTATTCTGGAGCACTTTTGCCTGTCTCTTGGAGAGATGAGCCAGGGGCAGCCATCCGCTGTGTGCAAACTCGTCTCGCTGGGCTCTGTCGCTACCGGTGATCCTGATCCTGGTTCTTTTCTCTCTCCTGAGCCTTTTCCCACGGTCACCGGCACGAAGCCGATTCCGTTCGCCGCGCCAGAGGTTCCGGGTTCGGGGTTGGAGTTCGGTACTGGTGCAGCTCCGACCCAGTCGGGGTCCGACGCGGGTGCAGCTGTGACCCAATCGGGGTCCATTGCGGGTGCAGCACCAGCAGAAGTCAAGGTCGGTGAGGGAGCTGCAGATCCCCTGCCACCGGACACTGGACGGGTTCATCATCATCATCCTCACCCTCAGGACCTTCATCCCAGCTCATCTCCACCGGGGGCCATTGGGGTTCCTAATACTCCGCCCGGTTCTCCCTCGTCTTCCTCCTCTCCAGGGAGGCCGCCTTCAACTTCTCCCCTCTGGTCCTGGTGGCTGTGTGATGCGGGTCAGCCACCTGGTGAGCTGTTTCGCCAGTTCGGCGTTATGGGTCGGCCACCCGACAAACTTTCCCGCCCTTTTGGCAATCTGGCCCGGCCGCCAGAGGAACTGTGTTTCCGGGCATGGGACTGGGGTAGGCCGCCCGAACTGTCCTTTTCCCCCCTGCCTGCGATGTGGTCGCTAGATGCAGGGCGGCCCCCCGAACTATCGGCCTTCATGCCACGGTGCTAGGACTGCCGTCATCCCAGGTTTGTAACCTTTTGGGATGTGTCGGGGGTCTTGTATTGGCTATTGTGCATCTCACCCCTTCCTAGCGGGTGTTTTTGGTTCATTTTCCCTCTGTTAAATGTCCATTCATTGCCTGTAGCAGTTGGTGTGTTCTTGCCTTCGAGGATATGGTATTTTCTGTTGTCTTGCCCTGTAATTATTTTATTTTTCAGTCTGCCTTGTTCTTGGTTTGTGTATTTGTGAATATCCTGTTTGCTATTATTTTGCCCTGTGATCACCTCCTTTACGCTCTACCTTGGTTGTAATTTGTGCATGAGAGTGTTGTTTTTGTTTTTTTTTTCTCTGACTGTCTGTGTGCTCCTATTATCATCATGTTTTTTTTTTTTTTGGTCTATGGTGGTCCTCTCCCCCCTGGCCTGTTCCCCCATCTGCCCACCCTGGGGGTGGGTGGGTGGGTGAGGGCGTGGGAGTCACTGGGCATGCGGAGCCCGCCCTTGTGGGGGAGGTACTGTTATGATCCGAGCGCCGATCTCGTCCATGCTCGGGTCATACATCATCTCCTTCAGGCTTGAGAGCAGTGTTTACCTTCTGGCTCCCCGGGCTCTTATTGTGACAGTGCTCGGAAGAACTTCCTGCTGTCAAAGCCGAACAGCTGTGCTGCACTTGTGGCTCCTCAGTGGACCGGCTTTTAAGCGGGCGCTGAATGCAGCCCAATGCAGCAGTCTCGTCAAACACTCCCTTGTTAGACGTCGATTATTCCTTTAGGATTCCACGTCTACGATCTTCCTTCGTCCTTATCTGGTAAAGTAAGTGAGCTGGTTCAGCCTTACTGTTTCCGTTCCTGTGTAGTGTGTTTTAGCCCATCGTGGCTCTTTACTTTGTTCCTTTGTGTTATCCCTTGCCCTTAATAAACATCATTGCAAACTCATCGGTGACTTGTGGCGTCTTATGGTGGCTCGCGAGGGCCACCCTTGACAAATTCACTATGATGTTGTATTCTGGTCATTGCTGTGTTGCCACACTGCACCTTACAGACTAACTGGTGCATTGTAGGAGTCAAGAATTGAGGAGACTGGATGATTTTTCCAGTAACTGCTTTAATTCCCCATTCATCCTAAGTCCTCTCTCGATCGGAGTGAAAAGAGACAGGACGCAGTCACACACATACATTTATACATTCATCTTCTAACAATACATCACACACAAAAGTCACAATACTCAGCTACATCCTTTCATCTCTAATAGAACACCCAGAGTCCTTCTGTTCTCCTTTCCGACCCCCAAAGGTCAGGCCGGGTAATCTTCTCCTCTCTCCTGAGTCCCCAGGGGGTGCAGACATGTCTTCCTCTTGAGGTGTGAAGCCAATACACATGGCTAGCTCAAAGTCTCTCTTGGCTGAATTCAGCCAGCCACATGTGAGTTACATAGGTTATAACTATGGGCTCCACATCACTCCCCCCTTCCACTCGAAAGTCTGGGCACCCACATACAGTCATACCACAGTCATACAGCACGTCACCCCCCCAACAGAATCTCACAGCAACCCAAACAACCTGACCAAAAAAACAAAAAAAACCCCAAAGCACATCATTCTGCATGCAGCTTAGGTTTCAATCTTCTCCCGAATCTGCTGTCTGCAGGTCTCCTGCTCTGTGTTGGGCCGTCCTGCTGTGCATCTGTGGAGTGAGGGGGAGAAGGGTTATTTGCCCCGCGTGGGGGGTCCCGGGGCCGCCCCTTTGGAGGCCTGCCGCGTTGAGGCATGCCCGCCGGCCGTACAGACTCGTTATGCAACACAAAAGCAGGCTTTAATCTATCGATACTGATCGTCTCCCTCCTGCCCCCCAAATCTAGCACAAAATATTTCTTCCCGGTTTTCAGCACTCGGAATGGACCGTCGTAAGGTGGGCGGAGACTATGCCGCTGAGCATCTTGCCTGACAAAAACAAACTCTGCGTCTCGTAAAGCCTGGGGCACGAACACACGTGGGAAAGAGTGATGAGCGGGGCCCGGGAGCATTTCTGCTCCTGTGTTACTCACAGACCCCCGGATCGGGGAGGGCCCTGGTGCCGTGTGGTCGGGTAAAAACTCGCCTGGCAGCCTGAGCGGTTATGCGAAGACCAATTCTGCTGGTGAGGCATCTAGATCCTCTTTGGGTGCCGAACGCAACCCCAATAAAACCCATGGTAGTTTGTTTACACAATCTGTGTCCGTCAGTGACGCTCTGAGGGCTGCCTTCAAAGACCTGTGAAAACGCTTGCATAAACCGTTGGCCTGGGGAGGGTAAGCGGTCGTGCGATGTACCGCCGCTCCTAAGCCGCTGGCCACTGCTGACCACAGTTCTGATGCAAATTGAGGTCCCCTATCAGACGTAATATCTGACGGGACCCCGAACCGCGCTACCCAGGCTGTTAAAAAAGCGCGTGCCACCTCTGCCGCTGTGGTCGATGTTAACGGGACCACTTCCGGCCAACGAGTGGTTCTGTCTACCATTGTCAAGAGATGCGTGAACCCTTGTGAAGTGGGCAGGGGGCCCAGGAGGTCCACGTGCACATGATCGAACCTTTTAGCCAGAATGTGGAACGGTTCTAAGGGCGCCTTAGTGTGCCTGTGAATCTTAGCGCGCTGGCAAGCCATGCAGGTTTTAGCCCACTCCTTCACGTGCTTGCACAGGCTTGGCCAAACAAACTTCTCCGCCACCATTTTCACCGAAGCGCGCACCCCTGGGTGCGCTAGGGAGTGCACGGCGTCAAAAAAGTGACGGCGCCACGCGGCTGGCACCACCGGGCGCGGTCGCCCCGTGGATACATCGCAAATAAGCGGGGGGAAACCGGTTTGTAGATTTCTGCATTCCATCCTTAACCCTGTTGGTCCAGACAGGAGCGCGCGTACGTCCGCGTCCTCGCTCTGCTCCGCCGCCATGGCTGCATAATCTATTCCCACGTGGACCGGAGCTGCGCGCGTGTCCGCGCTGTTACCGCGCTCTGGGTAAGCGGCCGCACAATCCGTTTCCGCGCAGACGGGTGCTGTTACTGTGCGTGACAGACAGTCTGCCACCACATTGATTTTACCGGCTACGTGCTGAATATCGGTGGTAAATTCAGAAATCGCGGCCAGCTGTCTCTGTTGCCGCCCTGACCACGGTTCTGAAGTTTTGGACATCGCAAAAGTGAGCGGTTTGTGGTTGACAAACGTGGTGAAACGCCGCCCTTCCAACCAGAACTGGAAATGGCGAATAGCCAAGTGGAGCACCAGCAGCTCCCTGTCAAACGCGTTGTATTTTTGCTCAGCCTCGCGTAGGGATCTGCTGAAAAATGCGAGTGGTTGCCAAACCCCGGCAACCTGCTGTTCCACTATGGCCCCTATGGCCACATCTGACGCGTCCGTGGTTAGCGCTATGTGGGCTGCTGGGTCTGGGTGGGCCAACAGTGCCGCGTTTGCCAGTGCCCGTTTAACCTCTGTGAATGCGCGCTCCCGCTCCGGGGACCATTCAATCACATGGGAGGGCTTCTGCTTTTTGAGCGCGGTGTACAAGGGCTGCATAAGCTGCGCTGCGTGGGGTATGAAACGGTTATAAAAATTCACCATCCCCAAAAATTCTTGCAATGCTTTTACCGTTCGAGGCTGGGGAAAATCTGCCACCGCGCGTACTTTGGCCGGCAGAGGAACTGCTCCCTCGGAGGAAACGCGGTGCCCTAAAAAATCGATTTGAGCCACGCCAAAATGGCACTTGGCCGGGTTGATTATCAACCCATGCTCTCCTAACCTCTGAAAAACTGTTGTGAGGTGTTTTGCGTGCTCCTCCTCGGAGGTGCTGGCTACCAAAATGTCATCTAAATAGACAAAAACGAAAGAAAGGTCGCGCAACACTGCATCCATCATCCGTTGGAAGGTTTGTGCAGCGCCTTTAAGGCCAAAAGGCATTCGTAAAAACTCAAAAAGCCCCAACGGGGTTATTACGGCTGTTTTGGGGATGTCCTCTGGTCGGACCGGGACTTGGTGATAACCGCGGACCAGGTCTATTTTAGAAAAAAATTGCGCCTTCGCCAAATGCACTGAAAAGTCCTGGATATGTGGAATCGGGTACCGGTCCTGCGCCGTGGCATTGTTCAACCTGTAATCGCCACAAGGTCTCCATGAGCCGTCAGCTTTAGGTACCATGTGGAGGGGGGAAGCCCAAGCGGACTTCGAGCGGCGAATTATGCCCAACCTTTCCAGGTTGGCGAACTCCTCGCGCTCAATGGAGAGTTTAGTTGCATCCAAGCGCCGAGCCTTCGCAAAAACGGGTGGGCCACTCATGGTAATAAAGTGCTCCACCCCGTGCTTCGCCACCTTAGCTGAAAAAGTAGGAACTGTGAGTGCTGGGAACTGGTGTAGAAGGCTGTGAAACTTACCACCTGCTGTGGTGACGTTGGTCTGAACTGGCGGCGGGCACACCCGAGCTGCACAAGATAAGATAAGATAAGATAAGATAAGCCTTTATTAGTCCCACAATGGGGAAATTCCAGGATTGCAACAGCATAGGGATAGCAACACTCAGAGCAACAGTCAGAAGTCAAGAAAAAAACAACATCTAGTAAACATATGTCCATATTACTATAAATGTATATATATAGACACACAGTGCAGAGCATTATGGCTGGTGAATGTGCAGCAGAAAGTCTAAGCTCTCTCTCCGCGGATGCAGCGGGCCAGCTGGAAGTCTTTGGGCATGATTGTGACCCCCTTAGCGAAGAAGAGACCCACCAGGTGGGCCTCGCTGGTCTCCTGCAGAGCCATGACGGCGAAGCTCAGGAAACGCAGGTCGGTCTTGAAGTCCTGAGCGATCTCCCTCACCAGGCGCTGGATGGGCAGCTTACGGATGAGCAGCTCCGTGGATTTCTGGTAGCGACGGATCTCTCTCAGAGCCACGGGCCTGTGACGGCGAGGCCTCTTCACTCTGCCGGTGGCCAGAGCGCCTCTCCGAGCAGCCCTGGTGGCTAGTTGTCTCCTGGGGGGGCTTCTTCCTCCAGTAGATTTTACGGGCGGTCTGCTTGGTTCTTGCCATCGCTCTTTATTATTCTGTCTTATATTTCTTTCACGCCGCCTAAACTCCAGCCCGGCACCCGCGTCGTTCTCGCTACAGCTCCCGGTATGTCGAGTTTCCCATTAGCACCGGGCGGCGGCCAAGTGCTAGCTAGCACTAGCTCCTCCCCGCTGTAACGTCTCCCGCTGCAAACCGTGGCTCCGTCCGCCGACCCGGGAGACCCCCGGGGCGATCCGTGCGTCCATGATATATATACAGAGTGAAAGGTGTAGAAAGAAGAAGGAAGATAAAAAAAAAAAGGCTGTTGCAACAGGCAGCCGACTCGTGTGGCACCACCGGTCCGGCGGAACCGGAACCGAAAAAAAAAAAAAAAAAAAAAAAGGGATAGAAAAGAAAGAGAGTGTATTTACTAGTCGTTTGTTGGCCAGATCAACTAACAAACCATGTGAACACAGAAAATCAGCACCTAACATATTGAAGCTCACTGCCGCTACGATGAAGTTCCACTCATAGGCGCGGCCGTGGAAGGACAGAGACAAGGTTCTCTCTCCGTACGTCTTGATGCTGGAGCCGTTGGCTGCTGTCGCTCTGTCTCTGCGGTGTCCCGCGACCCGATCAGCATAGGTGGCAGTGATGAAGCTCCTCTGGGCTCCGGTGTCCACTAGGAATTGCCGCCCGGAGCCCGCGTCTGTAAGGTAAAGCAGCTTGTTCCGTTCGCCGAGAGTGGAAGCTGCTAACGACTCTCGGCCTGATCATTTCCCTGCTTTTTTGAACTTGCAGGGCGGGATGCATTTGTGCGCCTTCCCAGCGAAACGTCGATGGTAAAAACAGAGGCCGTCATCTCCCCTGCCACGGAATCTCGCCGCTGCTGTCGCCGCTGGGGTGGTCACTGCCGTCTCTGGCTCCACACTGCCCCCGGCCGCCGCGCCGAGGTCAGCCGCTGCCACGGAAGCCTCTGGTTCCTCGCAGGTGTTGAGGAGCCGCTCCGCCTCTTGGGCCAGGTCGCGGAAGTCCTGCTGGGTCAAACATCTCCTGCTGGACAGGGAACCTCTCGTGTGCGCTGGGAGGGTTCTCAGGAAAATGTTTGAAAAGGAACGCGTCGTTGTCCGTCCCAATCATTTGCAGCATGTCCTCCATGAGGACAGTCGGCCTGCGTCCAACTCTGTCGCGCAGGTCCAGCAGCTGCCTGGCTCTTGCCTCAGATGACGGCATGAAGCTCCTGATGAGGGTGGCTTTCAGTGCGTCGTATTTGCCGACGGCGGGTGGTTGCTGCACCAGGCTCCGTACACACCGAGCTGTGCGGCTGTCGAGCGTCACGATGACATTATGGAATTTAATGTCATCCGCTGAAACTCCCCCGAGCAGGAACCACGACTCCACATGCAGGAACCACGAGTGCGGGTCGCTTTGCCAGAACTCGGGGAGCTTAATCAGTCTTGTGCCCCTGTTGGCATTCCCCAGTGAATCCGTGTCTGAGCGGCTGTCTCCCAGCTCTTCCATATCGATCACGAGGCTGTCCTCCAGCCTCGGCGTGCTCAGATTCATGCGTAGGTCACCAATTGTAGGAGTCAAGAATTGAGGAGACTGGATGATTTTTCCAGTAACTGCTTTAATTCCCCATCCATCCTACGTCCTCTCTCAATCGGCGTGAAAAGAGACAGGACGCAGTCACACACATACATTTATACATTCATCTTCTAACAATACATCACACACAAAAGTCACAATACTCAGCTACATCCTTTCATCTCTAATAGAACACCCAGAGTCCTTCTGTTCTCCTTTTCAACCCCCAAAGGTCAGGCCGGGTAATCTTCTCCTCTCTCCTGAGTCCCCAGGGGGTGCAGACATGTCTTCCTCTTGAGGTGTGAAGCCAATACACATGGCTAGCTCAAAGTCTCTCTTGGCTGAATTCAGCCAGCCACATGTGAGTTACATAGGTTATAACTATGGGCTCCACAACATCACTTTTTCACTCTGCTCCTGATAGTCCTTCTTTGTGCAATGGGATGAATCATGTGTTTAAATGGGTCATCAAATATTAAACTATGATGTATATAGGTTTTATAGTCGTGTTAGTTTTTACTTTCCGTGGGTAATTATGAGACGAGACAGTATTCATCCCACATTGGATGGTGCTTCTCATTTATCTAACAATCTGGCATCTTTTTTATCCAAATTTCCAAAACCTTGACTACTCAGAGTTGGGACCAGGAAGCAGAGTCGCAGTCTTACACGCCTCTCTGCAGCTCCTCTTCATCCGCCACCCCTCAGCTTAGCCCCTGTCTTCCCCATCAGAGAATAGTTGTCTGCTCCCTCCAAAGTGAATAAAAATATAATGTATAAGCATCCCAAAGTGATAAAGCAAAATATTGGTAAAACTCAAATTAAACATAAAGCCTCTAAATTGAATGATTTGGCCTCTGTTCCTCCTCATAATTTAAAAATTAAATGTGGTTTATTAAATATTAGGTCTCTAACTCCCAAGTCTCTGTTAGTCCATGATTTGCTAATTGATCATCAGACTGATTTAATTTCCCTTACAGAGACTTGGTTAGGACAAGAGGATTATGTTGGATTAAATGAATCAACTCCCTCTGGTTATTTAAACTGTCAAAATCCCAGAAGTTCTGGTCGTGGAGGAGGAGTAGCAACAATTTGCCATTCTAAATTACTAGTTAATGTAAAGCAAAAAACATGTTATAATTCCTTTGAGGGCCTGGTCCTCAGTATTGGGCACTTTAGCAATTTTAGGTTAAACCCAATTTTATTTGCCATAGTTTATCGTCCCCCATCAACCTACTCAGAATTTTTATCCGAATTTGCTGATTTCTTGGCTGATTTAGTGCTGAAATCTGATAGAATAATTATAGTAGGGGACTTTAATATACATGTGGATGTAGATAGTGACTGCCTTAATGTGGCATTTAATTCAATATTAGACTCGATTGGGTTTTCTCAGAAAGTAGGAAATTCTACTCATTACCTCCACCATACATTGGACCTTGTTCTGACATATGGCATAGAAATAGAAAATCTTGTAGTGTCTCCTCATAACCCTGTACTGTCAGACCATTGTCTGTTAACCTTTGATTTTACTATTTCTGACTATTTGGCTCCTAAAGAAAAATATTACTACAGTAGATGCCTCTCAGATGATGCTGTTTCCAAATTTATGCAGATTGTTTCCTCTATGCCATGTGTCAACACAACAGAAATAAGCTATAGACAGCTTGCTCCTTCTGTAATTGATAACATGGTGGATAGTGTTTCAGCTTCTCTGCATCAGACTCTAGACTTGGTGGCCCCCTTAAAAAAGAAAAAGTCTAATCAGAGATTTCTAACTCCTTGGTTCAACACAGAAACTCGTACCTTAAAACAGAAGACTCGTCAATTAGAAAGAAAATGGCGCTCTACTAATTTAGATGAAGTCTATTTAGCTTGTAGAAATCATCTTTTAATTTATAAAAAATCTCTTAGAAAAGCTAGAACGAGTTATTATTCTGCATTAATAGAAGAGAACAAGAATAATCCCAGGTTTCTTTTCAGTACTGTAGCCAGGTTGACAAAGAGTCAGGACTCTGTCAATCCTAGCATTCCCTTAGAGCTTACTAGTCAGGACTTTATGAACTTTTTCAATAATAAAATTTCATCCATCAGAGATAAAATCAATTAGATTCTTCCCACAGTTAACTTAAATACTGTAACTACTACAACTCCTTCTATTGATGTCTGTCTTGATGAGTTTACTCCAATCGACCTTTGTGAGTTAGACAAAATAGTTTCCTCATCCAAACCTTCAACTTGTCTTTTAGACCCTATTCCTACCAGGTTATTTAAAGAAGTCTTCCCACTTATTGGTAGCTTTATTCTTCATATAATCAATTCTTCATTAACTTTAGGCCATGTACCGCAGGCTTTTAAAACGGCTGTAATTAAACCCTTACTCAAAAAGCCAACGCTAGATCCAGGAGCTTTAGCTAACTATAGACCAATCTCTAATCTCCCTTTCATTTCAAAAATCTTAGAAAGAGTTGTTGCTACGCAATTATTTGACCACCTGCAGGGAAATGGTTTACTTGAAGAGTTTCAATCTGGGTTTAGAATCCATCATAGTACTGAAACAGCCTTAGCGAAGGTCACTAACGACCACCTCATTGCATCTGATAATGGACTAGTTTCTGTACTTGTCCTTTTAGACCTTAGTGCAGCTTTTGATACTATCGATCATAATATTCTACTTGATAGATTAGAACACTATGTTGGACTTAATGGAACTTTGTTGCAATGGTTTAGATCTTATTTATCTGATAGGTTCCAGTTTGTTCATGTAAATAATGAGTTTTCTTTCAACTCAAAGCTTAGTCATGGAGTTCCACAGGGATCTGTGCTAGGTCCTACTCTTTTTAGTTTATATATGCTTCCGTTAGGCAACATTATTAGAAAGCACTGTATACATTTTCATTGTTACGCAGATGACACACAATTATACCTGTCAATGAAGCCAGATGATAGTAATCGATTAGCCAAGTTAGAAGCCTGTCTTAAGGAAATCAAAGCTTGGATGACTTGTAATTTCCTGCTATTAAATTCAGATAAGACTGAAGTCATTCTTGTTGGTCCAAAAAACCTTAGAAATTCCTTTCCAAATCAAACTTTCAGTTTGGATGCGGTTACTCTTTCTCTTAATAGCTCTGTGAGGAACCTTGGAGTTATTTTTGATCAGGATTTGTCCTTCAATTCACATATTAAATTTGTTTCTAAGACTGCCTTCTATCATTTGCGTAATATTGCCAAGATTAGGAGCATCTTGTCTCAGAGTGATGCTGAGAAACCAATCCACGCTTTTGTTAGCTCGAGATTAGATTATTGTAATTCTTTATTATCAGGCTGTCCTAAAACATCTTTAAAAAGTCTTCAGCTGATCCAAAATGCTGCAGCAAGAGTTTTAACAGGTACTAGAAAGAGAGATCATATCTCTCCGGTTCTGGCCTCCCTTCATTGGCTTCCCATAGAGTTTAGAATTGAGTTTAAAATCCTTCTTCTTACTTACAAAGCTCTAAACAATCAGGCTCCTTTTTATTTAAAAGATCTGATACTACCGTATTATCCTAACAGAGCACTACGCTCCCAAAATGCAGGATTACTTGTAATACCTAGAATCTCCAAAAGTACAATGGGAGGCAGAGCCTTCAGTTATCAAGCTCCTCTCCTGTGGAATCAGCTGCCAATCTGGATTCGGGAGTCAGACTCAATCTCTGTTTTTAAGAATAGGGCTAAAACCTTCCTTTTTGATATAGCCTACAATTAGGGAGGGATCATGTGTTTCTGAACCCTCCCTTAGTTATGCTGCTAATAGGTTTAGTCAGCCGGGGGACCTCCAGTAATGCACTGGGCCTCACTCCTTTCCTCACTCTCTATGAAATATTTTTTTTTTTTTGCTGGTCATTAACATCTGTTTGTTCTCTCCCATAGATTGAGTCCCCATCGTGCTGTTTGCTCTCTACATGTCTGTTCTTTTCTTCTTCTCTATCCCCTCACCCCCCAGCCAGTCGCAGCAGATGACTGCCCCTCCCTGAGCCTGGTTCTGCTGGAGGTTTCTTCCTGTTAAAAGGGAGTTTTTCCTCTCCACCGTCGCCAAGTGCTTGCTCACAGGGGATCGCCTGATTGCTGGGGTCTTTCTGCAACTGTGGGGGTCCCCCCCCCCTACAGTTGATAGTGCTCTGAGATGACTGTTGTTGTGAAATGGCGCTATATAAATAAAGTTGAATTGAATTGAATTATTCCCTTTGTCTGTCATGTTTGTGTTTCTGTTGTTTGGTTGTCTATTGTCATGCTGCTGTTACACTGTAATTTCCCAGTTTGGGATCAATAAAGTACATCTATCTATCTATCTATCTATCTATCTATCTTAAGAAAAGTAAAATGACAACTTTGGAGTGGACTAGTCAAAGTCCTGACCTGAATGTTATTGAGATGCTGTGGCATGAGCTTAAAAACGCGGTTCATACTCAAAAACCCTGCAATGTGGCTGAATTACAACAATTCTGCAAAGATGAGTGGGCCAAATTTCCTCCTCAGCGCTGTAAAAGACTCATTGCCAGTTATCACAAACACTTGATTGCAGTTGTGGCTTCTAAGGGTGGCCCAACCAGTTATTAGGTCTAGGGGGCAATCACTTTTTCCCACAGGGCCATGTGGGTTTGGATTTTTTTCCCCTGGATAATAAACAGCTTCATTTAAAAACTGCATTTTGTGTTTACTTGTATTATCTTTGTCTAACGTTTAAATTTGTTTAAAGTAGAACTGAACCCACCTTTTTGCGCAAAAAGTAGAATAGCAGATTAATTCCTTATTACCTATTGTATTTTTCAACACATAAAAGAAATTTTTAGACCGTGCGATGGCCAAGCTATAAGCCGATAAACTTTTGCCTCTGGCTGGCAGTGCCAAACAAACCGGAAGTAGTGCAGACGACGCTGAGTGACGTCACTAGTGTGACCCTTAGTAAAACAACAACGGCAGATGATAGCAGTTCCAGCAGTGAAGAAAACCAGAGTTTTCAGAGTGAAGAGGCATTCAGGATCGGTGACGAGACAGAGGAGGATGCAGGAGTGTCAAGTGAACAGGAAGAGAGCGAGGGAGGCATCGAACCGTACAGATTCGAGCCAGAATTGTCAGGGGATTCCGGCACCAACTCAGAGTCAGACCGCAGCAGTGATGGGGAGGAGAGTCGCTTATTGAATACAGAATGGTGAGTCTTTACTTCTCTACTTTGGCATGTTTGGGGTGTCAGGATAAGGAAAATTAAGTCTGGACTGCAGACGATTTTTGTGTTTCAATAACAATAATTCCAGTAGAAAAGGGACAATGCGGTCCGAGGGTGGTGCCAATGGTCTGATGCAATCAGTGCAGTGACCAGCTGGTGACCATGCAATGCATCGCTTCCCGGTCGCTTTTTTTTTTTTTTTTTTTTGTTGCTTATTTGTACCCGTAGGTAGATTCGGTTTGCAGTCTGGTGACAAGCCACCGGCTGCCGTTCGCTGCGTGCGTGAGCGCCCTAAACCTACATGTTTTTGGTATGCGGGAGGAAACCGGAGAAATCCCGAAGAAAACCCACACAACACGGGGAGAACATGCAAACTCCACACAGCTCACTGTTGGTCGGGGGCTGGGATCGAACCCACGATCTCATGATCCCCACGATCCCCCGGCCGAGGGTAAACTGTGCTGCCACAGTGCTAAACCACTGCGCCACCATGCAGCTTTTCCTCCCCCTTTCTTTTCTTTCGTCGCCATGACAGCTTTCCTTGGCCACTGAACAGATCTTCCTAGGTGACGGAAGTGTTTTGTAGTCAACTATCACGACAAAATGCACGAAAAACAACCAGTGTCGACGTGCTCGCAATGGTAAACATGGAGGACTGTGCCCAATTCGTGACGTCACGCGGAACTCCGGCTGCACTTCCTGATAATCGGCGGATTCGTCGGATTTTTCAAGGCGGGAAATTCAAAATCGCGATTTTCCCCAAGATTCTGGGATTGGTGGAGGGGGTGCCAATGATAAATTATCTTTATAATTGTATGTACTATCACCCAGTGCCGTTCAATGCCGTTCACTTCAGTTCTACTTTAAACTGTTTAACGTTTAAATTTAAGTGTGACAAACATACAAAAAAAATGGGATATCAGGAAAGGGGCAAACACTTTATCACACCACTGTACCTAGGAGCAATTTAGAGTCACCAATAATCCCAACATGCATGTCTTTGGATTGTGGGAGGTAACTGGAGCCCCCGGAGAAAACCCACACAGCACAGGGAGAACATGAAAACTCCACACAGAAAGGTTCCCACCCCTGCCAGCCTGGGGATTTAAACCTGGAACCTTCTAGCTGTGAGGCAACAGTGCTAACCACTGCAACACTGTGCTGCCCAAGAGGCATAGGATGTACTGTAAATAAACAGGTAATTAATAATGGAAGTATACCGTGAGTATTTTTTCTTATGGTTGTTGAAGGAGTAGTCACTTGTTCAGGATAGAATGACTGAGGAGAGATGATGATTTGTTTGTGATAAGTCTGTTTCCTTACAGGAGGGGTGAGATGACTGGAGGGCAGAATGATCTGTTCTCTTTACAGTTGCTGATGCGGATGGATCTGGTTCTTCTGGAGTTGATAGAGGTGAGCGTGGGGGAACCTCGGGCCCAAGGGTTTGTTGCTGTTAAAAGAGATTATTGGTGTTATGAACCGAGCCGGTGTTTTCCTTAGGCTTGGTTCTGGCCATTCTCTGTGGCTCAGGTATTGGGCTATTTATGTATTGTGTCATCTTATGAGTTCTTGTTGCTTTTATGTCTTTGTCCTTTTCTCTTCCGTGCCTGTAGCCACCATTCTGGCCGGTGGCTGTTAGGCAGCCTCTTTGACCTACTTTCATGTGGGCGTTGTGTAACACTCGCCGGTCTGACCACGCCCCCTCTCTCTCGACAGCCAGCTGATCACACTCCAGTGTTTGTCATTCCCGGGCCTCACCCAGGTGTTCCCAATTTGTGGAACCAATAATGTTTGTACTTAAGCGGCATTCGCCAGTCAAGCATTGCTGGCTCGTTGAATTGTCAACTTATGTACATAGTCGTGTGTTTACTGTGTGCCAATAAAGTGTAGCCACTTCCACTGTAGCCGTGGATTCTCCTGCGTCCTTTGAGCGATGTCGGCTCTTGGATGCTACTGTGGTTAAACCGCTTCTCCTCATGCGTTCCCTGGGCAATGCCGGCCCAAGAACGCCAGTTGTAAGTTTCTTTATATTTTTGTACGTCCTCACCTTTTTTGGAACTGTTTGTCTTTAATTTAATAAATGTGTTGTGGTGTAACCCAGCGCGTAAATCCATCCTTCCTTCCCCTCCCCTGCGCTCTGCATAAAAGGGCACAAGGAGGTCTATGACAGTTGGATTTTGCAAGAGCGAATAACCTTACTTGTCATTTCCTTTTCAGGTTGAATGCAACAAGATGAACCAGAGCAAAAGGATGCTGGGAATGTCACAGTTTGGAAGTGCCAATCACTGTGAGCATTATGAATAAAATAAATGATTCTCAGGCCACAACAACACAAACACTCAGGAAGGCAGGGAAGCAATTATACACTTTATTAGACACTGTGGAGTGTGTAAATGAAGAGGCAGATTCATTTCAGACAATTTACTACACACTCACATCTCACAAGCAAAGAACAGACTGAACATTTCAGCAGGCACTCTCCTCTTAAGTTTCATGGCCTTTCTCCACACACAACATGACATTTGCATCACACTGCATTCAACCCCTTTCGTCCTTGACTCCTTCCTGCTATCTCACCAGGAACATCCTGAGTATTGTTCTCCAATGTTTATCCACTGTCTCTTGTCATAGATGCTAAATAATCTGACTCCCCCAAGGTGTTAACCCCCCCCCCCCCCCCCAGCATCTTAGATAGAACAATAGAATATCAGTCCACATGCTGTTTGGGCTTCTGTCTCCTCCCATATCTGCTGTAACTGGGGTTTACTGCCTCCATGGCACTGCTGTGCCGGTGGGGGGCTGCTGGGAGTGTGTCTGACTGCGGGTGGGCTGTGACTAGGGGGGGGGCACTTTGGTCTGTCCGTGTGGCTGCTCTGGTGAATTGTTTTCCTGGGGCGCTCTCCGTGGGGGTCTTCCACGCCGAGGGACCCTAGCCAACAGCACTTGCTCATTCGCCACAACGAAAGCGGGTTTGAGTCTGTCTATGCCAATTTTTTCGCTCCTACCCCCCAAGTCTATCAAAAAATGCTTATCCCCTGTTTCCAACACTCTGAACAGTCCATCATAGGGTGGGCGCAATGGAGGGCGGTGGACGTCGTGTCTGACAAACACGAACTCCGCACTCTTCAAAGTTTTAGGCACGAAAACACGCGGAAAACTGTGGTGGGCAGGGCCCGGCAGCATGCCTGTGTTTGTGCTACGCTGCAAAAGCTGAGACGGGCAGCTGCCCGGCGGGGGATTATCTGGCAGAAATTCCCCGGGCAGCCGTAGTGGCTGCGCAAAAACGAGCTCTGCCAGGGAAGCTTCCAGATCCTCTTTCGGCGCGTAGCGCAACCCCAATAAAACCCACCGCAGCCTGTCTACCCAATTTGCATCCGTCAATGAAGCCCTGAGTGCTGCTTTCAGTGATCTATGAAAACGCTCGCATAACCCATTGGCCTGTGGGTTGTACTAACTAACTAACTAACTAACCTGCACTTATATAGCGCTTTTCTAGTCACAAAGACCACTCAAAGCGCTTTTCATTAATACTAACCCTCTATTCTAAGGGCCTATAGGAAACAGATATCTAGGGACAATTTAGAACAGCCAATTAACCTAACATGACGCGATTGTGCGGTGAATTGAAACACCCAGGCTGCGGGTCATCGCGGACCAGAGTTCGGAAACAAATTGAGGGCCCCTGTCGGACGTAATGTCCGAAGGGACTCCAAAACGCACCACCCATGCTGTTAAAAAAGCGCGCGCTACCTCTGCGGACGTGGTTGCCGCCAGCGGGACCGCTTCTGGCCAGCGCGTGGTGCGGACCACCGCTGTCTGGAGGTGCGTGCACCCCTGTGATGGCGGGAGGGGGCCCACGAGGTCCACGTGAACATGGTCGAACCTCTTAGCCGGAATTCGAAATGGCTCCAAGGGAGCCTTCGTGTGTCTGTGTACCTTGGCTCGTTGGCACGCCACGCAGGCTGCAGCCCACTCTTTTACTTGTTTGCATAGGCTCGGCAACACAAACCTCTCTCCCACCATTTTGACCGACGCACGCACTCCTGGGTATGCCAGAGTGTGAACCGACTCAAACACACGGCGGCGCCACACGACCGGGACCACCGGACGCGGGCGACCCGTGGAGACATCGCAGATTGGGGGGGAGCGCCATCTTACAGCACCCTGCTCTCCAGCCTTAACCCTGTTGGTCCAGACTGGAGCGTGCGCACGTCTGCATCGCTAATCTGCTCCGCGGCCATGGCTGCGTAATCTATTCCCACGCAGACCGGGGCCACCATGGCGCGCGAGAGGCAGTCCACCACCACGTTCAGTTTACCCGACACATGTTGAATATCGGTAGTAAACTCTGAGCTCGCGGCCAGCTGTCTCTGCTGCCGGCCCGACCACGGTTCTGAAACCTTGGCCATCGCGAATGTTAATGGCTTGTGGTCCACGAACGCGGTGAAGCTGCACCCTTCCAGCCAGAATTAGAAGTGGCGTATGGCCAGGTGGAGAGCCAGCAACTCTCTGTCGAACGCGTTGTATTTACGTTCGCTGTCGCACAAAGTTCTGCTGAAAAAGGCGAGCATCTGCCAAGCCCCGGCGATGTGCTGCTCCACGACAGCCCCTATGGCCACGTCTGAAAGGTCGGTGGTGAGTGCTATGCGGGCCGCCAGGTCCGGATGCACCAGCAGTGCCGCGTTTGCCAGGGTTGCTTTAACTTCCGAGAACACCCGCTCTCGCTCCGGGGTCCATTCGACCCTATCCGCGGGTTTCTGTTTCTTGAGCGCGGTGTACAATGGTTGCATGAGCTGCGCCGCGCGGGGAAGGAAACGGTTATAAAAATTCACGATCCTCAAAAATTCCTGCAGCGCCCTGACCGTCTGAGGCCGGGGAAAATCCGCCACGGCACGCACTTTGTCGGGCAGCGGGATCGCTCCTTCCGGAGAGACGTGGTGCCCCAAAAAATCAATCTCCGTCACGCCGAACTGGCATTTCACTGGGTTGATTATTAACCCGTGCTCCTCCAACCTCCGGAAAACCGTCGTGAGGTGGGTTTCGTGTTCATCTTCGGACGCACTGGCTACCAGGATATCATCCAGGTAGACAAACACAAGCGGGAGATCGCGCAGCACTGCATCCATCATGCGCTGGAACGTCTGTGCCGCTCCTTTTAACCCGAATGGCATGTGCAGGAACTCGAATAGACCGAACGGAGTTATTACCGCTGTTTTGGGTATGTCCTCAGCACGCACTGGGACTTGGTGGTAACCGCGGACCAGGTCTATTTTGGAAAAAATGCGTGCTCCAGCAAGGTTAACAGAAAAATCCTGTATGTGAGGAAATGGGTAGCGGTCGTGCGCTGTGGCATTGTTCAACCTGCAGAAATCCCCGCACGGTCGCCACGATCCCTCAGCCTTAGGGACCATGTGTAGCAGGGATGCCCATGGGCTGTTCGAGCGCCTGATGATGCCCAACCTTTCCAGGTTGGCGAACTCCTCGTGCTATGGCCACTTTAGCTGCGTCCAAGAGCCGGGGTCTTGCAAAAACGGGCAGTCCGGTGGTGGTGATAAAGTGCTCCACCCCGTTTAGCGATGGCCGCAGGAAACTTTGGGACCGTGAGTGCTGGGAACTGAGTGAGCAGTGTGTGGGACTTACCGCCTGTAGCTGTGACGTTGGCTTGTGCTGTTGGCTGGGTCACTCGAGCTATACAGGGGAGAGAGTCAAAGGACAGTGCATTAACCAGGTGCCTGTTAGCAACATCAACCAGTAAACCATGTGCACACAGAAAATCAGCCCCCAGGATATGATAATTCAGTGCTGCTACGACAAAAGTCCACTCATATGTACGGCCGTGTAGATATAAGAGCAGAGTCCTCTCCCCAAAGGTCTTAATATCCGAGCTGTTTGCTGCCAACATCTCGGAGCCGCTAGGTCCTGCCAGCTGGTCAGCGTAGGTCAGCAGGATGAAACTCTTCTGGGCTCTGGTGTCCACGAGGAAACGCCTCCCCGAGCATGTGTCCGTCAAGTAGAGCAGCTTGTTCTCTTCACCGAGGGTTGCAGCTGCTACCGACCCCCGGCCTTGGCGTTTCCCGAACGCCTGAATTGGCACGGGGGCGCACATCTGTGTGCCTTCTCTCCGAAGCGGCAGTGGTAAACACAGAGCGTATCTCTCTGGCGCTCCTTGGCCCCCGCTGCTGCTACCGTCGGTGACTCCTCGCCTCCTCTGGTCGTCTCGCTGGGCTCCGCCGCTGCCGCGTTGACTCTGATCACCCTAGTGGTGAGGATGATCCGGTCTGCCTCCTGGGCTAGCGCACGGTAGTCGCACGTGGCCAGCAACGGCGAATTGGCCAGAACCGCTCTGGCCACTGTTGGAAGGTTCCGGAGGAAGAGGTGGGCAAACAGAAAGTGCCCGTCGTCCGTGCCCATTAACGCCAGCATCTTCTCCATCAGGTCTACGGCCGAACCATCTCCTAACTCGGTCCGCGTCAAGAGCCTCTCCGCTCTCTCACAGTCCGAGAGCGTGTAGCGCTGGATGAGCGCAGCCTTGAGCGCCTCATATTTGCTGCTGGCTGGTGGCTGATCGAGCAGGCTTGCTACCTGCTGAGCTGTGCGGGCGTCGAGCACTGCGACCACATGGTAGAATCTGGTGTTGTCTGCCGTTACTCCCCGGAGGGCGAACTGGGCCTTGGTGAGGTGGAACCAAGAGCGCAGGTTGTGCTGCCAGAAATCCAGTAGCTTGACTGAAACCGCACACGCGTGGCTGGAGGTTCCAGTCCAGGCTGTCTGTGGGATAAGATAAGATAAGATAAGATAAGCCTTTATTAGTCCCACAACGGGGAAATTCCAGGATTGCAACAGTACAGGGATAGCAACACTCAGAGCGACAATCAGAAGGCAAGAAAAAAACAAGCAAGCAAGAGCAGCTAATATACATATGTACATATTACTATAAAATATATATATATACACACACACACACAGACACACAGTGCAGAGCATTGTAGCTGGATGGAATAAATATATGAATATATGAACACACAGTGCAGAGCATTGTAGCTAGATGGAATAAATATGTAAATATATAAACACCCACAGTACGGAGCATTGCAGCTAGGTGGAATAAATATGCAAGTATATAAACACACACAGTGCGGAGCAATGTAGCTAGATGGAATAATATGTAGATATATAAATATAAACACACCCAGTGCTGAGCATTGTAGCTAGATGGAATAAATATGTAAATATATAAACACACACAGTGCAGAGCATTGTTGCTAGATGGAATGAAACAGCATAACCGTCTACTTAGTTATCCTACATGGTATGATTATGTGCCCATACATATTCTCACCCTCCATAGCGACCGGTATGTTCCTAGTTGTATGCCGGAGGGGACCATTGTGTAAGTCTATTGCATCTTTTGCATTCAAAAAACTATTAGTTTGTTACGTCTTTTTGCTATCTCTGCGAGCAGCCCTGCTTAGGTTGTACAGTCTGACAGCCGTTGGTAGGAAGGACCTACGAAACCTCTCGGTTGTGCACCTGGGATGATGTAGTCTGCTGCTAAATGAGCTCCTCAGTGCATTCAGTATGTCCTGCATAGGGTGGAACTCGGACTCCAGCAGAGATGACAGTTTAGCCACCGTCCTTCTCTCTCCTATCTCCTCCATCGGATCAAGGCGCTGCCCCAGGACAGAGCGAGCTTTCTTAATCAGTTTGTTCAGTCTTTTCCTATCGGCTGCAGTAATGCCACTGCCCCAGCAGACCACTCCAAAAGTGATGGCTGATGCCACCACCGTGTCATAGAATGACTTCAGCAGCGCCCCTTGTACACCAAAAGACCTGAGTCTCCTCAGCAGGAACAGCCTGCGCTGTCCCTTCTTGTAGAGTGCATCAGTATTGTGTGACCAGTCTAGTTTATTGTTCAGATGAACACCCAGGTACTTATAGGATGTCACCATCTCGATGTCTGTTCCCTGTATATTTACTGGTACTGTGAGGGGCTGCCCATGCCTGCGACAGTCCACCACCAGCTCCTTAGTTTTCCTCGCGTTGATCTGGAGGCAGTTCCGATGGCACCAGTCCACGAAGTCCTGGATAAGCCCTCTGTACTCAGCTTCATCTCCATTGGAGATGAGGCCAACGATCGCAGAGTCATCAGAGAACTTCTGTAGATGGCAGTGTGTTGTGTTGTGTGAGAAGTCCGCAGTATAAAGAGTGAACAGGAAGGGAGCCAGCACCGTTCCCTGGGGGGCCCCCGTGCTACTGATGATCGTGTCGGACACACAGTCCCGGGTTCTCACAAACTGAGGCCGGTTCGTGAGGTAGTCCAGGATCCATGATGACAGGTGCTGGTCCACCCCTGCGCGCAGCAGCTTGTCCTTCAGGATCATCGGTTGGATGGTGTTGAAAGCACTGGAGAAGTCAAAGAACATGATCCTCACCATATTCCCGGGCTTCTCCAGGTGGGACAGAGAACGGTGAAGGAGGAAGATCACCGCATCCTCCACCCCAATGCCATGCTGGTAGGCGAACTGGAGTGGATCCATCGCTGGTTCCACCAGGGGGCGGAGGTGAGCAAGGAGCAGTCTCTCCAGGGTCTTCATCAAGTGGGACGTCAAGGCCACCGGTCTGTAGCTGTTCAGGTCTTTGGGGTGGGAAGTTTTTGGTACAGGTACCACACAAGATGTTTTCCACAGCTGTGGTACCCTCCCCAGTTTCAGGATCATGTTGAAGATATACGTCACAATCCCACACAGCTGGTCTGCACAGGACTTGAGGAGCTTTGCGCTGATGCCGTCCGGTCCCGGCGCCTTCCTCGCCTTGATCTTCCTCAGCTCCGTCCTCACCTGGGTCCTGGTCAGGGTCAGGATGGGGGGCTGTGTGTTGGGAGTGGGGGGGTGTTGGTGGAGTGGGGAGTGGGCAGCAGGACTTGATTTCTTTAGAGGCAGCAGTGGTTGTTGTGCAGTCAGGGGGGAGGGCGGTTTGTCAAATCTATTGAAAAACAGATTCAGGTTGTTCGCCCACTCCCTGCCCCCTGTGGCCTGGGGGAAGGTATTCTGGAGCCCCGAGATGGTTTTGAGGTTTCTCCAGACCCCGCTGATGTCGCTCTGTTGCAGCTTGTCCTCCATCTTCTTCCTGAAGCTGTCCTTGCCTTCTCTGATCTTTCTCCTCAGCTCCCTCTGTACGGACTTCAGCATCTCCCTGTTCCCTGACCTGAAGATCCTCTTCTTCTCTCTCAGAAGTGTTTTTATCTCAGGGTTGATCCAGGGTTTGTTGTTTGAGTGACGCCGTATGGTCTTGGTGGGAACGGATTTGTCCACACAGAAGCTGAGGTAGCCCGTGAAGGTGTGAATGAGGCCATCGATGTCCTCACCATGTGGATCGCAGAGCTGCTTCCAGGCGGTGGCTTCAAAACAGCCCTTTAGAGTGTCCATTGTCTCCTCAGACCATAACTTCACAGTGTGCATGGCCGGAGGTTGTCTGTGCATTAGGGGTTTGTACACCGGCCGGAGATGAACCAAGTTGTGATCCGATCTCCCGAGTGGGGGGAGTTGTGATGAGGTGTACGCCTCCTTAGTGTTTGCGTAGAATAAATCCAGTGTTTTATTGTCTCTAGTGTGGCATGTGACATACTAGGTGAACGTGGGTAGAATGGGAGATAGTGAAGCATGGTTGAAATCGCCTGAGATGAGGAGAAGAGCATCTGGGTGTTCTGTCTGCAGCCTGCTGGTTACTGAATGGATGACGTCACGTGCTGTCCCAGCGTTCGCCGTCGGATTTGCATAAACAACAATGCAGATCACGTGTGAGTGTTCTCTCGGGAGATATGTAGGCCTCATGCTAACAGCTAGCAACTCAATGTCTTTGCTGCAGTGTCGTTGTTTAACAGTGATATGTCCCGGTCTGCACCAGTTGTTGTTAACATACATTATCACTCCACCGCCCCTAGCCTTGCCACTGTCTGGTGTTCGGTCAGCTCGTATCATGTGAAAACCCTCCAGCTCAATGTTAGCATCTGCTCCTAGTTCAGTTAGCCACGTCTCAGTAAACAAAAGGAGAGAGCACTCCCGGTAAGTGCTATCATAACGGGAGATAGCCGCTAGCTCATCTAACTTTCCCAGTATCGACCGTACATTTCCCATGACAACAGATGGAAGGGAGGGTCTGTACCTTATATTTTTTGTCCTCCGCCTTACTCCAGCCCGGCAGCCGCGGCGTTTTCGCCTCAGTTCTCTCGGTATGTCGAGTTTTTCCAATGGGACCGGGTGGCGGTTGAATGCTAGCAGCTCTTCTCTGCTGTATCGTATCCTGCTATAAACAGTGGCTCCGTCCACCGGCTCAGGAGACATTTAGGACGATCTGTGTGTCCGTGATATAAGTGGGGTGAAAAAAAAAGACGAATCAAAAGAGAGAGGAAGGGAAAAAGACTCGGAATCGAGCCGCTGTTGCAAAAGGCAGCCTACTCGTGTGGCGCCGAGAGAGAAAAAAAAAAAAAAAAAAAAAAATGATGGCTGCTGCCATGAGGCTGCTGCCTCGCTGTAGCTTCCTGACCGGGCCGGCTCCGGGGTTCTCACCTCGTGTTCCATAAAACGTCTTGGGTCACCAGTGTGGAGTGTGTAAATGAAGAGGCAGATTCATTTCAGACGATTTATTACACACTCACATCTCACAAGCAAAGAACAGACTGAACTTTTCAGCAGGCACTCTCCTCTTAAGTCTCATGGCATTTCTCCACACACAACATGACATTTGCATCACACTGCATTCAACCCCCTTCGTCCTTGACTCCTTCCTGCTATCTCACCAGGAACATCCTGAGTATTGTTCTCCCATGTTTATCCACTGTCTCTTGTCTGAGATGGTAAATAATCTGGCTCCCCCAAGGTGCTAAAACACAACGTTAAAATAGTTATAAACTACAACATTACCAAATAAGAACCATACATTCCCAATGTGCACAGTTTAAGAAACTAACCCCTCAATAAATGCTATAATTACCATAAATACCCTAAAAGGCACACAAGGGAAAAAGCAATACAATCCTCATTTATGTGAAAGTCACTTTCTACGCTACGTGAAAAAAAAACCTTCAGAACGTCGGCAATAGAGCGTGGTGCATTCGCTGGCTGTCCGGCCAGGAACACCTGCTATTATCCTCCTTATCCTGGAAGAAAAGTACCGTCCGTCCATGCTCGTCCGAGACCCTCCTGTACGCCTGGAAGAGGGAATGTTCCAGGCCCGAGGAGATGTGACGAACAGGCAGAGAAAAGAGGAGTGGCTCCTTCGTATCCGTCGTCCAGGGGAAACCTGCAGCTCACAGTGCAACACAAACTTAGCCTCCCGTGAACATACCGGGGCTAATATACATCCACAACACACAGACAATAAGCACGTTCCTTTACTTATCTGTTTGCCTTTCAGCCAACACAACGGCACCTCCGTCGTCTGGTCACCCTCGGCGTCTTCAGTCCCGTGCTGCCGCTGTCAAATCACCACACCTGCGCTTCCTCCGTCCTTTCTCCACTCCTCCGCTCCTGCCCCCGTTCCCTCCGTGCTCCTCAATAATACGCTTTCACAAATCCTCCGGTCCTCTATACTTGAAGGCTCCTGGAAGACTTCTCCCTTGAAGGCTCCTTAACACCTTCTCAAGACTTCCCAAAGACTTCTTCAGACTTAGACTTTTCCCCTAACACAGTCACACACCATCCTCAGATAGGTCCTTCCCAGACAAGAGTTCACAACGGAGCTCACTAATTGGCTCCTGCTGATTTAATCAGTCAGCCAGGTGTAAATCATAATCAGCTCAAAACAATGAAAATACACTCATACAAATATCAAAATATACAAAAGAAAACACATTAATCCAATATACATTATATTAATAATATCATTCACCATAAACAGCCTTAAAGCTGTAACATACCAAAAAACAATACACACACACACACACACACACACACAACCCTGAATTGCTCTACCCTGACAGGAACACAGAGCAGAGAAAGCAGTTCCAAAGTAGGAAATTGTCAACGGGTGTGTGTTGCAGGCTTTATGTGTGGGTGCAGTAAGGGTAAGAACTGCAGCACTCACACAGAAGCACAGAGGCGGGCAGGAGAACCAGCGACACAGTAGTCTTTAGAGCCGAAGCAGCCCACAAGACTGGAACAAACTGAGGTCTATTTATATTCCAGCCAATAATCAGGTCAGGAGTGCTAATGAGATCAGCTGCAGGTAATGAGTGCTACTGTATGTCCACAATCCTGGCATAAAAGAGATGAACGAGGAGACTGCACTGGAACTATGCTTTATTGAAGAACTGCCCACACCGTGTTACATGCGGTGCCATCTAGAGCCATCCAGGTAAGAGAGCCCCTAATAGCGAACGCTCCCTTATATATGTCGGTGTGATGATGCAGCTGGAAGGTGATGTCATCACACCCCATATCACAGTAAAACTCCATCATAACAATGGGATCGTTAGTTAATGTTGGGAGTGTGACCTAGATCTCACAAATTTCACATACAAATGTCACCTTATAAGATAAGATAAGATAAGATAAGATAAGCCTTTATTAGTCCCACAACGGGGAAATTCCAGGATTGCAACAGCACAGGGATAGCAACACTCAGAGCAACAATCAGAAGGCAAGAAAAAACAAGCAAGCAAGAGCAGCTAATATACATATGTACATATTACTATAACATATATATATATACACACACACACACACAGACACACAGTGCAGAGCATTGCAGCTAGGTGGAATAAATATGCAAGTATATAAACACACACAGTGCGGAGCATTGTAGCTAGATGGAATAAATATATAGATATATAAATATAAACACACCCAGTGCAGAGCATTGTATGTACCATTATATGATACTATTCCTCATAAATTTGAAAATTTTATATGAATGTCATGTTTTTCTTTTTTCTTGTGATTTTGTCCTTGATTCATGTTAGAGTAAAAGCCCTCTAAAATGTGCATGTTCCCTGTTGAACCCTGCACAGATCTAAACTGTACTGGTTACCCAAGATTACAAGGTGACGTGAGTAGGGTGGTTTGCTCTGTCTGCGACCGGCCGGTTATGTCTGTGCTCTAACTCATCAGGGTATGAAGCTACGGCTGCCTTACCTGGTACACAGGTGGACCTTGCGACCTGCACCTATGGGGTCAAAGGGTCAAGGTCAGAATGCCAAAGGAACTATATCTCAACACAAAGAAAGCTAAGGTGTAGCGGACTCAAGTTGGATTGAATTCTGAAATCGTACTTGATGGCTCAACTTCTCAACTTTTTGAGACTGTAACTCTGTGCAAGATTCATTTTCTCACAACAGAATCCCAACAGCTCCTTGGTGCATTCCAGAGATGCACCCCCACATTCCCTCTTTCTCTCTCTCTCTCAACACAGCCTCCCAATATGGAGGTGTGATCCGCTAGGAGAACAAAAGACTTCACACTGAGACTTTTTTTATGGTTGCTGCAGCCATCCAGCTGTGGCACCTGAAAGAGGTGTACTGAAAGAGAGTTCCTGAGAAGCTTCCTGACTCTGCTGTATTATCTCTGTTATAAATGTTTTATTTGTGCATGCTTTTCTTAATTGTGAATCCTCATAGATTAAACTAAACCACTTAGAAACATGTTTTGGGACTGCTTTTGCCTAGTTTTGTGGTAAATATGGCTGTGTAGTTGTGCATGTACATGTTGGACATATGAGAGATATGCTGACAGTACATATGTGATTTAACCTCACGATGAAGGAGACGCAGAGTCTAGGACACCTGCGGAGGACAGCGAGAGAAGACAATAGGTGTGGACAGAAGACTCCCTGACCTCTGAGGCTCGAGAGGAGAGAGGGGGGAGTAATGTAAATAAAGGGATTATGAATGTGAATAAAGGGATTATGATGGAGATGTGTGACCTCCCCTGCGAGGGAGATTTCTTGATGTGAGAATGTTTAAAGGTGAGGACTTTGGTGTGTTTCCCTCTCTTTGTTCGCTGCTCAAGAATGAGAGCAGACTGTGGGAATGGTTGCTTGAAATAAACTTGAATTAAATGCAATTCAGTTTCGTTATTCAAGGCTCCCCACAGTAAATAACTATCTCTTAGAATTCTGTTTGAACCCATCTCTGCTCCCTTTCCATCTCCTTCCCCAAGCTGTCATGAACCAAGCCGATCTGTCCTTCGGGCTCAGTTCCATGACCTTCCTCTGGGTGTCTATTTATCTGTGTATTGTATGTTGGCATGATTTTTTTGAGCACTTTGAGTTTTTTATGGTCCTCCTTGTTCCTGGTCAGTGTTTAGTTTACCTCTGTTATGTTATATCTTATTTTGCATTCATCTCTAGTTTGTTTCTGTGTTTTGTGTATTGGCTTTCTGGCTGACAGGCAGGCTCCTCCACTCCTTACTACGGGGCCTGAATCCACCATAGGCATGGAGGGAGATGACTGCCTACTGCCTGCAGCTGTTAACATCAGGGACCGGGATGACAAGCAAGTGTTTGTTTTTTTTCATTCTATTCAATTAAATCACGATAAACCTTGTCTTTCTCTCAAGGGAGAGGCCCAGTCTCAGCAGTCTGCTGGGTCCTCTCCTCCAGCTGCAGCTTTTAGCTCTCTCCCAATCCTCTCCGTGTCTCCTCCACTTTTTCCTGAGGGTCCGCCAGAATCTAGCCATCGGACGATGGAGGAGCCCACAGCCCTGGAGGACCAAGCTCCAGAGCCCGCACGGAGCCAACCCTTGGCCTCCTCGATGGATCAATCTCCAGCGAGGCTTATTTTGCCTGAGGGCACCAGGACTGCTACCACCATCATGCCAGCTGCGGAGGCTATCGCGGTGGAATGGGAGCCAGAGCTGGACCTCTTGGAGGCCGGGCCCAAGACAACATTGCCAAGTTCGACAAAGTCCAGGATGGCGGTGGAGCTCAAGCTCAGGCAAGTTATCTCTCATGTGTTTCTAATGTCAGTTTTGACAGTCAGTCAGTTTTGACTGGCGCAGCCCTTAGCTGCATCTGAACTCCCTTCGCCTGGCTCCGCCGCTGCCGGCGACCCTAACCAGTGTTTTTCTTCTGTTGTTCCTGAGCCTTCTCCTAGGGTCACCGGAGAAGTTCTACCATCACCAGGGGCCTCCGTGGATGCAGTCTCATCGCCTAATGACATCGTGAGTCCAGCTCCTCCCGTTGAAGTCATCATGGGTGCACTGTGTCAGCCCAGGGTGCCTGTGATTGACCGCCTCCTGGCTCTGGTGCTCATGCAGGTAGGCTGACCCACCATCAAGGCAACTGTGGCCTAGCCGGGTCCCACTGCAGGTGCACCTGTGGCCAAGCTGGGTCCCACCGCGGGGGCAGCTGTGGACCAGACGGGGTCCACCATGGGTGCAACTCTGGCCTAATCGGGGCTTATTGAGGGTGCTGCTATGTCCCAAGTTGGGACCACTGAGGGTGTAGCTGAATCCCAAGTTGGGACCACTGAGGGTGTAGCTGAATCCCAAGCCGGGACCACCGAGGGTGCTGCCCGGCAGCCGGAGATGCTGGGGCCTTCTCTACTCAGCCAGATGCCATCATGGACCTCTCCTCTCCTCAGGTAGATGCCATTGTGGCCCCCTTCTCTTTCTTGTCTGACACCATTGTGGTCCCCTTCTCCTTTCCACCAGACGCTGTAGGGGTTCCCTTCCTACCATCCGGTCACCCACCAGTGAGCCTCCCGGTGGGCAGGCAACCTCCTGCCTCATCCCTCTGGTCCTAGTTGCTCAACAGTGCTGTCCGGTCGCTGAAAGGACTGAGTCTGTGGGTCAGGTGGCCCATGTTTTCCGGCAGGCCACCGGACTCTGTCCACCAGACCTTCTGATGGGCCTGGGACTCTGGGTGACCTCCCGAACCTCCACACCTCTGGACTTGGGGGGGGGGGGGGTAATGGTTGTGCTTTTCTTTTGTGGGCCCTGAGTGGGGTTGTTTTTTTGTTCCATCCTGTCCTGTTTCCCCCTACCTCCCGCACTGGGATGATTGTTATTCTTGTTCCTGCTGGGAAGGGGGGGGGGGGGGTAGCAGGGATTTTCTTTCCTTTGTGGTCTTTCTGCAATCCACCCCTTGAGGGGGGCTCTGTCATGAACCGAACTGGTTTGTCCTTCGGGCTCAGTTCCATGACCTTCCTCTGGGTGTCTATTTATCTGTGTATTGTATGTTGGCATGATTATTTGTGTATTATTTTGTCCTTTGATTTTCTTATGGTCCTCCTTGTTCTTGGTCACTGTTGAGTTTACCTCTGTTATGTTATATCTAATTTTGCATCGATCTCTAGTTTGTTTCTGTGTTTTGTGTGTTGGCTCTCTGGCTGACAGGCTGTCAGGTTGCATGTTTAGTCTGTACTTGGTGTGGGCGTTGCCTGCCAGTTTGCCAGCCAGACCACTCCCCCCCTCTCCTGACACTCAGCTGTTCTGTGATTATTCTCCTTGTGTCCTCGCTCAGGTAGACCCAATTAGTAGCTCATCATCATGTGTATTTAGTTTGTTCATCGCCATTTCTGCTCTGCTGGATTATTGTTTCTGTCTCTGCCATGTCATGCAATGGCTTCGCTACAGTTCTAGTTTCGCCACTTTACGCCATGGATCCTTGTGAGTTACTAATCTTTTGTTTTTCTGTACGTCTACACTATTTTGGGGTTTGCTTTAATAAATGTGTTTGTGGCGTAACCTGCACGTCAATCCATCTCTCTTCTCATCCGTGTACTGTGTAAAAGCACATGGGCAATCATGACACAAGTTGGAGCAGGCTAATTTTTTATTATCAGAAGAACATTTTATCTGGGCGAGTGGGGGCAGAGCGAGCCCAGTCATGCAAATCCCTGATTGTTGTATTCACAGTAAAGACCGCCCCTATGTGAGAGTCTGCTATTTTTATCACATTTCTCAAACCATTATTCTCTCTTTTTCCTGGTGGCTCCTGAAGATCTAAGGCTGCCTACCTCTCTTTTGAGGCCTGCCAGCCTCCCATGCCACTCTTTGTATTTGACTCAAGCTAAAACATTCAATAACAGCTTTCTTTGTTCTTAGAATGTGCTTTAGCCACGTAAACGTTGATACTTTTTGAATTTTTTGACTCCCTCTCTAGGATTCAATGAATGAATGAATCTTTATTTATTTTGGATAGATTAAAAGTAAAGACTAAAAAAGAAACAGAATAATATAACAAAGGGGGAAAGAAAATCCAACAAGGTCAAATTAGACAATAACTCCTCTGATTATACAGTTCAACATAAGTTATCTGAAATGGGTGATGGCTGAAGCCGCAGCTTATATTGCCCACCCATATTCCATCCAAGAATTCAAAAGAAAAACAAAACAAGAGCCATTACAATTCAGAACAAAGCTAAGACAAAATGTGACAAAAAAAAACAACTAAGCAACAGCACAACGCAGACTGGATATGTCAATCCTTATGTGATTTTACATGTCATCTTGTATATATGTTTGGAGTATTTCTTCCTTTAGTTTTTGTTTAAATTGTCCAAGCGTTGTACATGATTTTAATTCAGGTCCAAAATCGTTCCATAATCTGACTCCTTGCACTGAAACACAGTGTTGCTTGGTGGTAGTTCTCACTGAAGGTTTTTGAAATATACATGTTCCTCTGAAATGATATAATAAATGATAAGTATATAATGTGGGTTGATTCAGCAAATATTTCACTCTGTGTAGTATTGATTGATTGATTTGGATATTTTACCTTTATTATAATTAATATGTGACTTCCAACACAGTTTATTATCAATTTATTACTCCAAGAAATTTAGTTTCAGATAACCTTTCAATCTCTACACCATTTACATTGAGTTTAGATACTAAGTTGTTGTGATGTTTGTTAAAAAACATAAATTTGTCTTACTTAAATTGGGCGTTAATTTGTTTGAATCAAACCACAGTTTAAGCTTTCCTAATTCTTTTCCAAGTGTATCCAAAAGTTGATCCAAATTGCTTCCACTGCATAATAAATTAATGTCATTGGCAAACATTCAATTCAATGACTAGTGTAAGTAACCTTCAATTTTTTCCTTTTTCTTTGCAAACCAAGCTTTTATTTTTCTTTAACCTTAAGCTTATTATGACCCGACCGCCGATCTCGTCTGCACTCGGGCCACGCATCGTCTCTGCCGGCTTTGACAGCAGTGGATTACATTCTGGCTCCCCTGGCTCTTATTGTGACAGAGCTCGGTGGGGCTTCCTGCTGTCAAAACCGATCAGCTGTTCTGCATCACCGCTCGTTAGCGGCCGGCTTTATTAGCGGTCGCTGACAGTAGGTTGATGCAGCAGTATTGTCAACATTCCTTGTCTACGTTCGTGTTAAGGTTCATCAAAATCAGAATCAGCTTTATTGGCCAATTATGCACAACACATACAAGGAATTTGACTTTGGCTAAAAACTTGCTCTCATTGTTCAGGTGGAGGATTTAAATAAGGATTCAATGACAACAGATTATGTACAGTAAATTACAGTCTGTCCACGTTTCTATAAAAGGATGCAAATATATACAGGAATATATGCAGTTATTTACTCAGACTAACCACACTTTGCAGAAATATATGAAAAAATATACAGTCACACAGTATTTCAATGTGAACTCAGATTAAGTGATATAATGTGAATCAAGTAAAAAGCAGTGTGAGAGTTATGTGCAATGTAATAATGGATGAAAAGTCATGAGTACAGCAACAGGTAGGACTAGGTGAATGTTAGGAGTTCATCAGAGTGATGGCTTGAGGAAAGAAACTGTTCCTGTGACGGGTGGTTTTGACCTTCAGTGATCTGTAACGATGACCAGAAGATAGAAGTTCAAACAGTTTGCGGCCGGGGTGTGATGGGTCAGCACAGATGTTTCCCGCCCGTTTCCTGGTTATGGACCGATATAAGTTCTCAATGGAGGGTAGGTCAGTACCAATGATCCTCTCCGCAGACTTAATGATCCGCTGCAGTCTGGTCTTGTCCTGTTTAGTGGCAGATCCAAACCAGACAGTGATGGAAAAGCAGAGGACAGATTGGATGATGGCGGTGTAGAAGACAACCAGCAGCTCCTGAGGCAAATCAAACTTCTTGAGCTGACGCAGAAAAAAACAACCTCTGCTGTGCCTTTTTTCCGGACAGTGTCTATATGGGAGGACCACTTCAGGTTCCGGGAAATTGTGGTACCCAGAAACTTGAAGGAGTCCACAGTGGACACTGTGCTGTTGAGGATGGTGAGTGGGGGGAATGAAGGGGGGTGTCGACTGAAATCCACAGTCATCTCCACCGTTTTGGCTGGGTTAAGTTCAAGATGGTTCTGGCTGCACCAGAGGATCAGCTGCTCCACCTCCCGCCTGTATGCAGACTCATCATCATCCCGGATCAAACCGATGACTGTGGTGTCGTCCGCAAACTTCAGGAGCTTCACCGAAGGGTCCTCTGAGGTGCAGTCATTGGAGTAGAGGGAGAAGAGCAGTGGGGAAAGGACACATCCTTGGGGGGCGCCAGTACTAATTTTTCGGGAGCTGGATGTAAATCTCCCTAGCTTCACCTGTTGCCACCTGTCAGTCAGAAAGCTGGAGATCCACTGGCAGGTGGAGGGGGGCACCTTGAGCTGGAGGAGTTTCTGATGAAGAATGCCTGGGATGATGGTGTTGAACGCTGAGCTGAAGTCGACAAACAGGATCCTGGCGTACGTCCCTGGGGAGTCGAGGTGTTGCAGGATGTAATGTAGTCCCATATTCACTGCATCATCCACTGACCTGTTTGACCGGTAGGCAAACTGCAGTGGGTCCATCAGGGGGCCTGTGATGACCTTCAGGTGGTTCAGCACCAATCTCTCCAAGGATTTCATGACCACAGAGGTCAGGGCAACAGGTCTGTAGTAATTTAATCCTGTAACAGAGGGTTTCTTGGGAACTGGAATGATGATGGAGCGTTTGAAGCAGGAAGGCACTTCACGCAGCTCCAGTGATCTGTTAAAGATCCGGGTGAAGATGGGGGCCAACTCGTTGGAGCAGACTCTCAGGCAGGACGGAGACACACCATCAGGTCCTGCAGCCTTCTTGATCTTTTGTCTCTGAAAGACCCGGCGCACCTCCTCTTCACAGATCGTTAGTGCTGGTGGGAGGTCAGAGTGGAGGAGGGATGGAGTTCCTGGGGCTGCAGATAATCCTTTTGTGTGGGTGGGAGGTGAGAACTGTAGGTTCTTTTCAAACCTGCAGTAAAAGCTGTTTAGGTCGTTAGCCAGCTGGAGGTTTTCCACAGGGTGGGGGGATGGTCTCCTGTAGTTGGTGATATTCTGCAGGCCTCTCCAGACAGAAGCAGAGTTGTTGGCTGAGAAGTTTTTTTGTAACTTCACACTGTAGCTCCTCTTAGCAAGCCTGATCTCCTTCGTCAGCATGTTTCTGGCCCGCTTGTACAGAGTCCAGTCACCAGTCCTGTAGGCCTCCTCCTTGGTCTGACGTAGCTGCTTCAGTTTAGGAATGAACCAGGGTTTATTGTTGTTGTATGTGCAGAAGGTCTTGGTCTGCACACACATGTCCTCGCAGAAACAGATGTATGACGTCACAGTGTCAGTGAGTTCATTTAAGTTAATGGCTGCAGCTTCAAAAACACTCCAATCTGTGCAGTCAAAGCAGGCTTGTAACTTCAGCTTTGATTCCTCAGTCCATTTCTTCGCAGTCCTTACAACAGACTTGGAAGTTTTTAGTTTCTGTCTGTATGTTGGAATAAGATGGAGCAGACAGTGGTCAGAAAAACCCAGAGCTGCACGGGGGACGGCATGATAGGCGTTTCTTAAAACTGTGTAACAGTGGTCGAGTGTATTTGTGTCCCTGGTGGGACATTTAATATGCTGTCTGTATTTAGGAAGCTCATTTGTGAGATTAGCTCTATTGAAATCACCCAGAATGATAAGCAGAGAGTCTGGATGTTTTTCCTCCACGTCTGCTATCTGGTCAGCGAGGTGGTGCAGGGCCTCTGTTGTAGAAGCAGCAGGCGGGATATAAATTCCGACCAGAATAAATGAGGAGAACTCTCGCGGTGAATAAAAGGGTTTACAGTTTATGAACAGTGACTCTAGGTTAGGGCTACAAAACTTCTTCAACACTGTGACATCAGTACACCAACCTTCGTTTATGTAGAAGCAGATTCCACCACCTTTAGTCTTTCCAGAGAATTCTCGGCTGCGATCAGCACGAAACAGCTGGAATCCGTCGAGGCGGACTGCGCTGTCCGGGATGTGTTCACTCAGCCAGGACTCCGTGAAACAAAGGGCACCAGATCTGCTAAAATCCCGGTTTTTGTGAGTCAGGAGCAGCAGTTCATCCATTTTGTTCGCCAAACTGCGGATATTTGCCAGATGGATCGATGGGAGCGGCGTGCGAAATCCTCGTTTCTTCAGCCTGACTAGCGCACCGGCACATTTACCACGCCGCCTTCGTTTCCGGCCAGCGCCAATAGCCGCTGCTCCCACAGCTAAGATTGACTGAAAAAACTTCAGATCAGCAGCAGAAACTGGCGGAGAAGTTGCATTGGGAAGTAGTCTGAGTGAAAGTAGTTCCTCCCTTGAATAGGTGATTCGGACAGAAGAGCAGAAGTCCAAAAAAACACACAAAATTATCAAAAACATCAGAGAGCAGAAGCCAGTGGCTGCCATCCGCGGCGCCATCTTGGATTTTTTTTTTTTTTTTCATGTATGTATTCTTGTTGATGTCCTCATTAAGACCGTAGGTGGCTGGATGTAGCCCTACGATCTCATGCCTCTTTTAGTGAGTATTTTTGCCACAGCGGCTCATAGTTTGTGTTAATGTGTTGTGTCTTGTATATTAAACATCAGTGCAAAACTCACTGGTGACTTTTGGCGTCTTATGGAGGCCCGCGAGGGTCACCGTGTGACAGTATACTGCTGCCAGACATCTAAACGGAGACGTCACACCGAGACACCGTCCCGGTGAGTGTTTTCTTTAATTGGACGATTGTTCTTCCCTGTCTGGGCAACTGCATGCTGGGAGAATGCCGTCGTGGAGGGGCCACGCTCGGAGTCGGAACTACGAGCTGGCGGAGGCTTTGGACTATGTGGACGAAACGCTCATCGCTGCCTCCCTCCTCGACTATCACAGCAACGTATGCTGGTACCTGGACTGCACTGAGGCTGTCCTAAATCATCTCCCCTGCTACGCCGACCACCCTGAAGTCGGCGCGAGGAGGGATGACATTGTCGCTCAGCGCGAGATACTCCGTATGGTGGAGGAGGACTACGGCCGGCAGGAGGCATCCTCGCTCCCCGCTTTGGGATCCCGTTCCTGTGCTCGATCCAGTTCAGGAGTTCGCGCCATCCGGGGACCGTTGAAGACGTCGGCGCCACGACCAAGGTGAACCTCAGCAGAATCCCTGGCTGGATCCGCTGCCAGCGAAGCCCATCAGCGGACCTTCAAGAGCGGCTCCTCCTCGTCCTTCCAGGGGCCCCTCTGTCACCATCCAGCGGGGAGAGGGAGGAACTATGTCCCCTACACAGGCACCATCCTCCCTCCGGGAAAAAGGCAAGTGCAAGTTCATTCTTTACATGATAATTGTGATCTGCCTTGTCTGACTCCTGGGTGCGGAGTTCGGGGTTCGCAGTCCCACGAGCTCCTACCACCTGCTGTAGTTGTGATAACCAAACCTGCTGCCTCTGTGTCTCCCTCCGCTGAGCGGTCCACGATGCCAGGCCTACGTCGCCGGATGGAGGGAGGGGGCTGCGGTTCTGGAGAGCCTGGATCCAGCCCCGCAGCCACGCCGTGGACAGATGAGAAGAGCGGACTGCGGCCTGGAGCCTGTGCCGACGGTGAAGCATCCCCGGGTCTCCTCGCCGAGGCAGTCTGAGCCAGTGGGTCAAGGGTCCCCTGCCCCCACACCATACGGGTCATCGGCGTGGACGTCAGCATCACAGGAGCCTCAGGCTGTGGAAACCATCATGCCAGCTGCGGAGCCCGACGTAGCTGAGTGGGAGCCTGCGGACGAACGTCTTCGCCCTGAACCTGGATCAACAAAGTCCTGGACGGCGACAGAACCCGAGTGCAGGCAAGTGCTCTCTTTTGTGTATCTTTCTCCTGTCTTGGAGCACTTTTGCCTCCCTCTCGGGGAGGCGAGTCAGGGGCAGCCGCCTGCTGCGCCCGAGCTCGTCTCGCTGGGCTCTGTCGCTGCCGGTGATGCTGATCCCGGTTCTTCTCTGTCCTCTGAGCTTTGTTGCAGTGTCACCGGCGCGGAGCCAGTCGTTGTCGCTGTGTTGGAGGTTCCAGGTTTGGGGGCGGAGGTCGTCAGCGGTGCTGCGCCGTCACAGTCGGGGTCCTTCGTGAGTGCTGCTGTGGCCCAATTGGGGTCCGACGTGGATGCGCCCGAGGCCCAATCGGGTTCCATCGCGGGAGCTACTTTGGCCCAGTCGGGGTCCGACGTGGGTGCACCCGAGGCCCAATCGGGGTCCACTGCAGGTGCTGTTTTGGCCCAATCGGGGTCCGACGTGGGTGCAGCCAGGACCCAATCAGGGTCCAGTGGAGGTACAGCACAGGTGTGGTCCGAGGACGGTGGAGGAGCTGCAGACCCTTTGCTGCCTGACTTAGTATGGGCTCATCTTCGCTATCATTCCTCTCTTTGGAGTCATCGCCCCTGCTCATCATCGCCGGGGGCCGTGGGAGTCTTTCTTCGCTCACCCCGGCTCTCCCATGTTTCGTCCTCACCAGGGAGGCCGCCGCGGGCTGTTTTCCCCCGGTTCTGGTGGCTGAAGGACGCGAGTTGGCTGCCTGAGGAACTGCTTCGCCGGTTCGGTGCCTTGGGTCGGCCATCCGACTTGTTTTGTGTATTACTGGGCGATCTGGTTCAGCCACCGGAGAAGTGGACTTTCTGGGCCTGGGACTGTGGTAAGCTGCCCAGTCATGTTCCACCCCCCATGACCACCCGTCAGCCGTTGGACGCGGGGAGACCGCCTGAACTGTTCCCGTGGCGTTTGGTCTCCGCCGGTCGTCATGAACTGTCGGAGGTAGAGGTCATTCGTGGTGGTAGTCTGTCCCTTTAATTGTTCTGTTTTTTTGCTGTCCTGTCTGTATTTGATTTGTGCATTTGGGAGTGGTATTCTTGTCATTGTGCTTTGTATTGCTTTTTTTCTTGCCTTGTCTTGATCTTGATTTGTGCTTTAAGGAGTGTTGTATTTTTCTGTTATCGCGCCTGTGTAACTGTGTTTCATGTATTTTGGAGTCGTTTTTTTTTTTTTTTTTTTTTTTTTTTCCTGATTGTCCCTGAGTGTCCTGGTTCACGGTCTGAGGTTTGATCCTCTCCCACCGGGCCTGCCCCATTCACCCACCCTGGAGGGGGTGGGGGGTGGAGGCTTGGATGTCTATCGGCGTTCTGAGCCCGCCCTTGGAGGGAGGGTACTGTTATGACCTGAGCGGCGATCTCGTCCGCGCTCGGGCCACGCATCATCTCTGCCGGCTTTGACAGCAGTGGATTGCATTCTGGCTCCCCTGGCTCTTATTGTGGCAGCGCTCGTTGGGGCTTCCTGCTGTCAAAGACGATCAGCTGTTCTGCATCACCGCTCGTTAGCGACCCGCTTTATTAGCGACCCGCTTTATTAGCGGGCGCTGACAGCAGGTTGATGCAGCAGTATCGTCAACATTCCTGGTCTACGTTCGTGTTAAGGTTCATGCATGTATTCTTGTTCATGTCCTCATTAAGATCGTACGTGGCTGGGTGTATCCCTACGATCCCATGCTTCTCGTAGTGAGTGTTTTTGCCACAGCGGCTCATAGTTTGTGTTATTGTTATGTGTCTTGACTGGCGCCTAGCGGCTGCCCCGGCCTTGGATGCGCTCTGCAGAGCGTGCCCAAATGCCAAGTCATGTTTCGTTACCTTGTATTCATACATGTGTAATGACAATAAAGTTGAATCTCATCTCATCTCATCTCATATTAAACATCAATGCAAAACTCACTGGCGACTTTTGGCGTCTTATGGTGGCCCACGAGGGTCACCGCATGACAAAGCTTTTTGTAATTCAGGTGTGATAACACTTTTTAGAGCTTTTTCAACTTTTAAGGCATCCTCATGAGCTGTCCTCTATTGCCAAACACTGTCTGAAGGGGCAATCCATTTTTCTCCAGCAGACTTCAACACATTCAAGCCCTGGGCCTTAACTGGACCCCACCTCACAGAGGATTTTGTGATTTTCTTTTTTTTTTTTTTTTTAATTGTGAAGTGCGGTGTAGTTGCAACCACTTCCTTTTCCGCCACTGCACCGCCCTATAAATAAGATAAGATAAGCCTTTATTAGTCCCACAATGGGGAAATTCCAGGATTGCAACAGCACAGGGATAGCAACACTTAGAGCAACAATCACAAGGCAAGAAAAAACAAGAACAGCTAGTATACATATGTTGTGGAGAATGTGGAAATGACGAGGCTGAGTTTATCTCACGAGCCAGGTTTATTCCATTCTCCAACATCATCAAAAACAGAAAAGAGAAAGAATCCCCCAACATCTGTCCCTTTTATACCCCAGAACATCAAAGCACACAGTCACATTGTCTTTTAATCCCAAGTCACAATGCGTCTTCTTCCAGGTCTTCTCACCTCCACCTAAAGTCACTGGTGGTCAGGAAATCCCTCAAGGTCGTCTCTTTGCATATAAAAGGCCACATTTCACATCCTCCTGTTATCTCCTAGGATGCTAAGTCCTTTTGTTCCTCTGAGACATGAAGCATACTATAGGCATACAGTAATATACATGTGAAGCATATGAAACCCACATATGTGTCCCACATGACCCCCCCAAAACGTCTAAGATGGAACAACGTAATAACAGTTTCCAAGTCATAATAAAATCACTACATATCAGTCCACATGCTGCTTGGGCCTCAGTCTTCTCCCGTATCTGCTGTAAGCAGGCTTTACCACCTCCGCGGCGCCCTCCTGCTGGGGAGCTGCTGTCTGAGGATGAGAACTGTTAGTCAATCTCTGTGGGTGTTCTGGGGAATGCTCTCTAGGGGGTCTGCCATGCCGAGGAGCCTTGGCCAACTGCACACCTTCGTCAGCCACCACGAAAGCGGGTTTGAGTCTGTTTATGCCAATCATTTCTTTTCTGCCTCCCAAATCTAGCAAAAAATGCTTATCCCCTGTTTCCAGCACTCTATATAGCCCATCATAAGGTGGTCGTAACGGTGGGCGATGGGCATCATTTCTGACAAAAACAAACTCCGCATTTTTTAAAGCCTTAGGCACAAAAACGCATCGGAAAACTGTGGTGAACGGGGCCAGGTAGCGTACTCGTGTCTGTGCTACTCTGTAACCGCTGAGCTGGGGAGCACTCTGGCGCCGGATTATCTGGGAGAAATTCCCCGGGCAGCCGAAGTGGCTGTGCGAAAACTAGCTCAGCTGGGGAGGCTTCTAAATCCTCTTTAGGTGCAGAACGTGACCCCAATAAAACCCATGGTAGCCTGTCCACCCAATTTGCATCCGTAAGCGACGCTCTGAGGGCCGCGTCCAATGACCTGTGAAAACGTTCGCATAACCCGTTAGCCTGCGGATTGTACGCTGTCGTGCGGTGGATCATTGCCCCCAGGCTGCGGGCCATTGCTGACCAAAGTTCGGAAACAAATTGAGGGCCTCTGTCGGACGTAATGTCCGACGGGACTCCAAAACGCGCTACCCATGCCGTTAAAAACGCGCGCGCCACCTCCTCGGCTGTGGTTGATGACAGTGGGACCACTTCCGGCCAGCGCGTGGTGCGGTCAACCATTGTCAGAAGATGTGTGTACCCCTATGAGGGCGGGAGGGGGCCTACGAGGTCCACGTGGACATGATCAAACCTCTTAGCCGGAATGTGAAACGGCTCCAAGGGAGCTCTCGTGTGTCTGTGTACCTTGGCTCGTTGACAAGCCATGCAGGCTGCCACCCCTCTCTAACTTGTTTGCGCAGGCTCGGCCATACAAATTTCTCTCCCACCATTTTGACCGATGTGCGCACTCCCGGGTGCGCCAGAGAATGGATCGAGTCAAAAACGCGGTGGCGCCACACGGCCGGTACCACAGGACGCGGTCGCCCAGTGGAGACATCGCAGATTAGGGGGGGCATACCATCTTACAGCACCCTGTTCTCCAGCCTTAACCCTATAGGTCCAGACTGGAGCGCGCACGTCCACGTCGCTAACCTGATCCGCGGCCATGGCTGCATAATCTATCCCTACGCGGACTGGGGCCATGCGCACTTCTGCGTCGTTAACCCGATCCGTGGCCATGGCTGCAAATTCTACCCCTATGCGGGCTGGAGCCACCACGGCGTGCGAGAGGCAGTCTTCCACTACATTAAGTTTACCCGCCACATGCTGGATACGGGTAGTAAACTCCGAGATCGAGGCCAGCTGTCTCTGCTGCCGGCCCGACCAAGGTTCTGAAATCTTGGCCATCGCTAAAGTCAGCGGCTTGTGGTTGACGAACACGGTGAAACGGTATCCCTCCAGCCAGAACTGGAAGTGGCGAATGGCCAAGTGGATAGCTAACAACTCCCTGTCGAATGCGCTGTATTTTCGTTCACTATCGCTCAAGGTCCTGCTGAAAAAGGCGAGCGGTTGCCAGGGTCCGGCTACATACTGTTCCACGACCGCCCCTATGGCCACATCTGACGCGTCAGTAGTGAGCGCCATGCGGGCCGTTGGGACTGGATGTGCTAACAACGCAGCGTTTGCCAGGGCTGTTTTGACTTCAGAGAATGCGCGCTCTCGCTCCGGAGACCATTCGATTTTATTTGTGGGTTTTTGTTTTTTTTAGTGCAGCATACAATGTTTGCATGAGCTGCACTGCGCGGGGAAGGAAACGATTATAAAAATTCACCATTCCTAAAAACTCCTGTAACGCTTTGACCGTTTGTGGCTGGGGAAAATTTGTTACTGCACGCACTTTGTCAGGCAGAGGGACTGCTCCTTCTGGAGAGACGCGATGCCCCCAAAAAATCAATCTGCGTCACCCCGAACTGACACTTCGCTGGGTTGATTATTAACCCGTGCTCTGCCAACCTCTGGAAAACTGCCGTGAGGTGGTTTTTGTGTTCGTCTTCGGACGCGCTGGCTACCAATATGTCGTCCAGGTAGACGAACACGAAGGGGAGATCGCGCAACACCACATCCATCATGCGTTGGAACGTCTGTGCCGCGCCTTTAAGCCCAAACGGCATGCGCAAAAACTCGAATAGCCCGAACGGAGTTATTACCGCTGTTTTGAGTATGTCCTCAGCGCACACTGGGACCTGGTGGTAACCGCGTACCAAGTCTATCTTAGAAAAAACGCGCGCCCCCGCCAAATGAACTGAAAAATCTTTGATGTGCGGGATCGGGTAGCGGTCGTGCGCTGTAGCGTTGTTCAACCTGTGGAAATCACCGCAAGGTCGCCACGAGCCATCAGCTTTCGGGACCATGTGAAGTGGTGAAGCCCATGGGCTTTTCGAACGCCTGATGATGCCCAACTTTTCCAGGTTGGCGAACTCCTCGCGCGCTATGGTCAGTTTAGCTGAATCCAAGCGCCGAACTTTTGCAAAAACGGGCGGTCCGGTGGTAGTAATAAAATGTTCCACCCCATGTTTAGCCACGGTCGCCGAAAATGTTGGGACCGTGAGTGCTGGGAACTGAGTGAGGAGTGTGTGGAACTTACCACTTGCAGCTGTGACATTGGCTTGTGCTATTGGCGGGGCCACTCGAGCTGTACAGGGAATAGAATAAAAAGAGAGTGCATTAACCAGGCGTCTGTTAGCAAGATCAACCAACAAACCATGTGTGCACAAAAAATCAGCCCCTAACATGTTGAAATTGACTGCAGCTATGACGAAAGTCCACTCGAATGTACGGCCGTGTAGGGACAGAAGCAACGTCCTCTCACCGAAGGTCTTAATCGCCGAGCCGTTCGCTGCTGACACCCCGGGACCACTGGAAGGCGCCAGCTGGTCGGCGGAGGAAGGTGTGATGAAACTCAGCTGGGAGCCTGTGTCCACGAGGAAATGCCTCCCCAAGCGCGCATCCCTCAAGTAGAGCAGCTTGTTCTCCTCTCCGAGGGCCGCAGCTGCTACCGACCCCCAGTCTTGGTGTTTCCCGAGTGCTTGAAATGGCACGGTGGTATACATTTGCGTGCCCTCTCTGCAAAGCGGCGATGGTAGAAACAAAGGACGTCGTCTGCTCCGTGTTTCCTGGCCCCTGCCGCCGCCGTCGTCGGTGAGTCTGGTACTGCAGCCTCTGGCCCCCTGCCATCTCGGATGTTGCACCGAGCTCCGCTGCCGCGGCCGTGGCCGAGCACCGTTTCTTGGCGTTGACGAGTTGCTGTGCCTCCTGGCCCAGCTCGCGGTAGTCTCGTCGGGCCAACAGTGGTGAACTGGCCAGGGTCACTCTCACCGCTGACGGTAGGGTCCTGAGGAAAAGGTGGGTGAAGATGAAGTTATCATCGTCAGAGTCTTTCAACCTCAACAGCTTCTCCATCAGGTCCGCAGGCCTGTCGCTTTCAAATTCAGTCAGCGCCAGGAGCCCCTCTGCTCGCTCCTCCACCAAGGGGGTGAAGCAACGGATGAGTGCAGCCTTCAACGTGCTGTACTTGTCGCTGTCCGGCGGCTGGTTGATCAGGCTCTCCATCCGCTGGGCTGTGTGGTTGTCCAGCTTTGCAACCACATGGTAGAACTTTGTGTCGTCTACCGAAATCCTCCGGAGGTTGAACTGCACCTCGACCGTGTTAAACCAGGAGCGCGGATTGTTCTGCCAGAAGTCTGGTAGCTGAACTGTGGCTGCATTCGTTTGGCTGGCTACTGATGAGTCTGGCTCGGGAGAATTTATTCCACTCATGATATGTCTTAGGGTCACCAGTGTGGAGAATGTGGAAATGACGAGGCTGAGTTTATCTCACGAGTCAGGTTAATTCCATTCTCCAACATCATCAAAAACAGAAAAGAGAAAGAATCCCCCTACATCTGTCCCTTTTATACCCCAGGCCATCAAAGCACACAGTCACATTGTCTTTTAATCCCAAGTCACAATGCATCTTCTTCCAGGTCTTCTCACCTCCACCTAAAGTCACTGGTGGTCAGGAAATCCCTCAAGGTCATCTCTTTGCATACAAAAGGCCACATTTCACATCCTCCTGTTATCTCCTAGGAGTCCTTTTGTTCCTCTGAGACGTGAAGCATACAATAGGCATACAGTAATATACATGTGAAGCATATAAAATCCACATATGTGTCCCACAATGTACATATTACTATAAATATATACACTACCGTTCAAAAGTTTGGGGTCACTTAGAAATTTACTTATTTTTGAAAGAAAAGCACTTTTTTTCAATGAAGATAACTTTAAACTATTCAGAAATACACTCTATACATTGCTAATGTGGTAAATGACTATTCTAGCTGCAAATGTCTGTTTTTTGGTGCAATATCTACATAGGTGTATAGAGGCCCATTTCCAGCAACTATCACTCCAGTGTTCGAATGGCACAGTGTGTTTGCTCATTGTGTCAGAAGGCTAATGCTGCACGGTGGCGCAGTGGTTAGCACTGCGGCAGCACAGTTTACCCTTGGCCGGGGGATTGTGGGGATCGTGGGATCGTGGGTTCGATCCCAGCCCCCGACCAACAGTGATCTGTGTGGAGTTTGCATGTTCTCCCCGTGTTGCGTGGGTTTACTCCGGGATTTCTCCGGTTTCCTCCCACATGCCAAAAACATGCATGTTAGGTTAATTGGCTGTTCTAAATTGTCCCTAGATATCTGTTTCCTATAGGCCCTTAGAATAGAGGGTTAGTATTAATGAAAGCGCTTTGAGTGGTCTTTGTGACTAGAAAAGCGCTATATAAGTGCAGGTTAGTTAGTTAGTTAGTTAATGGATGATTAGAAAACCCTTGTGCAATCATGCTAGGTCTGCAATGCTGTAATTGCTGCAAATGGAGGATTCTTTGATGAAAGCAAAGTTTTCAGGAAAAAATTATTTCAAATACAAATCATTATTTCTAACCTTGTCAATGTCTTGACTATATTTTCTATTCATTTTACAACTCATGGTGGTAAATAAGTGTGACTTTTCATGGAAAACACAAAATAATTGTCTGGGTGACCCCAAACTTTTGAACGGTAGTGTGTATATATATATATATATATATATATATATATATATATATATATATATATATATATAGACACACAGTGTGGAGCATTGTGGTTGGTGGATGTGCAGCAGAAAGTCTAAGCTCTCTCTCCGCGGATGCGACGGGCCAGCATGGTGGTGGTGACCCTCTTGGCATTGATGGTGCACAGGTTGGTGTCCTCGAAGAGACCCACCAGGTAGGCCTCGCTGGCCTCCTGCCGAGCCAGGACGGCGGAGCTCTGGAAGCGCAGGTCGGTCTTGAAGTCCTGAGCGATCTCCCTCACCAGGCGCTGGAAGGGCAGCTTACGGATGAGCAGCTCCGTGGATTTCTGGTAGCGACGGATCTCTCTCAGAGCCACGGTACCGGGCCTGTAACGGTGAGGCTTCTTCACTCTGCCGGTGGCCGGAGCGCTTTTCCGAGCAGCATTGGTGGCCAGCTGCTTCCTGGGGGCTTTTCCTCCAGTAGATTTATGGGCGGTCTGCTTGGTTCTTGCCATCGCTCTTTATTATTCTGTCTTGTATTTCTTGCACCCCGCCTAAACTCCACCCCGGCACCCGTGTCGTTTTCGCTTCAGTTCCCCGGTATGTCGAGTTTCTCCATTAGCACCGGGTGGCGGTTGAGTGCTAGCTAGCTCTTCCCTGCTGTATCGTCTCCTGCTGTAAACAGTGGCTCCGTCCACCGACTCGGGAGACCTTTGGGCCGATCTGTGTGTCCGTGATATATATAGAGTGAAAGGTGTAGAAAGAAGAAAGAAAGATTTAAAAAAAAAAAAAAAAAAAAAAAAAGGCAGTTGCAAAAGGCAGCCAACTCGTGTGGCACCGGAACCGGAAGGGGGCATCCATTTTACAGCTCTTGCTGATGCTGCAGCCATATGATTTTATTGTGTGTCCAACATAGTAATAAAGCTGAGTTTGCACATTCACCTGGCCTCATCATTCCTAAAGGTATTTACAGACATATCATTTTGGTAACGAGGACAAATTTTCCAGGCATGTATTTCACCACATCGCCTCTTCCTGGAGCTCCTATGTGAGCCACCTGTGCCCTGGCCAAGATGGTTTGTGGCTTTCCAGAATTACATCGTTGTGCTTGACCTGGGTGAGCTAAATAAGCTAAGAACACATGAGGTCCTTGTACATAATTTGGGAATTCAGGGCCAGCGTATCCTGCATACACTCAGGGCTTCAGACTCATATAAGGATGTAGTCAAGTTGATAGTGCGCCATTTTCACACCACAGACAGCATGACCATCCGGAAGATTCAGTTCTGACAACGACACCAGCGAGTGGGTCAGCCTTTCCACCAGTATGTCGCTGACCTGCAGCAGCTGGCTAGTGAGTATTGTTTTGCGCCATTGGAGGAGGAAATGGTACATGGCCAGCTGGCGGAGCACACAACCAGTGCTGCTTTACGAGCTAGGCTACTCATGGCACCAAGTGACCTAAAGTTAGCCAGGGCTGTCAAACTAGCTCTCCTAGGCACTACCATCACCAGGGACCTCAAATGGGAGCTGACCATCAGCTCACTCATCAAAAAAGCCCAGCAGAGGATGTTCTTCCTGCGGCAGCTGAGGAAGCTCAAGCTACCCACCAAGATGTTAGTGCAGTTCTACACAGCCATCATCGAGTCCATCCTCACCACCTCCATAACCGTGTGGTACGCAGGAGCCACTGCCAGGGACAGACTAAGGCTGCAGCGCGTCGTGCGCACTGCTGAGAAGGTGATCGGCTGCAAGCTCCCATCTCTCCAGGATCTGTACATCTCCAGGACCCGGAGGCGTGCTGGCCGGATCATAGCCGATCCCTCACACCCTGGTCATGTACTGTTTGCCCCCCTCCCCTCTGGTAGAAGACTTCGGTCCATCCAGACTAAAACCTCCCGTCACATGAACAGCTTCTTCCCCTCTGCCATTAGACTGCTGAACACTAAGTGACTCTCGTGCACCATGTACAGCAGCTCAACCAGACTCATGTCAATCATCACTGTTTTCTTCCTGCATTACCGACTGCACTATATAGTTCTCCACAGTATCTGCTGCTGGCTAATATATATTTTAACTGTTGACCAGTATCACTTAATCTTATCCTACACTTTATTACATGTATAGTTTATTTCTCTTATCTTATCATGTTTAATGTTGCAGCATTGTACCGAGACAAATTCCTAGTTTGTGTACTACATGAACAATGGCAATAAACCTGATTCTGATTCTGATTCTGATTCTGATTCTCCATGTGGAGACTGCAGACAAGCTAGCTTCGGAGCTAAAGTGGTGCCAGTCACATCAGCAGCTGGAGCCTACCACCGCAGCATTCGTAGAGGACCCTGATAATGAGGATAGCTTGACAAATGACAACGCGGATATCAATGCATTAAGCTAAAGGTCTGCCCCTGGAAAACCCCTGTGCATAGGTCGGAGGTCCACGAAGCACCAATACAAGGCTAGGAAATAACTGGCTAGAAGGATGGGTTGTGGCAAGCATGGACGCTTGAACCCTTATGCTTGAGTGTGCTGTGTATTTGAGCTGGAAAGCCCACAGAAATCACTTCTCCCGTCCCTGACAACTATCCGCATGGTGTCCCAGGGTACCAATGGGAACGCGTTCTGCACAGTGGAGCTAGACAGTGTGGAGGTGCAGCTGCTGTTCAACACGGGGTGGAGGGATTGATGCTGAATTGGGCCATGGTAAAGACATGGATAAAAGCTAACCCAGCACTGCTTTATGGCTATGGAGGTCACAGGCTGTGCACGGTTTGAACGGTGGAGTTAACGGTTTGTTACAAGTCTGCAACGATGGCTGACTTCACATTTCATGTGACGGCCTGAGGTGACAACATCATGGGCTGTGACTTGTTTTATGGACTGGGTTTCGCCATTAAGGATGACGCTGGGGAGGAGTGGTCTGCTTGTGGCCAGTGGAACCCTCCCGTTCAGGTGGTGGAGGACAACATTGTGTGGGACAAAGAACTATCGGACACCAGGGCGGTCAAGCAGGACCAGCCTCACTCAGGTTTGAAGTAGGAAGGTCTCAGTGCTGGCACTCGGGAAATGGGAAGAGGGGGTACCAATCATGGTGTCGAGGCACCTGCATTGGCGAGTGATGCCATTGTGCTATCCCCAGATTCCTCCTGAGCTTGGACGCAGTGAGCAAGAGGATCTGCAGCCATGAGGGTGACCGCTGCAACTGCTTTAGAAGAGGTCAGGGCCAGACTGACAGGCACAGAGAGACTGCGTGCCAAGCAGCACCATTTTAGGCCGAGTAGAGCCCCTCTTAAAGTTATGGACTTGGTCCGGGCTCGAGGAGAGGAACATCCATGGCAAATATGGGCTAGACGACAGCCAGTGGAAAACCTACGCATCGTGGCTAAGCTGAGCGCAGCTTACTTCCAGCTGTCTGATGGTTTGGCGAGACATGCCAACGAGCTGCGGCGTGTTCGGGACGAGGCTTTTGCTGGTGGGGCTGGACAACAGAGGCGGTCGACTGTGATGAGGAGAGGTGCTATCATCCAGGAGGTCAGTAACTATCCCAAGGGCCTGCTGCTGCTTCCAGGGGCGCATCTCCAGAGGAGCTGCCTTGCCCCCCCCCCCCCCAAGCCGGTTCTACCTTTTTCTGCCAGAAGGACAGTAATGTATATTTATTAAATAGTCCATGTGTTCATGTCAGTTAAATGTTACGGTCGTGGGTGTCATATCCGGCTCTAGGGAGCCGGGCAATCAGAGCCAGGGACAAGCCAGTGAGTCGTGATATTTTATTCAGGGTAAAGGGGAAGGGATGAGGAGAGCACAGATACTCATGCAGAGGTACACTCACAGGTTGCACAGCGCAGAGGTAAGCAGCTCGTACCGGACGTGGGGGTAGCAAGACGTACATACTCACAGCGGGATACAAACACAGGAATGCTGCAAGAGGAGTATAAGCTGACACCAGACGAAGGGGCTTCAGCTTAGCAATGTGTTTATGTCGCAGCCCCGAGTCATCGAGGCTGCTCCTATTTATCCTCATTGGCAGCGCCCCAGCTGATGAAGACTAATTGGCCCCAGCCGTCCATAATGCTGCCAGCTGGGGCCAGCTGAGACGCCGCTCAATGGGAGGCAGGGATGAGGGAAAACATGGGCTCAGTGCCGAGACGGCACCTCAACCCATGGTGACAGAGCCCCTCCCTCAAGGTCGGGCTCCTGAACGACCAGGAACATCCCAGCCCCCCCCCCCCCACCTAGGGTGGGAGGAAGGGAGGCGGACCGGAGGGGAAGAAGCCAAGGGAAGGACAACACCAATGGGGCAATGTAGGGTAGCGGGAAAGAAAAACCCAAATACAATACTGACAAAACTGAATAATTAACCCAGGTACAGATGGGGAGAAGAACTGGGTCAACACGCCGGTTACATACTACCCAGAGAGTACCAACCATGCGTGACCCAGAGCAAGAAAAAAAAAAAGAACAGGGCAAAAAATGCTGAGTATGGTCAAATAAAGGGAAAACACAATACACAGCACCAATATAAGTACATACACACAGTCACCAAGAAAAGTGACTGGAACAAATGGACAATTACAGAGCATGGTGTTACGGAAAACAAGGCACATGACTCTATAATGAACCAACAGGGCATAAAAAAGAAATACTGAGTGCAGGCAAAGAAAAACCCACACACATGAATATATAAATACCCACAGTCACCTAAAGAAATGAAAGTGACTGGAATGAATGGGCAACTGCAGAGTATGGTCTGAAAGGGAACAAAACATAACTCTACAATGCAAAAACGAGACTAAAAACATGGTACAAAAAATAAAATGCTGGGTACGAGGGAAGGAAAACGCACAGCACTATAAATACACATCCACCAACAGGACAGACATTACACCCAAGTGACCTTAATAACGATAAAAGAAAAAGTGACACCCGAGGTGTATGGCAGGCAGAGTCCAAAAATAGCCGAGATGGCTCCGGAGATCTCCCCGCCCATTGTCCAGCTGGCGAATCAGGGGAAGAGAAATGTTCGGACGGCGAACTCTGGACCCAGATCCCAGGAATCCAGTCCAACGGCTGCCGAACCAGGCCGCCCAAAGGCAAACACAGACCAGTGGGGGGAAACCAGATCGCCGAACCGAAAGTTTTGCGGGTCGGGTCGTCGACCCGCATCACTCAACCACCAGGACCGTTGAGACGGACGAAGGGTCAGAGCGGATCCCGGTGGAAGAGGCTCAGGGGAGAGCCGATGACGAGGGCGGCGGGCCTCAGGGAAACGGCCACCTCCTCACCGGACCTGGACAACACTGGGGCAGCACCCACGTCGGACCCCGATCGGGCCTCAGGCGAACCCACGTTGGACACTGCACCAGAACCGACCTCCAACGTTGAACCCGGACCCTCCAGCACCACGAGGAACAGCAACTCCTCGCCGGTGACCCTGGAAGAAGGCTCAGAAGAGAAAACAGAACCGGGATCAGGATCACCGGCAGCGCCAGAACCCGGCGAGACGAGCTCAGACGCAGCGGGCGGCTGCACCCTGCTCGTCTCCCCTGGAGATAGGCTGAAGTGCTCAAAGATAAAAAGAGAGAAAAGAAAGGAGAGCACTCGCCTGATCTCGGGTTCTGACGCCGTCCAGGACTGCGAAGATCCAGGATCCGTCGTCAGGAGGTCGTTGTCAGGCTCCCATCTAGCCGCGTCGGGCCCCGCAGCCAGCACGATGGTCAGCGCAGCTTGAGATCCCTCCAGCTCAGGTAACCCCGCCGACGACCCACTCGGCGTGAAGCCAGAAGAATCTCGTCCCGCTGGACCGAACCGCTCCTCCGTGGAGACCCAGGGACGCTCAGTCGTCAGCGTAGACTCCACGCAGCAGTCAGTCCCCCTCCTCCGTCCGCAATGTAGCTGCGGAACCACAGGCCCTCTCCATATCCCACCACGTTGACCCGGAGCCGGGGACCGCTCGGCGGAGAGAGACACAGAGGATGCGGGATTAGGAATACAGGTTACAGCAGGTGGGGAGAGTTCAGGGAGCTGCGAACCCTGAACTTCTCCTCCAGGGATGTGACAGAGCAAATCATTAAGCAGGTGTGAAAAAACAATGACTTGCCTGCCCCCTGGAGGTTGAGTATCGCCTGCTGTAGTGGAATCTGCTTCTTCCTCTCCCCGCCCGGCGATAACGGAGGACCCCCCGGGAATTCGTCTGAGGATCGCTCGCGTTGTCTCCAGCAGAGAGCTCACCAGGCCGGGATTCCAGGCACACACAGCGGTCAGGAAGCGCGTCGAGGAGGAGGGGGAAACAGCCGGGGTGAGCCAGCCCGAATGTCCAGGAATGACAGCGGGGGAACGAGGCTCAGGGGACGAGGCTGTAGAATCTCCACACTGATGAGGCGAAGGGATGACAGCTGCGTGGGAGGAACGGTCCTGACGATGACCCAGAACTGGATCCGGACGAGGTTCGTGCAGAGGTGACTCGGCGATGTGATGACGACTACTCCCAGGGAACGAAGCGAGGGGGAGACCCAGGATTCGCCGCTCCAGATCGGAGATCGAGACGAGGGAGGCGTCGAGCACGGGAAAGCTTCGTAGCCCTGAAGTCCTCACCATCAATCTCACTGCCGCCGCCACATGCCTGAAGGTGGTGACAGGAAACACAGTAGAGCTCGCGACAGCCACTCGACCCCGGACATAACTGCTGTCAGCTGCGGCTCCTTGAAGGGAATCCCGAGTGACGTGACGCAGGTCGGGGGAAGTCCTCTGGTTGGCGCGAACTCCCGGACTGGAATAGCGGCAGGAACGGGACTCCGAAGCGGGGAAAGACGTCGCCCACTTCGACTCCCTGCCGGGATTTCCATCCACCCCGTGGAGCTTCTCTTGCTGTGTACCTGCAGCGTCTATCCTGGCACTGTCCTCCAGATGGTACAGAGAGTGAGGGTGACAGTCCAGGAGTTCCTCAGCACGGCCCGGATGCCAGCGTCTCGCGTTGGAGGCGTCGTGCAGGGTGAAGAACGTCCCGTCGACAGCCTCCGAGATGGACCTCAGCTCGTCGCCCTGGCGCCGGAAGTGACTCCTGGGAAACGGCATGCTAGCAGCGCTGACACCCGGACAGAAAGGTACATTTCCACAGCGACTCACGGCCGCCGGCAACTCTTCTGGCTGCGACATACTGTCATATCCGGCTCTAGGGAGCCGGGCAATCAGAGCCAGGGACAAGCCAGTGAGTCGTGATATTTTATTCAGGGTAAAGGGGAAGGGATGAGGAGAGCACAGATACTCATGCAGAGGTACACTCACAGGTTGCACAGCGCAGAGGTAAGCAGCTCGTACCGGACGTGGGGGTAGCAAGACGTACATACTCACAGCGGGATACAAACACAGGAATGCTGCAAGAGGAGTATAAGCTGACACCAGACGAAGGGGCTTCAGCTTAGCAATGTGTTTATGTCGCAGCCCCGAGTCATCGAGGCTGCTCCTATTTATCCTCATTGGCAGCGCCCCAGCTGATGAAGACTAATTGGCCCCAGCCGTCCATAATGCTGCCAGCTGGGGCCAGCTGAGACGCCGCTCAATGGGAGGCAGGGATGAGGGAAAACATGGGCTCAGTGCCGAGACGGCACCTCAACCCATGGTGACAGTGGGTGTTTTATTTAGTTTAGGAACATGGCAATACTTTTGAGTTGATTAATGGACTTTTAGTTTTTTATTTTACAGGTGGCACAATAATCCACCTGGCTGTGTCGGGCAGGATGGTAGTCCACCCATCCTCCCTATTTTAGGTTTTATTGTGTGAATGTGATAGGCCATTTAGTGATTTCAGTTCTAATCTTCTTAGTGCGTGATTTGGGTCCTAAATTGGGGACAGTCTCAATTGTATGTGTGGTTTTGGACTTTCTACAGATGGGGGGAATGTGATGTTGTTTTTATTGTGAATTGTGGTGTAGTGGCCGCCACTTCCTCTTCTGCCACTACACTGCCCAATTAATGCAAGAGGGCATCCATTTTATGGCTCTTGCCAATGCCCCAGCCTCGTGTCTGTATTGTGATTCCAACATAGTAATAAAGTTGAGTTTGCCCATTTACCTGGCCTCATCATTCCTAAAGGTATTTACAGACAAAACAGATTTCTCGGTCAAGACCTTGGGCACAGAACTGCAGGGAGGACCCCTGCCAGAAAGGTTCATCTCAAACCCAGGTTGGATCAAAGCAGGGCTACCCAAAGCCCACTCCTCCAGTTCCTGTGACCCACCTGAGGCCTGACCATTCTGTTCTACTCCTGTCTATGTCTCTTGGGAACCAAGCCACCCCAAGAAAGTAAGGAAGCTACCAGTATTAGCTAACTTTTATGTAACTACCTTTCCTTTTTTGAGCACACCAGATAGTGGGAAAACCAGAGGCAGGGGGCTGATTAAGTACTGCATGAGGACAAAAGAGGGTGAAATCCTCGACACATTACGATTAAAGAACAACATTGCAGAAAGGACATTGAATTGCTATCCATTTGCATGAGACCGGCATATGTTCCCAGAGAGTTCTCACATGTCATCGTGATTGTTATTTATGTCCCCCCATCTGCGAATGCTGAGGCAGCATGTGATATCATCCACACAGTCACCAGCAGACTATAGACTCAACACCCCACTGCTGTCAAGCTCATCTCTGGTGATTTTAACCATATTTCCCTTTCCTCCTGTGGTGGAAATTTATTATTCACATTTTCATGAACCAAGAGTTGCAAGAACCAAGTTGCAGGAACCAAGCAGACCGCCCGTAAATCTACTGGTGGAAAAGCCCCCAGGAAGCAGCTAGCCACCAAGGCTGCTTCAAAAAGCGCTACGGCCACCAGCAGAGTGAAGAAGCCTCACCGTTACAGGCCCGGTACCGTGGCTCTGAGAGAGATCCGTTGCTACCAGAAATCCACGGAGCTGCTCATCCGTAAGCTGCCCTTCCAGCGCCTGGTGAGGGAGATCGCTCAGGACTTCAAGACCGACCTGCGCTTCCAGAGCTCCGCCATCATGGCTCTGCAGGAGGCCAGCGAGGCCTACCTGGTGGGTCTCTTCGAGGACACCAACCTGTGCGCAATCCACGCCAAGAGGGTCACCATCATGCCCAAAGACATCCAGCTGGCCCGTCGCATCCGCAGAGAGAGAGTTTAGACTTTCTGCTGCACATCCACCAACTACAATGCTCCGCACTGTCTCTCTCTCTCTCTCTCTCTCTCTCTCTCTCTCTCTCTATATATATATATATATATATATATATATATATATATATATATATATATATAAGATAAGATAAGATAAGCCTTTATTAGTCCCACAACGGGGAAATTCCAGGATTGCAACAGCACAGGGATAGCAACACTCAGAGCAACAATCAGAAGGCAAGAAAAAAAAACAAAAAAAAAACAAAAAAACAAGCAAGCAAGAGCAGCTAATATACATATGTACGTATTACTATAAAATATATATATATACACACACACACAGACACACAGTGCAGAGCATTGTAGCTGGATGGAATAAATATATGAATATATGAACACACAGTGCAGAGCATTGTAGCTAGATGGAATAAATATGTAAATATATAAACACCCACAGTACGGAACATTGCAGCTAGGTGGAATAAATATGCAAGTATATAAACACACACAGTGCGGAGCAATGTAGCTAGATGGAATAATATGTAGATATATAAATATATAAACACACCCAGTGCTGAGCATTGTAGCTAGATGGAATAAATATGTAAATATATAAACACACACAGTGCAGAGCATTGTTGCTAGATGGAATGAAACAGCATAACCGTCTACTTAGTTATCCTACATGGTATGATTATGTGCCCATACATATTCTCACCCTCCATAGCGACCGGTAAGTTCCTAGTTGTATGCCGGAGGGGACCATTGTGTAAGTCTATTGCATCTTTTGCATTCAAAAAACTATTAGTTTGTTACGTCTTTTTGCTATCTCTGCGAGCAGCCCTGCTTAGGTTGTACAGTCTGACAGCCGTTGGTAGGAAGGACCTACGAAACCTCTCGGTTGTGCACCTGGGATGATGTAGTCTGCTGCTAAATGAGCTCCTCAGTGCATTCAGTATGTCCTGCATAGGGTGGAACTCGGACTCCAGCAGAGATGACAGTTTAGCCACCATCCTTCTCTCTCCTATCTCCTCCATCGGATCAAGGCGCTGCCCCAGGACAGAGCTAGCTTTCTTAATCAGTTTGTTCAGTCTCTTCCTATCGGCTGCAGTAATGCCACTGCCCCAGCAGACCACTCCAAAAGTGATGGCTGATGCCACCACCGTGGCTATAATATATATATATATATATATATATATATATACATATGTATACTAGCTGCTCTTGTTTTTTTTTCTTGCCTTCTGATTGTTGCTCTGAGTGTTGCTATCCCTGTGCTGTTGCAATCCTGGAATTTCCCCATTGTGGGACTAATAAAGGCTTATCTTCATCATGGTGGAAATTTACTGCTATATATCAATCTGTTGTGTAATTTAGGTGATGTGCAGTTATGTTTAAATGTCTTTCCTCTTCTGAATGGTATCTTTTAACTTCTCCCCAAATACATTAGAATGGTTTGCATCTTATCTCCAGAATAGAGAACAGTGTGTAAAAGTTCACCAGGATAAATCCTCATTTTTAAACAACCGCATGGGTATCCCACAAGGGTCCATTCTTGGTCCTTTACTTTTCAGCATTTTTATTAATGACTTGCCGTTACACTGCTCAGCTGCAACATGCCAACTTTATGCAGATGATGCAGTTATTTACACAGCTGCCAAGACTCCAGCACAGGCAGCAGATGTACTGTCTACAAGTATGGTTGATGTCCAAGAGTGGCTCCTCAAGAACCATCTATTGCTGAACCTTCAGAAAACAGTCTCAATGTGCTTTTCAATCAAAAAATGTAACCTGCAACATTTTAAAGTTAATATACATGATCATGACATCAGTTTAGCTACAGAATTCAAATACCTTGGCATTGTACTAGATCCTCAACTCAAATTTAATCTTCATATAAAGAAAATTTCAAAAACAGTAAAAAAAAATCTGAACTGCTTTAAATTAATTAGATATTACATACCTTACGAAGCAGCTGCACTGTATATGCATTCTATGGTTTTTTCTCATATATCATACAGTTTGACAGTCTGGGCTCAAGCAGCCCCTTCCACAATAAGACATATAGGTTCATTATATAATCAAACCCTAAAAATCTTGGACAAAAAGCCCATTAGGTGGCATCACTGTAATGTTTTAAAAAAATACAACCTATTGAGTTTTGAGAGCTTCATTGACCTCTGTCTTCTGAAATTAACGTTCAAATGTTTCCATAAATCAGCACCCGAGCCACTTGCTGGTTTCGTCCAAAGACAGGACAGCAGCAGAGCCACCAGGAGTTCTGTTAACAATAACTGTAAAATATTCCACCGCAGAACCACATTTGGACAAACAGCTTTCTCTATAAAGGGCAGTCACATCTGGAACACAATGTCAAATGAAATTAAAATAATAACGGACTTTAAAACATTCACTAAAAATGTTAAAAACTGGCTGAAAAATAAACAAGAATGTACTCATGTATGAATTATTTGTCTGCAAAGTGAGAGTGAATGAAGGGAAGGAATAAATGTGTTTGTTTATAGTGAGTGACGGAGGGAGGAAGGCCTGAAATAGGCAAATGTGAGTTATGTTATATGTGTTAAATGTGAGTCAGGCTGTTATATTTGTGTATTTATAATATTTATAATATTTATGTTAAATGTGAGTCAGGCTGTTATATTTGTGTATTTATAATATTTATAATTGTGTATTTATAATTTTTCTGCATTGATGTATGTGGTTATTGTGTATATTTTTTTATCTTGATTCTTTTTTCTAAAGCCCATCCAGGGACAAGAGTTGCAAATTAGCTAATAGTTATACACTCTATGTGCAACACATCAGATTGATTGTCTTTGATTAATTGTCTATGTTTATTGCACTGTCCCTGTCAAATAAACTAATCTACTACTACTAATAATTATTGCTTATACATGCCCTAAGTGTAACTATGGTCTGTGGAATAGTTATTGTCAGAAGGTTCTAGTACTTGCTAGGTTGGAAGGCTACTTCCAGAATGTTCTCGTACTTTCTTAGCCAATTTCTATGTATCCATATAAGGTAATGTGGGGGGAACACTCTGAGGGTGCTTATAAAAACCAGGAGCCTCCTTTAGGCACTTTTCCATTAGCCCAGCATACTTCGGCACATCTCGATTCACTTCGACAAGATTCGGCATGCTTTTGTCTCCATTACAACCGTGTTGAGCTGGGGTGGGTGGGATTTCTATAACAGCGAGGCGGCGCCACACTCCCGTGACGTAGAACACGTGACCCAAGCAAAACATAACACATACAGCTGTACAAGGCGACTCCTCGGTCTGTGGCTTTTTTTTTATTTTTTATTTTTTTTTTATTTGAATTTATTTATAATACTGTGGCTTTTTTCACCGTAAACGCCAAAAAGGACCACCAGACAAGGGTACAGGCAGCGAGATGAAACACTCTGGAAATAGTTCTGCAGCTTCTGGGAGAACCGAAGACGTGAGGATACAAACTAGGTCATATATGATGGTAAGCTAATGGTTGCTAATGCTAGTTTGCTATAAGTACGTCGTACTACACTTTAATGTCTGCAAGTTATCGCTGTTAGGTACTAAAATATGTACGCTGTGTGTGTTTCAGATGGCTCTGTGTGGGGAAATTACTGCTTCATTCGCTCTGGGTGAGCTTGACCTGTCACGGATTTCATCAGCCTGTCACTGATGTCAGCACAGCTTCACAAACGATCAGTGGTTATAGAGCTTAAGAATGTCTGTAGAAACGTTTAATTCCTGTGCAACAAATTGCTCTGATCTGCTTGAAAATCATGGAGAGACTGTTGAGAGACAGTTTGAGACATCATGCACGTACCTGCTTCTGTACTGAGTCTGATATGTGTCATAGAAAAAAAAATGATCAGCTGACACAACTTGATCGCCATGTTAATAACTATATTAGCCACAAAATATATATTCAGAAAGTAAACTTTACTGAGTTAGGTATAATAAGATATATTTGACAGTTATTATGCATTTTAGGCCAAAACAAACTTGATCTAGAATTAAAAGCAATTAAAATAATGCAGTCACAAGGTTACATGGAAAATACTTGATTTACTAGATACATGTACTGTAGGAATAGATATTCTCTGCATCAACAATGTACTAGACATGCATTCATGTCGTATTGCACTGGGAATTTCACTGACAATAAACCTCTGAAGTTTTTGCAGATGTCTCTTTTTTTATATGTGAAGGTTACCAACATGTGGCATAAATTAAATACTGAAAGATTGGAAAAGCTAAGAATAATCCAGCAGTTTGAGAAATCACTTTTGGTTTGGTGTAAGTCTGTCAACAGAATTATGAACCATAAAGCAGTTTGTGTTAAAATGTTAAATCCCATTAAACCTAATCCGGGGGTTTCCAATCATGTGTCATGCGAGGCCAAGACCCTGTAGGTTCTCTCTTCTACCCAGTCTCTTCAGCAGGTGTTCTCACTGATCAGTCAGTGGAAGAAGTTCAGTGGAATCTGCTGTTGAAGACACTGGTTGGAGGTAAAGCCTGCAGGGTCTTGGCCCTCCATGGCACATGATTAGACACCCCCGCCCAAACCCATTATGATGAAGAGCAGATGCTAATATGACCCAGAATTCCTCCATATACTGGTACTGTCACTAAAGTATGCAGGGTCTTCTGTACAGTCTTCTAACAATAAAGTCTTCAGTTAATAAAATAATTGTTTTGGTTACTTTTTTCTTAAAAATGAGCCATTATTTTCAAGGTCACCGATTAATCCTTTGTACAGTTGACTCTTTTCCCACTGGTGTCTTAACAGACAAAATAGAAAATCAAGATAGAAAATCATGATGCAAACACATAAGTCAGTATTTTTTTTTATTACAATCAGCAGCAAATTCCAGATTATTCAGAATGTGCAAAATTCAAACTGTAAAAAAAAAACAAACTGGAATGGTCACACGCTGCCTCACTGAGAAGCAACTGGATCAGTCCGTACTGGTCCTGGTTCGACAGATCTACAGCCTGCATCTGTGTAAATAGTGAGGCGAGGTCCACTTGGGGTGACAGTTAACCTCTTGCCTAGACAAAAGGCAAATGGGTGGTGGTTAATTAAAGCAAGTTTAAAACTTATTTGAGAAATACACTTGTTGCTAAAAGCCAGTGGTGGAATGCGAATTAATGAATGAATCTTTATTTCGGATTGATTAAAAGTAAAGATTAAAAGAAAATAGAATAATATAACAAAGGGGAAAAAAATCTAACAAGGTCAAATTAAACAATAACTCCTCTGATTATACAGTTCAACATAGGTTATCTGAAATGGGTGATGGCTGAAGCTGCAGCTTATATTGCCCACCCATATTTCATCCACAAAGTCAAAAGAAAAACAAAACAGGAGGGATTACAATTTGAATGTGACAATAAAGTACTTTGTTGTTGTATTTAACCACAATTTTAATGTAGCTGCGCTTTGGTAGATTTTACAAGGGCTGGGTTACATTTAAAATCATCTCTTTTTACTGTGGCCTCAGCAATCAGAATGAATTAATACATTCCCTTGAATGGAATCTAGTACATTAACTGAAGTTGTGCATGACCGAGTATGGAGTCGATCAGTCAAAATATGAAGTTTTTATCAATAAAAGTTTGTCTTGTCTGTAAAAGTGTCTCTTGTTGCCCTGGCTTCATGTGTGGGCGGTGTTTTGTACTAGCATTGCTAAAATATAAAAGGAAGCACTACAATTGGTCACAAATATTTATAATGTGTCCTGTTACTGCACGAGTTTATTGATGATAGACTATAAACTACACATATAAAGTAAATTATATTGATAACTGAACATCTCACATTTGCCAAAACATACAGTTATGAACATAACTCACAAAGGATCACAAAAGTGATCTGACAAAAAAATAAATACATTAAAAAGTGGTTTATTTTACAGTTGATGTGCCATATTCACACAATCAAATAAATCTCAGTTCAGTCCCTTTTATATTAAGTGGAAATTGTTCTACTATGGTTTTGACAATTTACCTATAAAAGGAAAGGATTTCAGTACTTTCCACAGTGGCGAGGTCCGTTGTGGGCTGGCTGATTTCCTCCTGCCTAGATGAATAACAGAAATGGATGGTGGTTAGTTTCAACACTTAAATAGGCACATCTCAAAAATTAGAATATCATGAAAAAATTCAATATTTTTTTTCACTAATTTCAGAAAGTGAAACCCAGATTCATTACAGGGACAGTAATATATAGCAAGTGTTTATTTTAATATTGATGATTACGGCTACAGCCCATATTAACCAACACCTCAGCAGCCAACATTTATATTTAAAAACTATTTTTTAAAGTTAATTTTATGTAATATTTTAAATTTTTGCCAAATTGAATTTGGGGTTTTCAGGGGCTGTAAGCCATAATCATCAAAATTAAAATAAATAAACACTTGGAATATATCACTCTGTGTAATGAATCTGTATAATATGTGAATTTCTCTTTCTGAAATGAGTGACAAAAAATATTGAAGTTTTTCATGACATCCTAATTTTTGGAGATGTACCTGTGTTAGGGAAATACACCTGTGAAATTCAGTGGTGGGATGTGACAAAAATGCTTCGTTTCCCTGACAAGCACCGCAGGATCCACAGAATAGGTGTGTGGGTCTATTCTGACGCTTTAGAAAATTATATGAAAGACTTTGTAAATCACTGGTTTGAAAAAGCAATTTTAATATGACGAGATTTTGGCTCGTGTGGTCCATTTCACCAGTATAACAATATAAACAGGGAAGCTAACCCCTGGCATGTGGAAACACATTAAATTGCACACAATTTAATGCGCAGCACAAACGTGCAATACAAAACAAAAACTAGGACTTTAACCAGGATTAACATATTTCATCGTTTTGCTCTCACAAGCGAATATTTAGGAGAAAACAAGCGCGATTCAGCAGTTGGCACTTGCTAGCTACTAGCCAAAACAAGCTAAAACGATTTAGCCAGCATAAAACGGTGCTGACAAGCACTGCAGGATCCACAGAATAGGTGTGTGGGTCTATTCTGATGCTTTAGAAAATTATATGAATGACTTTATAAATCACTGGTTTGAAAAAGCAATTTTAATGTGACGCGATTTCGGCCCGTGTGGTCCATTTCACCAGTATCACAGTATAAACAGGGAGGCTAACCCCTGGCATGTGTAGCTAAAATGAGTTAGCCAGCACAAAACGGCGCTGTATGCCTAAAAAAAAGTGAGCTTACCACCAATAGGATAAATAAGGAAACAGATGCACATTATTACAAAGCACTCACCATCGATGGTTCTCTCACGATCGTCTTCAGCTTGCCCATAGCCAGCCATCTGTATATGGGTCCGGGTCACTCCTCACTGTGGATCTGCCACCAGCCAGAGAAAACTCCGCACCTCTTCGTTGGACCATGGTGTAGAGTTCCACAAAACCTACAACGCTGTCTGTATTAATATCGTATTTACTCCGTGACCGAGTTAGTCCGTGAAATATTGCATATGGCGGTCGTGTATCAGAAGACGGTCACTTTCATGACATTAAGACCAGACCAATCAGCGGCGACCAGTCTTTTGAGGTCACAACACGGTACAGCTCAACACGACTGAACCCTGCCCTTGAGCGAGGCTGAGAATCGCTGCTGTTAAACCGTGTTGGGGCTAGTGGAAAGACTTACGAAGCGTGATGAGCTGTACCATGACTGTTATGTATTTTGGTTTACTACGGCACCCGTTGTAGTGCCTTTGCTAAAAGCATTATGGGTAATGTAGTGTATGTTGAGTGTGTTGTCGTTGGCTGTGTGCTATGAGTTGCGGCTCGCCAATAAACCGTTAACGGTACGTCGATGGTCCGAGTTATTATTTGTTATATCGAGTAACGTAATGGGTGAAAGATATATCAAAAAGTGACGACGAGGACGTCTGGACCGACGCTGCAGTCCGCGACGGAGGAGAGTTTTTTTTGTCGTTTTTTTTTTCCCCGTTGCTACTCCGTGCTGACAGGGTGATACACCGCGCCACTGTGCTGAGGTGGATGCTGCGGGCTGTCTGCTAAGCGGGGAGGAGCGGAGCAGTGGAAACCGTTAAGGACAAAAAAAAAAAAAAAAACTCCGTGAGTAACGCCGGAGGGAAGAAACGACGTTACAAGAAGGAGCCGCGAGGGAAAGAGCGACATTCAACCAGGAGTGTTAAAATGGCTGGAGTTATTGGCTCTATCGGGCCCTTTGATGAGAGCGCGGAGCAATGGAGCTCCTATACAGAGCGCTTTGACTATTTCGTCGCGGCCAATGGAATAACGGATGAAAAGTTAGTGCCCACTTTTCTGAGTGTGATGGGTCCCAAGACATTTAACCTACTACGTAACCTCCTACAGCCAGCAAAGCCAGGCTCTAAAACCCACAAAGAACTGGTGGACACGCTGACCCACCACTTCTCACCCAAGCCTCTAGTGATTGCAGAAAGATACAGGTTTCACAGACGTAACCAAGAAGAGGGTGAGCCTGTTAACATGTTTGTTGCAGCGCTACGCAAGTTAGCCGAACACTGTGAATTTAAAGATGTTTTAAATGACACATTAAGAGACAGGCTTGTGTGTGGATTATGAAATGAAGCAGCACAGAAGAAGTTACTCACAGAAAGTGATTTGACGCTTGAAAGAGCCATTAACATTAGTGTGATGATGGAGATGGCTTCCAAAGAAGCACACCAACTGCATGCTACAGGCAGAGTATATAAGCTCAACAGTGGTAAAACCAATGCAACAGGTCCATGTTTCCGCTGTGGCAAGGTGGGACACCTTCCTAATGACTGTTGGTACAAAGTGATGGACTGTAACAACTGTGGAAAAAAAGGCCACGTGCAGCGGGCATGCAGAAGCAAAAGGAGCAAAGACAAAGGCCCAAAGACAAGGAATAAAAGTGACATGGTAAAATACAAAAAGAAAAGAAATGTTCACACAGTTAAACATGGCGAGGACAGAGTGAGCGACTCCTCAGAGGAAGAGGTGTCAACTGCAATAAATACTGTCCGGATTATCTAACTAACTACTAACTAACCTGCACTTATATAGCGCTTTTCTAGTCACAAAGACCACTCAAAGCGCTTTCATTAATACTAACCCTCTATTCTAAGGGCCTATAGGAAACAGATATCTAGGGACAACTTAGAACAGCCAATGAACCTAACATGCATGTTTTTGGCATGTGGGAGGAAACCGGAGAAATCCCGGAGTAAACCCACGCAACACGGGGAGAACATGCAAACTCCACACAGATCACTGTTGGTCGGGGGCTGGGATCGAACCCACGATCCCACGATCCCCACAATCCCCCGGCCAAGGGTAAACTGTGCTGCCGCAGTGCTAACCACTGCGCCACCGTGCAGCCCATTATGAATGTGAATGAAGGCTCAGAAGGCTTTTGGATTAAACCAAAAGTGGAGGGATGTGGCGGTTTGGGAAAACCCCCACAAACAGACTAAGGACAGACAACTCGCTACTCCTGTTTTTTTCCGTTGCATGCTGTGATCTAATCAGCCATTTATGCATTTCACTGCTGTGAGGTTAATGTGCCACCCATGCATTGTGTTCATGCATCCTGTCTGTGTCTCACAAATGCAAATATCTCATGCCTGTTCCGCAGTCCCTTTGATCAGACAAACTGCTGTAAATCTGCTTTGATGTATTGTTTGAGTTGGGTATAAATACTGCACAGGTTCTGTAACACGTCCTCTCAATCTGACTTCAACCCTGCTGCAGGACACAGACTGTGTGTCCCTTCTCTGAGAGCCGTGGGCTCGCTCTCGGCGCTCATGCACGGCGCCGGGAGCGGAGCCCGTGACGGTGGTATGATATAATAAAACTCTACTTAAAACCTCCAACAGGGCTCGCTCTCGGCGCTCATGCATGGCGCCGGGAGTGGTTCTCGTGACGGTGGTATGATATAATAAAACTCTACTTAAAACCTCCAACAACGCCGCTTTATTTCATGCCGCCGCACTGGTGACCTGACGCTGAAACGAACACGCTGCCAGCGAACGCAACACCCGGCGGTGATTCTCCGACGACAAGCGAACGCAACAGCTCCCTTCTGCTTCAGGGAGATTTCAACGCAGAGTTTCCAGGTTGAAACTCTCCGGAGACCACCCACGACCGGGAAAGCTGAGCAACGTTTCATGGTGAGATCTGCACGCCTAGATCGGCACATCCACGCTGGACCGGCCGCGCTCACAGCTCCTCCACACCGTGAGCGCATGCACCTCGTCCCCTCTCCACGACGGCGATCCCCATGGCCGACGGAGCACAAGTGGACCTGAACGCACCATGACCGAGCGAGTGACAGAGCGTCTACTTTCCTTCACCGCTCCAACAGACAACAGGGATGATCTCCAGCAAGCTCCCTGACCCTGGTTCTCCTCTCCAGCAGTCCACCCACGCACGGGACCCCGGCACACGCACCGGGGAGTTACGAGGACGGCGCACACCATGCACGGGACAAATACGGCTTTTCTGACCGCCTTCCTTCCACTGCGCACTGGACCTTCAGGCTTGCTCGTTCACCTGAGGCACGCAGCTTGCTCACTGGATTTTATGGTCTTAGCCACGGCACACAAGGGAAATTCAGCTGTCTGCGGTTCCCGAGACTTTAGGGTTACGCCTGAACCTTAAGTCAACACGCCAGTCCCTCTGCCCTCATCACAGCCGCCACACAGCCTCGTCTTTTCTTCATGGCCGCTATTAATCCTTGCAGGACTTAATCGCGAGAGGAGCCAGTGACTAATTTTTCTTCTTGTGGGCCTCTGCACGTTCAACGGGACCAGCCCTTCGACATCGCGGACCCACAAGCAATTTTTGCGCGGCCTGGACGTTTTCATCGTCTCCGGACGGCTTTTACTACCCCCACCCCCCTCCACCCCCTCCTGCACAGAGCTTTTCCCTGCTCGCTGCCCAAGCTGCACTATCGAGGTCTCGACCACCTGCCGAACCCTCTGGGGGGGAGCTGTGGCAGTTTGGGAAAACCCCCACAAACAGACTAAGGACAGACAACTCGCTACTCCTGTTTTTTTCCCTTGCATGCTGTGATCTAATCAGCCATTTATGCATTTCACTGCTGTGAGGTTAATGTGCCACCCATGCATTGTGTTCATGCATCCTGTCTGTGTCTCACAAATGCAAATATCTCATGCCTGTTCCGCAGTCCCTTTGATCAGACAAACTGCTGTAAATCTGCTTTGATGTATTGTTTGAGTTGGGTATAAATACTGCACAGGTTCTGTAACACGTCCTCTCAATCTGACTTCAACCCTGCTGCAGGACACAGACTGTGTGTCCCTTCTCTGAGAGCCATGGGCTCGCTCTCGGCGCTCATGCACGGCGCCGGGAGCGGAGCCCGTGACGGTGGTATGATATAATAAAACTCTACTTAAAACCTCCAACAACCCCGTTTTATTCCATGCCGCCGCAAGGGACATTTTATTAAAATGCAGATAGACACCGGATCAAAGGCATCACTTGTGTCGCATGGCATTTACAAGAAGTTTCTGAAACATCGTCCACTCCGACCTTCAGACACCGTCTTCAGGGCGTGTACTAGACACCGAGTGCCCATGAAAGGGATGACAGAGGTAACTGTTCAGTACAATGGCCAAACTGCTAAGCTTCCAGTTTATGTTACCAAGAACAACTGTCCAGCTATAATGGGGCATGTGTGGCTAAAAAAAATCCAACTTGACTGGCAAGAAGTAAGGAAGCTGTCACACAGTTCCACTCAGCTGCAGGCCATACTAGAAAAGCACAAAAAAGTTTTTCGTGATGAACTAGGCAGTATGAAAAAAAATATAGTGAAGCTGCATGTCAAACCTGACAGTAAACCAGTGTTTATGAAAGCCAGGCCAGTGCCGTACGCCATCAGACCAAAGGTGGAGGCTGACTTGGATGCTCTGGTCAAGAATGGGGTTCTGGAGCCTGTGACAACCAGTGAGTGGGCCACGCCCATAGTTCCAGTACCCAAAAAGGACGAAGGAATCCGAACCTGTGGAGACTTTAAGATAACACTAAACCTTATACTAACAGCAGAGCAGTATCCCCTTCCACTGATTGATGACGTATTTGCGGGGCTGAGTGGGGGACAAAAATTCAGCAAAATAGATCTCAACCAAGCTTATTTACAAATGCATGTAGACGAGCAGTCACGTGAAATGCTGACTATCAACACCCATAAAGGACTCTTCAGATACCGCCAACTGCCTTTTGGCATCACATCTGCTCCAGCACTTTTTCAGCGAGCTATGGATCAAATCCTGAGTGGATTACCAGGAGTGCAGTGCTACCTGGATGATATCCTGTGTACAGGAGCAGATGATGAAGAGCATCTGCGCAACTTGGCTGCAACTCTCAAGAGACTGGAGGAGTATGGATTGAGAATCTGCAAGGATAAATGTGAGTTTTTCCAGTCATCCATGGAATACTTAGGTCATGTGATCGATGCTAAGGGACTACACACTGCACCATCGAAAATAAATGTCAGTCAGCTGAAGTCTTTCTTAGGACTGCTGAACTATTATGGACGTTTCATACCAAACTTGGCATCACTATTAAAACCACTGCATAACCTGCTGCGCAAAGAGGAAGCATGGAGGTGGACAGCAAGCTGTCAGGAAGCTTTTCAGAAGGCAAAGGATGCGCTGACTGCATCAGAGGTTCTGACTCACTTCAACCCATCACTTCCGATCCAGCTTGCCTGCGACGCCCCTCCTTATGGCGTAGGGGCGGTGATTTCCCACGTAATGCCAGACGGTGAGAAAAAGCCAATCGCTTTTGCGTCAAGGACATTAAACAAGGCAGAAGCTAGCTATGCTCAACTAGAAAGAGAGGCTCTGAGCATTGTGTTTGGTGTCAGAAAATTTCATCAGTACTTGTATGGACGGAAGTTTACACTTTTTACTGACCACCGACCTCTCACAACCATCCTTGGACCATACACAGGAATACCATCTCTTGCAGCATCCCGACTGCAGAGGTGGGCGTTGCTGTTGTCAGGACACTCCTATGACATCAGGTATCGAAAGTCAGACTGTCATGGTAATGCAGATGGGTTATCCAGATTATCACTTCCTGTCATGAAGCCAGAGTCAAGCACTGTGGACATCTTCTACTTCACAGAGGTAGAAAACACACCTGTTTCAGCTGTGCAGGTGAAAAAGGGGACTAGAAATGACCCTGTGTTGTCTGCAGTCATGGACTTGGTCATTAAAGGACAACCTGCGGGTGATGACGCAACCTTGAAGCCCTTCCTTGGGAAGTGGACAGAATTGTCTGTTCAGTCGGGTTGTTTGCTGTGGGGGAGGAGAGTGATTATTCCCGTCATGTCGAACAAAAGTGTTACAGCAACTCCACGCAGGACATAGTGGAATCGTGAGAATGAAAGAAATAGCGAGAAGCTATTTTTGGTGGCCAAACATTGACAAGCAGATTGAAGAAATAGCCAAAAGTTGTTCATCGTGTCACAAGGTACGGAACAACCCACCATTGGCTCCTCTCCATCCCTGGGAGTTCCCACAGGAGCCATGGCATCGTGTGCACATTGACTTTGCAGGTCCGTTTGAGGACAGAATGTTTCTAGTTGCTGTGGATGCGCACAGTAAATGGCCTGAAGTGGCTATTATGAGGTCAACCACCACAGAAAAGACCACAGAGGCATTAGGAGAAATGTTTAGTCGTTTTGGGTCTCCTATACAACTAGTTTCTGACAATGGACCTCAGTTAGTTTCACAAGAAATGGATGCTTTTCTACAAGCTAATGGAGTGCAGCATATTAAATCAGCTCCATACCATCCTGCGACGAACGGCCTTGCAGAAAGGTTTGTGCAGACAATGAAACATGCATTGAAAGCATCACAAGGTCAAGGAACACTGCATCAGAGGCTGCACAAGTTCCTGCTAAACTACCGCAACACTCCACATGCAATCACAAAGACAACCCCTGGTAGTCTGATGTTCAAGAGAGATCTACACACTACCTTTGACCTTTTGAAACCCTCAGGATTAAAGGACACTGTGCAAAAGCAACAAGAGAAACAAATTATGCACAGAGGACATCGGGCAAAGGACAGAGCGTTCACGTCAGGAGAATCTGTGCTGGCCAGGAACTACAGAGGTGAACCTAAGTGGGTTCCTGCAACTGTTATCGCACAAACTGGACCAGTCTCATATACAGTTCAAACCACTGACAGTGTTTGGAAAAGGCACGTGGATCAACTTCTGCAGACATCACCAGCGCCTGCAGAACAGTCTCTTGGATATCCTAACGATCCACCTACACCAGTGCAGAACTCAACCACTTCAGAGACCGGAGTTCCAGCTGGAGATGTGACATCTTCTTCTGCATCAGCACCAGAAGCAACCTCCACATTAGAAAGAACTCAGACTCATGTTCCTGTAGAGCGCCGATACCCTACCAGGGAGCGACGACCTCCTGTCCGTCTGAGTTATTAGACTAGATAGCAACTGACCCACATTTATGGGGCAGAATAATCCCTGGGGGTACAGTTATGGGATGAGGTAGTCTACCCTCACTCCTAAGGTAGCATAATAATTACAGAAAAAAAAAGAGACAAACAAAGACACAAGAATTGCAGCAGACACTTGATATCTCCTATAGGACATTTATTGTAAGAGGGGAGGAGATGTTATGTATTTTGGTTTACTACGGCACCCGTTGTAGTGCCTTTGCTAAAAGCATTATGGGTAATGTAGTGTATGTTGAGTGTGGTGTCGTTGGCTGTGTGCTATGAGTTGCTGCTCGCTAATAAACCGTTAACGGTACGTCGATGGTCCGAGTTATTATTTGTTATATCGAGTAACGTAACAGGTGAAAGATATAATAATGACGTGCTAAGCCGTGCTAGTGGAAATGAGGCTTTTGTTTAAGCAGAGCAGTGCAGAAACTTCAGGTAGGCTGTTTCTTCGCTTCTCTCCTGCCGGCAGTAATAAAGGAAATTCAACACGGCAGATAAGTCTGATTATTTTCTCCAGGACCTTATAGGTGGGCTAGGAAGTATTCAGTTACACTCTATTCTTCCCACTTTCATCCTGTATATCACGTGGCACACCAGAGACAATAAAACACTGCATTTATTTTATGCAAACACCAAGGAGGCTTACACCGCTTACCAAGGAGGCTTACACCATCACCACTCCCTTCCCTCGGATGATCTGACCACAACCTGGTTCACCGCCTGCCTGTGTACAAACCCCTGTTACACAGACAACCTCCTGCTGCATGCACAGTGAAGATAAGGTCTGAGGAGGGGGAGGACGCTCTGAAGGACTGTTTTGAATCAACTGTGTGGGAGCAGCTCTATGATTCAAATGATGAGGACATCGATGGCCTCACACACACCATCACAGACGACATTAACTTCTGTGTGTAGAACACCGTACCCACCAAGACCATATGGTGTTTCTCAAAAAATAAACCCTTGATCAACCCTGAGATAAAGTCACTGCTGAAGGAGAAGAAAAGGATCTTCAAATCAGGAAAGAAAGAGAAGCTGAAATCCATACAGAGGGAGCAAAGGAGAAAGATCAGAGAGGGGAATGACAGCTACAGGAAGAAGATGGAGGACAAGCTGCAGCAGAGTGACATCAGTGGGGTCTGGAGAAGCCTCAAAACCATCTCTGGGCACAAGAATACCTCCTCCCAGGACGCGGGGGTAGGGAGTGGATGAACAACCTGAACCTTTTTTAACAGGTTTTACCAACCGCCCTCTTTCCCGCCTGCCCACAAACCACTGCAGCCTCCACCTTCATCTAGTCTCGCTGTCTAGGGCCCTCCCCCCACCCCCTGTATATCTCCCGCAGTTTTTCCGCCCACAGACCAAATGCACCACCCCCTCCTAGCACACAGCCCACCTACCCCAACCTGACTCTCACTAAGACCCAGGTGCAAGCTGAGCTGAAGAAGATCAAGGCGAGGAAGGCTGCAGGTCTGGACAGCATCAGCTTGAGCCTCCTAATGTCCTGCACAGACTAGCTGTGCGGGATCATAGAGCACATCTTCAGTCTGAGCCTGAAGCTGAGGAGGGTACCACAGCTGTGGAAAACATTCTGTATGGTACCCGTATCAAAGCAGCTACAGACCTGAAGCCCTCACATCACACCTAATGAAAACCCTGGAAAGGCTGCTCCTCACCCACCTCTGCCCGGGTGGGACAAGCGATGGATCCACTTCAGTTTGCCTACCAGCATGGCATCGAGGTGAAGGATGCAGTGATCTTCCTCCTTCCTTGATGACTCCCACCCTTTGCACTGCCACTTTCAGCTTCTTCCCTCCAGACGGAGGTTTGCTGTCCCAAAAAGTAAAACCCAGCGCTACAAAAACAGCTTTGTTCCTGCTGCTGTCAAAGAGTTGAACAAGATGTAACAATATATTGCACATAATTTTGTTATCTATTTATTAATTTTATTTTATATTTACTTATTTTTGTAGGTTTTTTTATTTGGGTTCTAAATCTTTTATTGGGTTTTAGACTTTTGAGTTTTTAACATCTTTGACTAGTCTTTAACTTTTTAATATGACCCTTCTCTCTTATCTCCTTCTTTTTTCTCTTATCTCTTTGTCCTATGTCCTGATTGATGGAGCCTTGAGTATTTTTATCATGTTTATAGTCAGCTTCATGTGTGCCTGTGTTTGTGTTCATGTTGAATGTAATTGTGGTTTGTAAATATGGATTTCACCTGACTGCAAAACAAATCTACCTACGGGTACAAATAAAGTAACCTGAACCTGAACCTGAACCTATACCATTCCCTGTCCCACCTGGAGAAGCCATGCTGGGAGCAATGTGAGGATCATGTTCTTTGATTTCTCCAGTGCGTTCAACACCATCCAACCAGTAATTCTGAGGGACGAGCTGCTGTGTGCAGGGGTGGATCAGCACCTGTCACCATGGATCCTGGATTACCTCACAAACCAACCATAGTTTGTGAGAACCAAGGACTGTGTGTCTGATATCATCATCTGCAGTATGGGGCCCCCCAGGGAACAGCTTTGGCTCCCTTCCTGTTCACCCTCTACACTGCTGACTTTCCACACAACACACCACACAGCCATCTACAGAAGTTCTCTGACAACTCGGCGACCGTCAGCTTCATCTCTGATGGGGATGATGCGGAGTAAAGAGAATTTATTCAGGACTTTGTGGACTAGTGCCTAAGGAACTGCCTCCAAATCAATGCGAAGAAAACCAAGGAACTGGTGGTGGACTGCCTCAGGTGAGGACAACCCCCCACAGCACCGGTTAACATCCAGGGAACAGACATTGAGATGGTGACATGGTGAGATGGTCACAAAACACCAACACACTCTACAAGAAGGGGCAGCACAGACTGTACCTTCTGAGGACACTCAAGTCTTTGGAGTGCAAGGGGCACTCTTGAAGACCTGCAATTCGGTGCTGGCATCAGCCATCACATTCAGAGTGGTCTGCTGGGGCAGCCGCATCACGGCAGCTGACAGGAAGAGACTGAACCCCATGCAGGACATGCTGAACATGCTGAGGAGCTCATTTAGTGCTAGGCTGTGCAATCCTAGGTGCATGACGGAGAGGTCCTGCAGGTCCTTCCTACCTACAGCTGGCCTCCTGCGCTCTCAGGACGTTTTCTTTGATGCCCCATGAGAGGGCACTCACGATACATGATGGGGAGACGATGGGGTGCTCCGACATCACCGCTGCATTTGAGGCGAATTGTCTAGACAAGGCGTCCGGCTTGATATTTTTGGACCCGGGACAGTAGGTAATGGTGAAGTCAAAGTGGCCAAAAAACAGGGACCAGCGGGCCCGGCACACGTTCAGGCACTTGGCCATTCTGAGGTACTCCAGGTTTTTGTGGTTCGTCCAGACGATGAACGGCTGGGAGGCCCCCTCCAGCCAATGGCACCACTCATCCAGTGAAAGCTTTTACCGCCAGGAGCTCCCTATCGCAGATGTCATAATTCCTCTCCTCTGGGGAGAGACAAAAGGAGACGAATGCACAAGGGCGGATCTTGTCATCAACCGAGGAGCGCTGGGACAGCACGGCTCCCACCCCCGAGTCCGAGGCGTCCACCTCTACCAGGCATTGTAGAACGGGGCCCACCTGTGCCAAGATGGGAGAGGAAGAAAACTTAGATTTCAGATCGGTGAAAGCCGCCTCAGCCTCCTCCGTCCACTGAAAGGGCACCTTGGAGGATGTGAGATGGGTCAGGGGGAGAGCAACAATACTGTAGTTCCTTATGAAACAGTGGTAGAAATTGGTGAATCCTTGAAACTGTTGGAGTTGCTTTCTGGAGGAAGGAGTTGGCCACACTACCTCCGCATTTACCTTATCAGGGTCCGGGATGACCTCATTATGGGAAATGATGAACCGGAGGAAGGACGTCTTGGAGGCGTGGAAGCACATTTGTCAGCCTTCACGAATAGTTTGTTCTCAAGGAGCCACTGCAAGACTTGCCTCACTTGCACCCGATGCTCATCCAAGGACTGAGAAAAATTCAAAATGTCATCCAAATACACAAAAACAAAAGAGCCCAAAATGTCCCTCAGCATATCATTAATGAGGTGCTGGAATACAGCAGTGGCATTGGTCAACCCAAACGGCATAACAAGGTTTTCAAAATGGCCGCTAGGGGTCCGGAATCCTGTTTTCCACTCGTCACCCTCCCGGATCCACACCAGGTGGTAAGCATTACGGAGGTCCAGTTTGGTGAACCAGGAGGCCCCCCGGAGGGAATCAAATGCCATATAAATCAAGGGAAGCGTGTATTTGTCCTTGATAACGATATTATTAAGTTCTTGGAAGTCAATGCAGGGCCTCAGCGAGCCGTCTTTCTTGCCAACAAAAAAAAAACACCCCCACCCCCGAGGACGAAGGCCGGATTATGCCCGAGTTTAAAGACTCCTTAATATAGGTCTCCATAGCCTCCCGCTCCAGTGCTGACAGGCTGTAAAGTTGACTTGATGGCAGCAGGGCTCCAGCCTGGAGGTTGATAGCACAATCATATGGGGGGTGGGGGGAAGAGATAGAGCTTGGGACTTACTGAAAGCGGCCCCCAGGTCATGATACTCAGGAGGGACTTTGGACAGGTGGGGGGGTGACGCGGGCACCGAGGGGCACGAATGGCGAGCACGAATGGCGAGCACGAATGGCGAGCAAGCAGCGGACTGCAGGCAGGCACTGAGCCAGAATGAGCTCCACCAAAACACTCTCCTTGAGCGCCACTCGATGGATGGGTTGTGTAGTCAGAGCCAGGGGTAGCCGAGGATGACAGGAGAGGAGGAAACCAGCAGCACAAACAACCTGAGCTCCTCTCGATGATTTCCAGATATAATGACTGACACAGGAGCGGTCTGCTTAGACACTATGGCAAGAGGGGCTTTAGACAGGGCAATGAGTCTCAGGGGGGTCTTCAGTGGGTGGCAGGGAAGCCACAACCAGGTTGCCAGTTCACCCGAAATGAAGCTCTGCTCAGGTCCTGAATCAACTAAGGCATGTGTGGCTATATCAGTCTGGTTGTGAATAAAACGGATGGGTAAAAGGAATTTGGTGAGGGGATTAGACTGAGGTGAGTCCGTGAGTCCCCCTACTGCGACGCACGGACTCCCACTTTTAGCCGAATAGGACATGACGCTACCCCATGCTCCTCGCTCCCAAAATAGAGGCATAACCCAAGCTTGTGGTGGCGCTGTTTCTCTGCTAACAGCAGTTTTGACTGCCCAACTACCATTGGCTCAGGGGCATCTGGGGAATCTGAGGGAGGTAGGGCCAATAGAGGGGGCTACAGGGAGCAGTGAGACTGGGCACCCGAGCAACCGGAAGTGTTATGCTCGGCAACGCGCTCCCTTAGCCTGTTTTCTAGGCTAATGGCTAGAGAAATCAGCTCAGTTAACCTACCAAGTTTTTTTAAGCGGGCTAGCTCATCCCGCAGGCTAGGGCTAAGGCTCCTGACAAATATGCTACAGAACAAGGTGCCCTCCCACCCCATCTCCGTGGCTACCACCCAGAAGTTGGTGGCATAGTCGGCTACGAACTTGCAGCAGCCGGGAGGTAAGCACACTGTCGCGGTCAGAGTGGTCGAACACCTCGTTAAATTCACTGACGAACTGGTCATATGTCATATTTGCATAATCAGACCTAGCCATCACTACATAAGCCCACGCTAATTCCCGCCCCTCTAGGAGATTAACCACATAACCTATTTGGCTGTGATTGGTGGGGAAGTTCCTGGGCACCCTCTGGAAAATTATCCCACACTGGAGAAGGAACCTCCTAGCCTCCCCTAGCTTGCCGCTGAAGCGAGTGGGTGTGGGAATCGGTGTCAGCCGGGAAGATAAAGCCTGAACTGGTTGGGAGCTAGCAGTGGAACTACCTGAAGATGGAGGGAAGGCCTGCGGACCTGCCGGGCGATCCTACCGATCATTAATTTGAACCAGCTGAGTGAGGATTACCTGCTGCTGGTAAGATAACTGATCCACTCGAGCCTCTAAGTTGTTTACCTGGCGTGCTAGCGTGCTGTCTGCTGGGTCATTTTGGCAGAGTCGTACTGACATGGTTTTAAGACCCAGTGAGCAGACTCAGACTCAAAAGCAGATTCAGTTATCTTTATTATGTTCAGAATGTGTGTGTGTGTGTGTGTGTGTGTGTGTGTGTGTGTGTGTGCGTGCGTGCGTGCGTGTGTGTGTGTGTGTGTGTGTGTGTGTGTGTGTGTGTGTGTGTGTGTGTGTGTGTGTGTGTAGCAGCCGGGGGCGAGCAGAGCACCATGCAGCCTGGCAACCCTAAGGATAAGCAGAGACAGGGAGGATTAGTGTTTGACACCAGAGGGGATGTACACAAATGTCCAATGCTTACTGGTTGCAGAGATGGAGTTGTGCTCAGGTTCGACCCGAAGGCTCCGGCCAGGGAGACAGCACCCGCTGTTCCGGTTGCTGCTGGAGGGGATGGAAGTGTTCGTGGATGTGGAGTGTAGCTCGGTCCACCAGCAGGAGGGAGAGGCCCGCCACCATGGATCTCCGCCTGTGCACAGGGGATGAGCGTAGATAAAGATGAGAGTTGAGATGGCTTACTTGTTGTGGGGATGATAATCCTTCCTGACGACTGATGACAAGGAGCGATGTTCTTAGGAGCGTGTAGGCTGTGACTGCGAGGAACTGCGAGGAGGACGAAGGCATGTGTTGGTTTGATCTGACCATGGAGACAGATGACTCCGCGCTGATCTGAGGGCAGTGTGGTCTAAATAGCCCTGGTGATGATGAAGCACAGGTGTGCGCAGAGCTGAGGACGATAATAAGGCAGAGCGAGTCATCACAATCTTATCTCATAAGGTAAAGTTAATCTGTTTTGTTATAACATTTTTTTCCAAATTCCTTTTTCATTAATTTCGCATTATACTTAATTTTTGTCACTATTATCATTTCACTAATTCCCTACTCAGACACACAATCATATTTCACTCTTATTCCACATATGCAAGACCTGTAAGTATTGCTGTTTCTTCATATATGCAAAATTACCACTATTTATCCTACTTTTCTTTACCTTTCACTTTACAAGCTATACAGTGTCACGAGCTGGGGCTGAGTTTTCTTCCAGACCCAGTCTGGCTTTTTCTGTATATTCGTTCATCTATTATATTATCATACTTCCCTTAGTGTTATTCTTCCTCTTATTTTCTCCAGTTGTGTTTCAGTTATTTTTGGCCAGGCCTTGTTTTATAATTGGTTTTTGGTCCATGTCTATTGATATTTGTTTTTTGCCTGCAGTGATTATGTTTTTCCTTTATATGTATTTTCATGATTTCTTTGTCTGGGTTGACAGCTGTCAAGAGACTTCTGGATTTGTGCTCTCCTTGGGGCGTCACCTGTCAAGCTGTCAATCCAGCCGCTCCTCCCTCACCTATCAGCTGATTCCAATTATTGTCCCCTTCTCCTGCTCAGGGATTTCCACACCTGTAATCACTTGTCTTGTCATCACCTCACTTACTATTTAAGTGCTGTCTGTTCACATTATCGTTGCCGTTACAAACTGTGGGAGTGAATGTCCTTTCATTGAGTGCTCCTCGGGACATTTATCCTGTTACCCTTTGCCTCGTCTCCTTCTGAGCAGACTGCTCAGGAGCGCATCATCTTGTAAGTTTCCTCATTTTGTATTTTGTGTTTGGCATACTTAAGATAAGATAAGATAAGCCTTTATTAGTCCCACAACGGGGAGATTCCAGGATTGCAACAGCACAGGGATAGCAACACTCAGAGCAACAATCAGAAGGCAAGAAAAAAAACAAGCAAGCAAGAGCAGCTAATATACATATGTACATATTACTATAATATATATATATACACACACACAGACACACAGTGCAGAGCATTGTAGCTGGATGGAATAAATATATGAATATGTAAACACAGTGCGGAGCAATGTAGCTAGATGGAATAATATGTAGATATATAAACACACAGTGCGGAGCATTGTAGCTAGATGGAATAAATATGTAAATATATAAACACACACAGTGCAGAGCATTGTTGCTAGATGGGATGAAACAGCACAACCGTCTACTTAGTTATCCTACATGGTATGATTATGTGCCCATACATATTCTCACTCTCCATAGCGACCGGTATTTTCCTAGTTGTATGCCGGAGGGGACCATTGTGTAACTTTCAGACTTAAGTTACTTGCTTCAATAAATTTTTCAACTGTCATCTAGTGTGTGGGCTTGTCTCTCCCACCCAGAAGGGGGGGACATGACATATAGATGTTTATTGTCACTTTGGATTTCGTTAATAAACTTACTAACCTGTTCATAGGTGTACTCTTATTTGTCCAGACTCTAGAATTGCGGTGTCAAGAACTGACACCCAGATTATGAGAGTGATCAAATATTGCAAATTCAGTTATTAATTAATGCTTATTAATTGCCATTGCCAAATTCTTAAGCTTAATTATTTGTTCATAGAGTTCCCACTCACTGACAAAAGTTGTTGGTGCCCCATCTAGTGTTATGATGATGTAATGCAATAATTGTTATTAATTATTTATTCCAGTTATTAATTATTAATTATCACATTAATATAATTCTAGTGTCCACACTACAAGGGTCACCAAAGTTGGTACACAGGTTGGGACGTCTGACTATAGGTTTGTGGTCAAAAGGTCCAAAATAAAAATTTTCCATCTGTAGAGATGCAAAAGGAATAGATCTGCATCTCAGTTGAGTGTATTCTAGTTTTAAAAAATGTTGCTTGGAACAATCACAGTTTCCACAGTCGGTGTCATATGTGTGTAAATGCGCACACACAAATGAATTGATGTGAGCTCAACATCAGAATCAGAATTAGCTTTATTGGCCAAGTATGCACAACACATACAAGGAATTTGACTTTGGCTAAAAACTTGCTCTTGTTCAGGTGGAGGATTTAAATAAGGATTCAATGACAACAGAGTATGTACAGTAAATTACAGTCTGTCCACGTTTCTATAAAAGGATGCAAATATATACAGGAATATATGCAGTTATTTACTCAGACTATCCACACTTTGCAGAAATATATGAAAAAATATACAGTCACACAGTATTTCAATGTGAACTCAGATTCAGTGATATAATGTGAATGAAGTAAAAAGCAGTGTGATAGTTATGTGCAATGTAAGAATGGATGAAAAGTCATGAGTACAGCAACAGGTAGGACTAGGTGAATGTTAGGAGTTCATCAGAGTGATGGCTTGAGGAAAGAAACTGTTCCTGTGACGGGTGGTTTTGACCTTCAGTGATCTGTAACGACGACCAGAAGATAGAAGTTCAAACAGTTTGTGGCCGGGGTGTGATGGGTCAACACAGATGTTTCCCGCCCGTTTCCTGGTTATGGACCCATATAAGTTCTCAATGGAGGGTAGGTCGGTACCAATGATCCTCTCCGCAGACTTAATGATCCGCTGCAGTCTGGTCTTGTCCTGTTTAGTGGCAGATCCAAACCAGACAGTGATGGAAAAGCAGAGGACAGATTGGATGATGGCGGTGTAGAAGACAACCAGCAGCTCCTGAGGCAAATCAAACTTCTTGAGCTGACGCAGAAAAAACAACCTCTGCTGGGCCTTTTTCCGGACAGTGTCTATATGGGAGGACCACTTCAGGTTCCGGGAGATTGTGGTACCCAGAAACTTGAAGGAGTCCACAGTGGACACTGTGCTGTTGAGGATGGTGAGTGGGGGGAATGAAGGGGGGTGTCGCCTGAAATCCACAGTCATCTCCACCGTTTTGGCTGGGTTAAGTTCAAGATGGTTCTGGCTGCACCAGAGGATCAGCTGCTCCATCTCCCGCCTGTATGCAGACTCATCATCATCCCGGATCAAACCGATGACTGTGGTGTCGTCCGCAAACTTCAGGAGCTTCACCAAAGGGTCCTCTGAGGTGCAGTCGTTGGAGTAGAGAGAGAAGAGCAGTGGGGAAAGGACACATCCTTGGGGGGCGCCAGTACTAATTTTTCGGGAGCTGGATGTAAATCTCCCTAGCTTCAACTGTTGCCACTTGTCAGTCAGAAAGCAGGAGATCCACTGGCAGGTGGAGGGGGGCACCTTGAGCTGGAGGAGTTTCTGATGAAGAATGCCTGGGATGATGGTGTTGAACGCTGAGCTGAAGTCGACAAACAGGATCCTGGTGTACATCCCTGGGGAGTTGAGGTGTTGCAGGATGTAGTGTAGTCCCATATTCACTGCATCATCCACTGACCTGTTTGACCGGTAGGCAAACTGCAGTGGGTCAATCAGGGGGCCTGTGATGACCTTCAGGTGGTTCAGCACCAATCTCTCCAAGGATTTCATGACCACAGAGGTCAGGGCAACAGGTCTGTAGTCGTTTAATCCTGTAACAGAGGGTTTCTTGGGAACTGGAATGATGATGGCGCGTTTGAAGCAGGAAGGCACTTCACGCAGCTCCAGTGATGTGTTAAAGATCCGGGTGAAGATGGAGGCCAACTCGTTGGAGCAGACTCTCAGGGAGGATGGAGACACACCATCAGGTCCTGCAGCCTTCTTGATCTTTTGTCTCTGAAAGACCCGGCGCACCTCCTCTTCACAGATCGTTAGTGCTGGTGGGAGGTCAGAGTGGAGGAGGGATGGAGTTCCTGGGGCTGCAGATAATTCTTTTGTGTGGGTGGGAGGTGAGAACTGTAGGTTCTTTTCAAACCTGCAGTAAAAGCTGTTTAGGTCGTTAGCCAGCTGGAGGTTTTCCACAGGGTGGGGGGATGGTCTCCTGTAGTTGGTGATATTCTGCAGGCCTCTCCAGACAGAAGCAGAGTTGTTGGCTGAGAAGTTTTTTTGTAACTTCACACTGTAGCTCCTCTTAGCAAGCCTGATCTCCTTCGTCAGCATGTTTCTGGCCCGCTTGTACAGAGTCCAGTCACCAGTCCTGTAGACCTCCTCCTTGGTCTGACGTAGCTGCTTCAGTTTAGGAATGAACCAGGGTTTATTGTTGTTGTATGTGCAGAAGGTCTTGGTCTGCACACACATGTCCTCGCAGAAACAGATGTATGACGTCACAGTGTCAGTGAGTTCATTTAGGTTAATGGCTGCAGCTTCAAAAACACTCCAATCTGTACAGTCAAAGCAGGCTTGTAACTTCAGCTTTGATTCCTCAGTCCATTTCTTCACAGTCCTTACAACAGACTTGGAAGTTTTTAGTTTCTGTCTGTATGTTGGAATAAGATGGAGCAGACAGTAGTCAGAAAAACCCAGAGCTGCACGGGGGACGGCATGATAGGCGTTTCTTAAAACTGTGTAACAGTGGTCGAGTGTATTTGTGTCCCTGGTGGGACATTTAATATGCCGTCTGTATTTAGGAAGCTCATTTGTGAGATTAGCTCTATTGAAATCACCCAGAATGATAAGCAGAGAGTCTGGATGTTTTTCCTCCCCGTCTGCTATCTGGTCAGCGAGGTGGTGCAGTGTCTCCGTTGTACAAGCAGCAGGCGGGATATAAATTCCGACCAGAATAAACGAGGAGAACTCTTGCGGTGAATAAAAGGGTTTACAGTTTATGAACAGTGACTCTAGGTTAGGGCTACAAAACTTCTTCAACACTGTGACATCAGTACACCAACCCTCGTTTATGTAGAAGCAGATTCCACCACCTTTAGTCTTTCCAGAGAATTCTCGGCTGCGATCAGCGCGAAACAGTTGGAATCCATCCAGATGGACCGCGCTGTCCGGGATGTGTTCACTCAGCCAGGACTCCGTGAATCAAAGGGCGCCAGATCTGCTAAAATCCCGGTTTTTGTGAGTCAGGAGCAGCCGTTCATCCATTTTGTTCGCCAAAGAGTGTATATTTGCCAGATGGATCGATGGGAGCGGCATGCGAAATCCTCATTTCTTCAGCCTGACTAGCGCACCGGCACGTTTACCACGCCGCCTTCGTCTCCGGCCAGCGCCAATAGCCGCTGCTCTCACAGCTAAGATCGACTGAAAAAACTTCAGATCAGCAGCAGAAACTGGCGGAGCAGTTGCATTGGGAGGTAGTCTGAGTGAAAGTAGTTCCTCCCTTGAATAGGTGACTCGGACAGAAGAGCAGAAGTCCAAAAAAAACCCCAAAATTATCAAAAACATCAGAGAGCAGAAGCCAGTGGCTGCCATCCGCGGCGCCATCTTGGATTTTTTTTTTTTTTCAACATGCAAGTGAAGTAAAACGTGCTCATTAACTAATGGAAAATTGCATGGAAAGTGTTCATGAAACAGTCCAAAATGAGAAGTAATGTGGAGATGACCAGCTACAAACTCCTATGGCAAGCCCCACGTGCTCCCAGGGCGGAACTGGGCAGCAGAGAGGAAGGGCTGAAAATAATAAAGAGGATGACTTACATAAATGTCTGAGCAGAACAGGCTCTAGAACAGGGGTGTCAAACTCATTCCATGGAGGGCCAAGACCCTGCATGTTTTACTTCCATCCAGTGTCTTCAGCAGGTGTTTTCACTGATCAGCAATCAGTGAGAAGAAATTCAGTGAAATCACCTGTTGAAGACACTGGGTGGTGGTAAAACCTGCAGGGTCTTGGCCCTCCGTGGAATGAGTTTGACACCTATGCTCTAGAACAACGACACTTCAAAGTCCAAACAGAGGAGGAACCACACGAGTGAGCCTGAACATCCAATGAAGACCGACTCCGACGCACTGAGTGTTTCCACTGGCACCCAGGAATAAGATAAGATAAGATAAGATAAGCCTTTATTAGTCCCACAACGGGGAAATTCCAGGAGTGCAACAGCACAGGGATAGCAACACTCAGAGCAACAATCAGAAGGCAAGAAAAAAAACAAGCAAGCAAGAGCAGCTAATATACATATGTACATATTACTATAAAATATATATATACACACACAGAGACACACAGTGCAGAGCATTGTAGCTGGATGGAATAATATGTAAATATATAAACACACACAGTGCAGAGCATTGTTGCTAGATGGGATGAAACAGCACAACCGGTGCACGGTGGCGCAGTGGTTTAGCACTGTGGCAGCACAGTTTTACCCTCGGCCGGGGGACCGCGGGGATCATGAGATCGTGGGTTCGATCCCAGCCCCCGACCAACAGTGAGCTGTGTGGAGTTTGCATGTTCTCCCCGTGTTGCGCGGGTTTACTCCGGGATTTCTCCGGTTTCCTCCCGCACACCAAAAACATGTAGGTTTAGGGCGCTCGCTCACGCAGCGACCAGTAGCCGGTGGCTTGTCACCAGACTGCAAACCAAGTCTACCTACGGGTACAAATAAGTAACAAAAAAAAACAACAAAAAAAAACGTCTACTTAGTTATCCTACATGGTACGATTATGTGCCCATACATATTCTCACTCTCCATAGCGACCAGTATTTTCCCAGTTGTACGCCAGAGGGGACCATTGTGTAAGTCTATTGCATGTTTTGCATTAAAAAAACTAATAGTTTGTTACGTTTTTTTGCTATCTCTGCGAGCAGCCCTGCTTAGGTTGTACAGTCTGACAGCCGTTGGTAGGGAGGACCTGCGAAACCTCTCGGTTGTGCACCTGGGATGATGTAGTCTGCTGCTAAATGAGCTCCTCAGTGCATTCAGTATGTCCTGCATAGGGTGGAACTCGGACTCCAGCAGAGATGACAGTTTAGCCACCGTCCTTCTCTCTCCTATCTCCTCCACCGGATCAAGGCGCTGCCCCAGGACAGAGCTAGCTTTCTTGATCAGTTTGTTCAGTCTCTTCCTATCGGCTGCAGTAATGCCACTGCCCCAGCAGACCACTCCAAAAGTGATGGCTGATGCCACCACCGTGTCATAGAATGTCTTCAGCAGCGCGCCTTGTACACCAAAAGACCTGAGTCTCCTCAGTAGGAAAAGCCTGCGCTGTCCCTTCTTGTAGAGTGCATCAGTATTGTGTGACCAGTCTAGTTTATTGTTCAGATGAACACCCAGGTACTTATAGGATGTCACCATCTCGATGTCTGTTCCCTGTATATTTACTGGTGCTGTGAGGGGTTGCCCATGCCTGCGGCAGTCCACCACCAGCTCCTTAGTTTTCCTCGCGTTGATCTGGAGGCAGTTCCGATGGCACCAGTCCATGAAGTCCTGGATAAGCCCTCTGTACTCAGCTTCATCTCCATTGGAGATGAGGCCAACGATCGCAGAGTCATCAGAGAACTTCTGTAGATGGCAGTGTGTTGTGTTGTGTGAGAAGTCCGCAGTATAAAGAGTGAACAGGAAGGGAGCCAGCACCGTTCCCTGGGGGGCCCCCGTGCTACCGATGATCGTGTCAGACACACAGTCCTGGGTTCTCACAAACTGAGGCCGGTTCGTGAGGTAGTCCAGGATCCATGATGACAGGTGCTGGTCCACCCCTGGGCGCAGCAGCTTGTCCTTCAGGATCATCGGTTGGATGGTGTTGAAAGCACTGGAGAAGTCAAAGAACATGATCCTCACCATATTCCCGGGCTTCTCCAGGTGGGACAGAGAACGGTGAAGGAGGAAGATCACCGCATCCTCCACCCCAATGCCATGCTGGTAGGCGAACTGGAGTGATTCCATCACTGGTTCCACCAGGGGGCGGAGGTGAGCAAGGAGCAGTCTCTCCAGGGTCTTCATCAAGTGGGACGTCAAGGCCACCGGTCTGTAGCTGTTCAGGTCTTTGGGGTGGGAAGATTTTGGTACAGGTACCACACAAGATGTTTTCCACAGCTGTGGTGCCCTCCCCAGTTTCAGGCTCAGGTTGAAGATATACGTCACAATCCCACACAGCTGGTCTGCACAGGACTTGAGGAGCTTTGCGCTGATGCCGTCCGGTCCCGACGCCTTCCTCGCCTTGATCTTCCTCAGCTCCGTCCTCACCTGGGTCCTGGTCAGGGTCAGGATGGGGGGCTGTGTGTTGGGAGTGGGGGGGGTGTTGGTGGAGTGGGGTGTGGGCAGCAGGACTTGATTTCTTTAGAGGCAGCAGTGGTAGTTGTGCAGACAGGGTGGAAGGCGGTTGGTCAAACCTATTGAAAAACAGATTTGGGTTGTTCGCCCACTCCCTGCCCCCCGTTGCCTGGGGGGAGGTATTCTGGAGCCCAGAGATGGTTTTGAGTTTTCTCCAGACCCCGCTGATGTCGCTCTGTTGCAGCTTGTCCTCCATCTTCTTCCTGAAGCTGTCCTTGCCTTCTCTGATCATTCTCCTCAGCTCCCTCTGTACGGACTTCAGCATCTCCCTATTCCCTGACCTGAAGATCCTCTTCTTCTCTCTCAGAAGTGTTTTTATCTCAGGGTTGATCCTGGGTTTGTTGTTTGAGTGACGCCGTATGGTCTTGGTGGGAGCGGATTTGTCCACTCAGAAGCTGAATAACCCCAGAGACTAACAAGCAGCAAGTGGAAACAGGTGCGCGGCAACAGCCAGAGAGTGAGCGAATGAATGAGAATGTGTGTGTATGTGTGTGCGTAAGTAAAAGGGAATGAGTATAAGTGTAAGTGCATGCATGTGCATGTGTGGAAACAAGAAATGATGGCAAACGGCCGGAATGAAAGTGTATGAGTGAGAATGTGTGTGTGTGTGTGCCTGTGAGTGCATGTATGTGTGTGTGGAAACCCAGGTGATGGCAATCAGCAGATATGTTTCAGTTTTCAGTTTCAGTTTAGCTAATTCACACACACACACACACACACACACACACACACACACACACACACACACACACACACACACACACACACACACACACACACACACACACACACATCTCACATTATCAACAGTATGATTAGCAGTACAATAGGTACATTGTTCTGGAGTGTGAACGGGTCATGCCAAATAAGCTATTTAAAGCTTTTAGCAGGGAGCCCAATTCTCCAATGAAATGATGACAGAAATCAGTCTGATATCCTTGTGTGAAAGAACAAACATGACAGACATATAGCACATAATCTCAGCATTTGTTTACACTGAAATAGTAGGAGAGTTCAAGATATATAGTCAAGTTATTAAATACTAGTGGAGTGAATCAACATAGAAAACAAAATTACAATGGTGTAACAACTCATCAGTAAGCAAGTTTGTGTGACAAATAGCAGATTAATTATATAATGATAGGAGTTGCATTTTTAGTTTTTTCTTGAAGATGGAGATGGATAGTGACATTTTTAGATTCTCATCAAGCTCATTCCAAATCTGCGGTCCTCTGCACACAATACGAAACCTGGTGGATTCTAGTCTTCATTTTTTTCCCCAGTAATTTGGTTTTTAGGGCAGCGCAGTGGCAGAGTGGTTAGCACTGCGGCAGCACAGCAACTCGCCCTTGGCCGGGGGATCCTGGGTTCGATCCCAGCCCCCGACCAACAGTGATCTGTGTGGAGTTTGCATGTTCTCCCCGTGTCTGTGTGGGTTTACTCCGGGATTTCTCCGGTTTCTTCCCACATGCCAAAAACATGCAAGTTAGGTTAATTGGCATCAACTGGGGATTCTAAATTGTCCTTAGGTATGACTGTGAGAGTGAATGGTTGTCTGTCTCTCTGTGTTGGCCCTGCGATGGACTGGCGATCTGTCCAGGGTGGACCCTGCCTCTTGCCCAAAGATTCTGGGATAGGCTCCAGCCCCCCGCGACCTGAAAAGGATTAAGCGGAAGAAGATGGATGGATGGATGAATTTGGTTTTTATTTCTAATGGTATAATTGTGCATGGGAAGGAAGGGTAGAATGAATTCACATAATTTATAGTTGAGTTTGTGGACAACCTGATACATTATACAAGCATTCTGGAAGTAATTATGCTCAGCAAGTCTTAGAAGATTATAACAATGGAAAAGATGACTAGTAGGAGAATTATATTCAGACCATGATAAGGCACGTATGGCTTTCTTTTGGAGAATTGCTAGCTTTTTTAAGTGAGTTGGAAATGTGTTACACCATATGATATTGCAGTAATGTAAGTGAGGCTCAAATAAAGTTTTATATAGAGTGAGAAGTGCTGAAAGTGGTAGAAAATATCTCACTTTAAAAAACAGAGCAGCGTATTTGGCCAGTTTCTTGGTTAGATTGTCAATGTGACATTTGAAATTGAGAAATTCGTCAATGAGGACCCCGAAGACTTTTATAGAGTTAACTCTTGTACTATTCTGTTCATTAATTTGGGGGCAAAGTTCCTTGGTTTCTGGCTTTTTATTGGAAAGGAATACAATATAATTAGTTTTACTGATATTAAGTGAAAGTTTGTTACACTGAAGCCAGGTGTCTATTTTCATAAGTTCACTATTCGTTGTCTGTTCAAGTTCATTTGGATTCTGGTGAGCAAAAAATAAACTAGTGTCATCAGCAAACAGTAATTCATGTAGGGCTGCACGGTGACGCAGTGGTTAGCACTGCGGCAGCACAGTTTACCCTTGGCTGGGGGATTGTGGGGATCGTGGGTTCAATCCCAGCCCCCGACCAACAGTGATCTGTGTGGAGTTTGCATGTTCTCCCCGTGTTGCGTGGGTTTACTCCGGGATTTCTCCGGTTTCCTCCCACATGCCAAAAACATGCATGTTAGGTTAATTGGCTGTTCTAAATTGTCCCTAGATATTTGTTTCCTATAGGCCCTTAGAACAGAGGGTTAGTATTAATGAAAGCGCTTTGAGTGGTCTTTGTGACTAGAAAAGCGCTATATAAGTGCAGGTTAGTTAGTTAGTTAGTTAGTAGAGACGAGGAGTTAGCAATGTCATTTATACACAAAATGAATAGAACTGGTCCTAAAATGGAACCCTGGGAAACCCCATGATCAATGGATTTATATGATGACTTGTGGTTATTTATATAAACATACTGAAGTCTTCCAGACAGATATTTAATAAACCAATCTACTGCAAGGCCTCTGATACCGTAATGTTGTAATTTATTAATTAGGATGTCATGGTTAATGGTATCAGATGCTTTAGACAGGTCTAAAAAAATGCCAATGCCATAGTTGCCTCTTTCAGTTGCATCACTGATTTTTCAGTCAGGTCAAGTATTGCCATATAGGTAGTGTGTTTCTTTCTGAAGCCATACTGAGATGGCATAATAATGTTGAGCTTATCAAGGTAACTGGTAAGTCTGTTTTAAACTACTCTTTCCAAAACCTTTGAAAGAGTAGGCAGAATGGATATTGAACGATAATTAGTCAAATCATTCTTATCACCTGATTTATAAATTGGTATAATTTGTGCAATTTTTGCTATTTGTGGCACTACTCCAGAGATTAGAGACAGATTAATGCAGTAGGTAAGGGGTTCCAGTATTAAATTAGTGATACTTTTCAAAGTTTTGCAAGAAATTTCATCAGCTCCAGCAGAGTTTGAGTTCTTCATGTCCTTGATGATTTTCCAGACTTCCTCATAATCAGTTGGCTTCAGGAAGAAAGAATTCCGGTAGTTTCCTGATTGATAGTGTTTGAAAGAGGCAGCCTGGGGTTGTTTAACTTTATTAGATAAATTTTCTCCAATAGAGACAAAATAATTATTAAATTTGTCAGCGAGAGTGGCATTACTGGTGAGATTACTGACCGTGTTATTGTTCGGAAGTGTGGGGGCTTTTTGGTCCCTATTTAGAACCTTATTTAGTATTCTCCAGGATTTCTTGGAATCACCCTGTGATGTATTTATAAGTTCTGCATAGTAATTACTCTTACTCTTTCTAATAATATGTGTTAGTTTATTTCTATAATTAGTATATACATTTTTATTGTTAACATTTGGATTTTTTATGTAGCATTTATATAATTTATTTTTGTACTTAATAGATTTTAGTATGCCCTTAGAAAGCCATGGATGTTGAATAGTACCACTACATGTGACAGTCTTGACAGGAATTGTCCTCTGGATGGATTCTGTTATTTCCTTGGTCAAGGCCTCAAACGCAGCATCAGCATCACTACAATTGTAGATTCTACCCCATGCCTTGACATGCAAGTCCTCACTCAGTCGTTGTAAGGTTTCTTCATTAAGTATTTTTTTATTTTTAGTTTATGTCGCGAGATTGAGGGCCTAACGGCAAGGTCAAGAAGCAGAACAATGGGGAAGTGATCAGATCTCTGAGAGCATGACTCCAGATACCAGTGTGGAATTGTGAATGTTAGTAATGATATTATCAATAATGGACTTGGTGGAGTGAGTGATTCTAGTATAGGTATTAGTGGTAGGGAAGAAGGAAGAGTGTAGTGTATTCATAAAGTCATTTTTAGCTGCATCATCCCTGGAGAGGTCAATGCTGAAGTCTCCAAGAAGGATACAACTTTTATTTTTGTTGTTGATTAAGAATAAAATTTCTTCCAGTTTGGTTGTGAAAATATTAAAGTCGGTGTCCGGGGGAGGGGGGGGGATAAATCACACCTACGATTAAATTTTTCCCATTTTTGACATGTATCTCAACAAAAAAGAGAGTCAACATGACAGTCTTCCATAACAATATCATCATAAACACCGACATCATGTCTACAAGAGATATACATACAGACACCACCACCAGATCTGCCACATCTGTTCTTCATGAACAGTTTATAATCATCAAGGTTTAAGATGTCTATGTATGACTTATCGTTCAGCCAAGTTTCACTACAACCAATTACATCAAAGCTGCAGCCTGTACTGGTAAGTAAAGTAACTAGATCATGATGATGTTTATTCAAGCTCCTGATGTTTAAATGCATGAAATAATAATTATATTGGTTTTTAAAAGATGTTAATTGCTCAGGTATATACTGATCACAGCTTATATTCCTATTATAGTCCATAAATTGTGTCGCATCAACTCCTTCTTCATTAGAATCATTGAAGATCATTATGCACGATAGCTGATAAAATTTACTGGGATCACACAGCAACAATACACACTTGGAGACATAGACAAACCCTCATCCATACGGAAGACGGTCAGACAAACACACACAATCACACACACTCAAATACACAAAGATACATGTCAGCACAACAGTCCATTAGTCCAAGAGCAAACAGATACTGGCCTCGTCGCACCAGGCAGCAGACCTACCCAGTCAAACGAGCAGAATTTAGGCCAATTCCCAAACCAAAATGAAAATATGGATAAGAGGGAGAGGTAGAAGGAAGATGGAAAGATGGTGCCTGGCAGAAAGAGGTGAGAGGAGGGGCCGTGGCTGTAGACTGGCAGAGGCTCCATTAATCTGCCAGCTGGAAATGATAACAACAATCTGAGGCTAAAGCCGCAAATCATGAAATGGGGCAGGAAACAACAGCCCCGTTCATGACAGTCGGTTCAGGATCAACCCTCCCACTCACCCTGGGATAACTTGGATTGGTGACGTCTTGTGAATGAGCTTCATGTAGAAGTTCTGTGGAGAGAATTCAGTTGATCAACAACACTAAAACTCCTTAAAGAAGGTCCTGCTAAAATGTGTGCAACAAACATTAAAAATAACAGTGAGGCGTCACTGGAGCCATTCACATTTTAACCCCCTCCCTGCACCGTAAGGGACGGGCGAACTTTGGTGGCCACTTGGTCATTTATGAAAATAAGTAATATAGCAAGAGCAGAGATCATTTTTACCAGACCTGAAAAGAAAATGTGCTTTGTAGGAGTCATTGTCACTATCCAGTGTGTGCTCAAGCTAAATCTTTGGGTACTCTTAAGCTGGATTCATGCTGCAGCTCGGCTATCCGCGTCTGCTCAATCGTGAGGCTTGTTTGACAAAATCATCTACAGTCCAATGATGCCTGCAGAGCTCCTCCATGGATGTCCATGTGAAGCCCAAATATTCTGACCATACGGCCTGACCGCATTGACTGTGCATGCACAAGATTGATCATCTCATTCATGAGATGGCATTACCAACACAGCATAAAACGTCAAAGTAGATGAAAAAGACAAAGAGGAAAAGGAAGAGGAGAATAAAAACATACAATAATCATTTTGCAGCAGCAGCTTTGACCAAAGAACAGCAGTGAAAATGGGCAATTACTCCTTTTCCTTAAAACTTCGCCATTATTGTTGCTACAAAAAATGTGTGTCAGTCTCGCATTTATAGCCGTTGAACAAACTGGCATCCTAACATGTTTGTGCTACCTATAGGGCTGGGGTGAAACTTAAAAATAACAGCTGTGCGCATGCATTAACTGCTTGGCCTGGTATATTAAAAAAGTCAGAATACACAGAGCCATGTTCCTGCCGGCCTCGCCCTAAGTGGACATGGACCAAAGCTGGGCAGAGAGAAAATGCAGCATGAATCCTGCTTTAATCCTGTTCTCAACTCTGGAAAAGAGAAAACAAACAAACAAACAACAACAACAACAACAAAAAACAGGAACTGCCCTTTCCACTCTTCTTAATTTAGATGGTGGTGCTAATAGTGGTGATTACAGAATGTCAGTTTAAGCCAAATTTCTCCATCTGTTATTCTTATCTAGCTAATACCTCCTGTCTGCTTCCATGTCATGACATTGTTAAACACTTAGCTGGGAGATGTGAGGGTTCCTTTCTGCTCTGTATCCCTGCATCCCTCTCTCCCCACTAATTGAGCACCTCTCCCTGCAGCTGCAATCACCACCTGCCGCCAATCAGTGGAAGATGATAAATAGGATGCTCTCCCATTACTCTTCTTGGTCATGTCTGATAAACACACCTGCCTGCATCTTGCCCTGTATTGTAAACCTGCTTAACCTTGTGCCTTATGTTGCCATGATCTGACCCTTGCCTGTCTCTAGTCTAGACCCTGTGCATGCCTGTTGTTTGGATTTGTCTGCCTGTTCTGACCTAACCTCCAGTGCTCTGACCCCTGCCTGCCTCTGGATTCTGGAAACTGCTTTACGGACTGGATTTGGATAACCTTGGACTGTGCACATCATCATATTGTCACGTAAGTCGACATCACCATTCATCATCATTATCACCAGCCCCCTTTCCCCAGTACCCAGGCCTAGGTAGTGTTTTCCCCTGCCCGCTCACCTGCACTGAAGGACTCCTTCCCTGACGTCTGTCATCACTGGATCTGCTGCCATTCTCCACCAGACGAAACCTGTAAGCATAGAAACATTTTAATCTCCCTTTCACCGTTCCATATGTTAACCGTTGTCTCTTCTCTCTCCTCTGCGGGGTTGTCTGATCCTCATCACCATTACACAATTGCAATGTAATTGTCAATAAAGATAACTGTTTCACTCACTTAAAATGTTGTCTTCCGTGTCTGCTCCTGGGGCTGAGTATTACTACAGTACATGTCAGAAGACACACCCAGGGAGAGGCACCATCAAATGTTCTACAATGCTCTTTTTTAACACGCTGTCTTCTCTGGCAAAGCCGTTAAATTTGATTGAGAATCTGTAGATGAAATGGCTCGTTGGTCTTGTCCACAACTGACAGATAAATAATGCATGTTAGCAGTGATTTGATGGAGGGAAGGACGTTTTTTAGGCTATCAGACAGCTTTGTGTTATTTGTTTTAAACCTAACAAGACCCAGCTGAATGCTGCCATCCATCAGTCATTCTCCATCAGTTTTGATCTCTTCCTGTTTTCCAAGCTCTTTTTTTCTGGTCATTGTATAAATCCGAGGAGCTGTCTCGTATCAATGCCGTATAAGATAAGATAAGATAAGATAAGCCTTTATTAGTCCCACAACGGGGAAATTCCAGGATTGCAACAGCACAGGGATAGCAACACTCAGAGCAACAATCAGAAGGCAAGAAAAAAACAAGCAAGCAAGAGCAGCTAATATACATATGTACGTATTACTATAAAATATATATATATACACACACACACAGACACACAGTGCAGAGCATTGTAGCTGGATGGAATAAATATATGAATATATGAACACACAGTGCAGAGCATTGTAGCTAGATGGAATAAATATGCAAGTATATAAACACACACAGTGCGGAGCAATGTAGCTAGATGGAATAATATGTAGATATATAAATATATAAACACACACAGTGCAGAGCATTGTTGCTAGATGGAATGAAACAGCATAACCGTCTACTTAGTTATCCTACATGGTATGATTATGTGCCCATACATATTCTCACCCTCCATAGCGACCGGTATGTTCCTAGTTGTATGCCGGAGGGGACCATTGTGTAAGTCTATTGCATCTTTTGCATTCAAAAAACTATTAGTTTGTTACGTCTTTTTGCTATCTCTGCGAGCAGCCCTGCTTAGGTTGTACAGTCTGACAGCCGTTGGTAGGAAGGACCTACGAAACCTCTCGGTTGTGCACCTGGGATGATGTAGTCTGCTGCTAAATGAGCTCCTCAGTGCATTCAGTATGTCCTGCATAGGGTGGAACTCGGACTCCAGCAGAGATGACAGTTTAGCCACCGTCCTTCTCTCTCCTATCTCCTCCATCGGATCAAGGCGCTGCCCCAGGACAGAGCTAGCTTTCTTAATCAGTTTGTTCAGTCTCTTCCTATCGGCTGCAGTAATGCCACTGCCCCAGCAGACCACTCCAAAAGTGATGGCTGATGCCACCACCGTGTCATAGAATGACTTCAGCAGCGCCCCTTGTACACCAAAAGACCTGAGTCTCCTCAGCAGGAACAGCCTGCGCTGTCCCTTCTTGTAGAGTGCATCAGTATTGTGTGACCAGTCTAGTTTATTGTTCAGATGAATACCCAGGTACTTATAGGATGTCACCATCTCGATGTCTGTTCCCTGTATATTTACTGGTACTGTGAGGGGCTGCCCATGCCTGCGGCAGTCCACCACCAGCTCCTTAGTTTTCCTCGCGTTGATCTGGAGGCAGTTCCGATGGCACCAGTCCACGAAGTCCTGGATAAGCCCTCTGTACTCAGCTTCATCTCCATTGGAGATGAGGCCAACGATCGCAGAGTCATCAGAGAACTTCTGTAGATGGCAGTGTGTTGTGTAGTGTGTTGGCAGTGTGTTGTGTATGCATCAATCACTGCATCTGTCCACTGTAGCTCTTAAGCCTCGAGCCAGACAGTATCTATAGGGTGGTCAGTTAACTTCACTGTAAACCTGACCACTTCAACTCACCTGCAAAAGCATCAGCCTCTTCCCTCCCCGGTCTGTTACCCCGTCAGGCTTCCTCGCACCACAACCAAACTAAGAGTGCAAAGTGTTATCTCATTCTACACTTTATATGACTTCCATTAACATAAAAAAATGTAATTCTAGCTTTTCTTTTTTTTTTCTTTTCTATTCTGTAAGTTTTTAACATTGTTTCTTCAAAAATTTGCATTTTTTTTCTTGGAAATGAGTCACTTTTCTCTGAAAAAATGTAACTTCCCTCTTGAAAATTTCAATCTTTTTCCTTGTGAATTTTTTTTATCTTTTATCCTCAAATATTTTCGACCTTTTATTATAAATCTGCAACCTTTTTCTCAAAAAATTTGAAACCTCCTTCCTGTAAACTGGCAAGTTGTCTCCTGCTCATTAAGAAATCTTGGTGACCGCTGACAGAGTGTTGTAAGATTGTTTAGAGATTTGGCCATTTTTGCTTTTTCAAGTCAATCCTCAACTGACAGTATATGAAGGGAGGAAGCTGAAACCAGGAGAACGGGCAGTTCATTAGAAGATGTCATGGATGGCCCTCACGAGCCATCACGAGACGCCACTCAGCCGGTGAGTTTGCAGTTTATTAAAGGAAAAAGGTGAATGAGAAAATAACAAGCCACGGGGGGTAAAACACATTATAATGAGAACTCAGGCTATGACAAAGGAGAACAGGTTCACAGTGGAATAAACTTACGATCATAGAAGAAGAGTAGTCAACGTCTGAACAGAGGGATGTTCAATAATGTCAGACCAGGGGAAGTTTTTGACGAGACTGTCGCACCTTTCGCCTCTCAGCTGCCCTCTTAAGTAGGGCTCCAGGTGGGGCAGCTGATGAGGCGATTAATGCAGCTCAGCTGTCAGCTCTGACAGCCAGAAGCCCCTCCGAGCGCTGTCATAATAAAAGCTCGGAGAGCCAAAAGGGACACACATATGCCAGATGGGAAAAAATAGTGCCTGGCCCAAGCGCAGACGAGATCGGCGCTTGAACCATGACAGAAGATAAATGTGAGAATCCTGTTGACAAGTACAACTGTCAGATCACTGTTTCCCGTCATTTCATGGCACATCCATTAATCCCAGTGAGCCAAAGGTCTTTTACTTTTTCACTGCCTTTTAATTACAATTGAGAGAAAAGAAAAGTGGCAGAACATGGAGAAGCAGAATTGCATTTACAGTTGTGTGGAAAAAGTGTTTGCCCTCTTCCTGATTTCTCATTTTTTGTATGTTTGTCACACTTAAATGTTTAAGATCATCAAACAACTTTAAATATTAGACAAAGATGTCTTGTTGACACTAGTTGATACCTGTGTTGATACCATCGTACCCACCATACAAGACAGGAAATTCCAGCAGTCAGGTACGTCAGATGCTGCGTGCTCGCTCTCTTGCATTTAAATCAGGCTGTGAGGTTGAGTACAAAGCTGCAAAGTATGGACTGAGGAAGGCTATAACAACAGCCAAGAGGCAGTACAGGCAAAAGCTGGACAGCCTCTACTCCACTCTTGACCCGGAGCGCATGTGGCAAGGCCTGCAACACATCACAGATTACAAGAGGACCAACAGAGCACCACCAGCTCCACAGACAGCCTGCTGGAGGATTTCAAAATCTTTTACACCCGCTTTGAGACCACCAGCTACAGTGCAGAGAGGAGACACACACACACACACACACACACACACACACACACACACACACGCACGCACGCACGCGACTCCTGAATAAATAACAAACTCAAGACACAGCTTTGCAAATAGGAATTCACACACTGGATGCTAAATTTGCACATTGTACATTGTCTCACCCTGTCTCGTGATGTGGATCCATTTCCTTGGCATTTGTTCAGAGAGCAGACTAAGAATTTCATTGCTTAGGAAATGTTGCATTTCTTAACTGTGCACATGATAATAACGCCTTTGAATCTTGAATCTTGACGATAACACTAGTAAACACAAAATACAGTTTTTAAATAGAAGGTGCTTATTATTAATGGTGAAAAAAAAAATCCAATCCCATATGGCCCGGTGTGAAAAAGTGATTGCCCCCCTGTTAAAACATAAATTAACTGGTTTATCACATCTATGGAAAGCTGAGTTCAATTTCTCTAGCCACACCAAGGCCTGATTACTGTCACACCTGTTCTCAATTAAAAAATCACTTAAATAGGACCTGTCTGACAAAGTGAAGTAGACCAAAAGATCCTCAAAAGCTAGACATCATGCTGCAATCCAAAGAAATTCAGGAACAAATGAGAAACAAAGTAATTGAGATCTATCGGTCTAGAGAAAGTTATAAAGCCATCTCCAAAGCTTTGGGAATCCAGTAAACCACAGTGAGAGCCATTATCCACAAATGGTGAAAACATGGAACAGTGGTGAACCTTCCCAGGAGTGACTGGTCACCAAAATTACCCCAAGAGCGCAGCGACGACTCATCCAAGAGGTCACAAAAGACCCCACAACAACATCCAAAGAACTGCAGGCCTCACTTGCCTCAGTTAAAGTCAGTGTTCATGACTCCACCATAAGAAAGAGACTGGGCAAAAATGGCCTGCATGACAGAGTTCCAAGATGAAAACTACTGCTGAGCAAAATGAACATAAAGGCTTGTCTCAGTTTTGCCAGAAAACATCTTAATGATCCCCATGACTTTTGGGAAAATACTCTGTAGACTGATGAGACAAAAGTTGAACTTTTTGGAAGGTGTGTGTCCCATTACATCCGGAATAAAAGTAACACAGCATTTCAGAAAAGGAACATCATACCAACAGTAAAATATGGTGGTGGTAGTGTGATGGTCTGGGGCTGTTATGCTGCTTCAGGACCTAGAAAACTTGCTGTGGAAAAATGGAGCTATGAATTCTGCTGTCTACCAAAAATTCCTGAAGGAGAAAGTCCGGCCATCTGTTCATGACATCAAGCTGAAACACACTTGGGTTCTGCAGCAGGACAATGATCCAAAACACAGCAACAAGTCCACCTCTGAATGGCTTAAGAAAAACAAAATGAAAACTTTGGAGTGGCCTAGTCAAAGTCCTGACCTGAATCTGATTGAGATGCTGTGGCATGATCTTAAAAAATTGGTTCCTGCTCGAAAACCCTCCAATGTGGCTGAATTACAACATTTCTGCAAAGATGAGTGGTCCAAAATTCCTCCACAGTGCTGTAAAAGACCCATTGCCAGTTATCACAAACACTTGATTGAAGTTGTTGCTGCTAAGGGTGGCCCAACCAGTTATTAGGTTTAGGGGGCAATCACTTTTTCACACAGGGCAATGTAGGTTTGAATTTTTTTTCCTAAGATAAGATAAGCCTTTATTAGTCCCACAATGGGGAAATTCTAGCATCGCAACAGCACAGGGATAGCAACACTCAGAGCAATAATTTAGAAGATAAGAAAATAAGAGCAGTGAATATACATAATGTATGTACACATAAATATATAAATATATACACACAGTGCAGAGCATTGTAGCTAGATGGAATAAACAGCATAACCGTCTATTTAGTTACCATACATAGTATGAATATGTACCCATACATATTGTCACCCTCCGTAGCGACTGATATTGTCCTAGTTGTATACTGGAGGGGACCACTGTGTAAGTCTGTTGCGTCTTTTGTATTCAATACTATTAGGTTGTCACGTTTTTTTGCTATCTGTGCGAGCAGCCCTGCTTTGGTTATAAAGTCTGACAGCCGTAGCTAGGAAGGACCTGCGAAACCTCTCGGTCGTGCATCTAGGATGATGTTGCCGACTGCTAAATGAGCTCCTCAGTACATTCAGTATGTCCTGCATTGAGTGAGACTCGGACTCCAGCAGAGATGACAGTTTAGCCACCATCCTTCTATCTCCTATCTTCTCCACTGGGTCAAGGCGCTGCCCCAGAACAGAGCTAGCTTTCTTGATTAGTTTGTTCAGTCTCTTCCTTTCAGCTGCTGTGATGCCACTGCCCCAGCAGACCACTCCAAAAGTGATGGCTGATGCCACCACCAAATCGTAGAAGGTCTTCAGCAGCGCCCCTTGTACACCAAAAGACCTGAGCCTCCTCAGTAGGAACAGCCTGCGCTGTCCTTTCTTGTAGAGTGCGTCGGTATTGTGTGACCAGTCTAGTTTATTGTTCAGATGAACACCCAGGTACTTGTAGGATGTCACCATCTTAATGTCTGTTCCCCAGATGTTTACTGGTGCTGTGAGGGGTTGTCCTTGCCTGCAGCAGTCCACCACCAGCTCCTTAGTTTTTTCTCAAGTTGATCTGGAGGCAGTTCCGATGGCACCAGTCCACGAAGTCCTGGATAAATCCTCTGTACTCAGCTTCATCTCCGTTGGAGATGAGGCCGACGATCACAAAGTCGTCAGAGAACTTCTGTAGATGGCAGTGTGTTGTGTTGTGTGAGAAGTCCGCAGTATAAAGGGTGAACAGGAAGGGAGCCAAGACCGTTCCCTGGGGGGCCCCCGTGCTGCCGATGATCGTGTCAGACACACAACCCCAGGTTCTCACAAACTATGGGCAGTTTGTGAGGTAATCCAGGATCCACGATGACAGGTGCTGGTCCACCCCTGCGCACAGCAGCTTGTCCCTTAGGATCATCGGTTGGATGGTGTTGAAAGCACTGGAGAAGTCAAAGAACATGATCCTCACCGCGTTCCCAGGCTTCTCCAGGTGGAACAGGGAACGGCGAAGGAGGAATATCACTGCATCCTCCACCCCAATGCCATGCTGGTAGGCGAACTGGAGTGGATCCATCGCTGGTCCCACCAGAGGGCGGAGGTGAGCAAGGAGCAGTCTCTCCAGGTTCTTCATCATATGAGACGTCAGGGCCACTGATCTGTAGCTGTTCAGGTCTCTGGGGTGGGAAGTCTTTGGTACAGGTACCACACAAGATGTTTTCCACAACTGTGGTATCCTCCCTAGCTTCAGGCTCAGGTTGAAGATGTGCTCCACAATCCCACACAGCTGGTCTGCGCAGGACTTGAGGAGCTTTGTGCTGATGCAGTCAGGGCCCTAGGCCTTCCTCAACTTGGTCTTCCTCAGCTCCGTCCTCACCTGGGTCTTAGTGAGGGTCAGGTTGAGGGGCTGTGTGCTGGGAGTGGGGTGTGGGCAGCAGGTCTTGATGACTTTAGAGGCAGCAGTGGTTGTTGTGCAGTCGGGGGGGGGGGGGGGAGGGTGGTTGGTCAAACCTATTAAAAAACAGATTCAGATTGTTCACCCACTCCCTGCCCCCCGTGGCCTGGGAGGAGGTATTCTGGAGCCCAGAGATGGTTTTAAGGTTTCTCCAGACCCCGCCGATGTTGCTCTGTTGCAACTTGTCCTCCATCTTCTTCCTGAAGCTGTCCTTGCCTTGTCTGATCTTCCTCCTCAGCTCCCTCTGTACAGACTTCAGCATCTCCCTGTTCCCCGACCTGAAGATCCTCTTCTTCTCTCTCAGTAGTGATTTTATCTCAGGGTTGATCCAGGGTTTGTTGTTCGAGCAACACTGTATGATCTTTGTGGGTACGGCGTTGTCCACACAGAAGCTAATGTAGTCCGTGATGGTGTGAGTGAGGCCATCAATGTCCTCACGATGTGGATCGCAGAGCTGCTCCCAGGCAGTGATTTCAAAACAGTCCATTGCCTCCTCAGACCATAACTTCACCGTGCGCATGACCGGAGGTTGTCTGTGTACTCGGGTTTTGTACACCGGCAGGAGATGAACCAAGTTGTGATCCGATCTCCCGAGTGGGGGGAGTGGTGATGAGGTGTACGCCTCCTTAGTGTTTGCATAGAATAAGTCCAGTGTTTAATTGTCTCTAGTGTGGCATGTGACATACTGGGTGAACGTGGGCAGAATGGGGGACAGTGAGATATTGTCAAAATCACGGGAGATGACGAGGAGAGCATCTGAGTGTTGTGTCAGCAGCCTACCAGTTACTGAGTGGATGGCGTCATGTGCTGCCCCAGCGTTCACCGTCGGATTTGCATAAATAACAATGCAGATCACATATGAGTATTCCCTCGGGAGATAGACAGGCCGCATGCTAACAGCTAGCAACTCAATGTCTTTGCTGCAGTGTTGCTCTTTAACAGTGATATGTCCCGGTTTACACCAGCTGTTATTGACATACATTATCACTCCTCCGCCCCTTGCCTTCCAACTGTCTGGTGTCCGGTCTGCCCGTATTGCGTGGAAACCCTCCAGTTCGATGTTAGCATCTGTTGCTAGTTCTGTTAGCCATGTCCCAGTAAACAACATCATGCTAATCTCTCTGAAGATGCTCTGGTAGCTAATAAACACCTTCATTTAAAAAACTGCATTTTGTGTTTACTTGTGTTATCTTTGTCTAATATTTAAATTTGTTTGATGATCTGAAACTTTTACACAATCACAAAAAAAAAAAAAATGAGAAATCAAGATGGGGCAAACCCTTTTTCACACCACTGTATCACTGAAAAATCTCAACTATCACAGCACCTGGAACTAGCCCAGTAACTTGGTTATGTTTGCCTTTTAAGGAAAACAGATTTCTTAAAACATAAGGAAGAAGGAACAGAGTGCTTTTGTCATATTAGACTGCAGCGTAAGGAGAGCTGGTGAAAATAGATGCAATAGGCTTCAGTTACAGTGGGTGAACTGATGGATTCAGCCTCGCTCAGTGGGACCAATACAACAGCAGTGGCAAAGTCTAACGCTAGTGGAGCCAGACCATGGCAGAAACTCACGGTAATTGGACGCACTATGGCATGTCTGTGTGTGACTGACAGGGGAGAGCAGTATTAAAGGGACGCATTCAATTATGACCAGCCCTGTTTAAATGGTTAGAAATTCACATTAGGACAGTTATTTTTAGTGAAGTGGTGAAAAATCCCCAGTATCAATCAGCTGCTTCCTGTCACAGCTGCTGATGTCTATTGTCTGTGCCTGGTGAAGCTGCATGTTTTGGTGAGGCAGAAAAAATTAGCACAGGAAAAAAAAAGGGCTGAAAGTTCTCAGGAAATGTGCTGCTGAAAGCTAATTTTCATGGTTGCACTTGAAATTATTCAACAGCCCACTGAAAATTATGTTTATATTCAAAATCAAAGTCACCTAAACAGATCAACAGTTGAACTATTTCAGCTAAAACAGCAAATGTCAGTCAGGATGGCCTTACGTGGCTGCACGGTGGCGCAGTGGTTAGCACTGCGGCAGCACAGTTTACCCTTGGCCGGGGGATTGTGGGGATCGTGGGATCGTGGGTTCGATCCCAGCCCCCGACCAACAGTGATCTGTGTGGAGTTTGCATGTTCTCCCCGTGTTGCGTGGGTTTACTCCGGGATTTCTCCGGTTTCCTCCCACATGCCAAAAACATGCATGTTAGGTTAATTGGCTGTTCTAAATTGTCCCTAGATATCTGTTTCCTATAGGCCCTTAGAATAGAGGGTTAGTGTTAATGAAAGCGCTTTGAGTGGTCTTTGTGACTTGAAAAGCGCTATATAAGTGCAGGTTAGTTAGTTAGTTAGTAGTTAGTTACGTAAGATGCAATGAGGCCTTCAAAAATTAACTACGAATAGCATGGAGACCGCTGAGAGATCAAACATTGGCCTGATTACACAGTGATCTCATGAAGCCTGGAAAAAGCTTTTCTGTGTAAATGTGTGGGAGATAAAAAAAAAATAAAGTAAATAAAAAAATTAAAATTGGTTTTCGGCAACTTTCATGGCAATCCATAGAGATCTTTGAAAGATCCTTGAAAGATCATTGAGAAAGCAGGAGAGATAGAGTGACCAAGGAAGTTGCTTAGCCTTTAGGAGGATTTTAGTGGTCTTCTACTCCTTTTAGACAGGGGTGGAGATTGTTGAGAGACTTTTGGACAATGAAAAATTAGCCGGATCTGTCAACAACCTTTCAGTCATCTTTCATTTATTCCCAAGATCTCTCAATGATCTTCCACTGATCGCCACGGTCTCAACAATCTACATCTCCATGCAAAGGCAGCAGAAGAGCACTAGTAAACTTTAGCCACCCAACAATCTATCAATGACCCATCAATGATCTCTCAAGGATCTCTCAAACATCTCTATAGATCACCATGAAAATCTTAGAACAATCTCCAAAACATTTACAAATGGAGACTGTTGAGAGATCAGGATCATTTCTGATCTCTCAGTGGTCACTCAGTAATCTCTGTAAAGGAGATATGAACACCAGTGATACCGTAAATGCCGTCAGCATCAGCCGTGACTTGGCCCTCTTGTTGGAAGACTCCACTGTCATGAGCTGAAATTTAGTCCGCTGGTTTGGTTCTGCTCTGGAGCACCTCTAAGCTCAGTGAAGCAGCACATGAACTGCTTGTCTTCCTCCCTGAAGTCCATACCCAGAGCAAACCCCCCCCCAAAAAACAAAACAGCTGCTGTCTCTAGAGTTGGAGCTTCTGTGACTGTCGGACAAGAGAAAATGAGATCAAATGAGGACAGGACTGAACCTTAGGAACACTGGTCTAGTCTTGAAAAACAAGCTACAGTTTACATTTCTTCTAACTTGGCTTTTTCCAAACTATTTCCCTCAGTTCATTTCCACTCCTAGTTTCAAACAGCCCTTAAACACATGTTGGCAGTAAGATTTTATTTGGTTTATACATTATCTGTAAAATGTCGAGCACTGCTGTCAGTCAATGTCAAGACATTCATATTGATAAATAATACAGTAGTGTTAGTCATGCAGAGCCGTATAGCAAATATCAATGGTGTGTTGAAAGAAGTGGCTGATGTGTTATTTTTCAACAAGAGGGGTGGTTGGTTTTCCAGAATTTACCATGACGTACAAATGCATCAGTGTAAATTAACTGCAAATTTGCAAAAATAAAGCTATGATAAAAGATGCCAAAATAAAAATTTAAATAGCTGAAAGTTATAATCACATTGAATAAAAATTTAACCTGCAGCCGGATGAGTGTTGTAAATTTACAAGAAAAAAGATGAAAATTTGCAAGAGAAAAATCACAAATTTATGAGAAAAAATGCATATTTGTTGCAAATTATTAAGAAAAATGTGTAAAATTTATAAGAAAACAGCTGCAAGTTTATTAGAAAAAAATTGCAAATTAATAAGAAAAAAACTGCAAATTTATAAGAAAAGTGCTTCAAATGTATTAGAAAAAAGCTACAGATGTCAAGTATCTGAGCTGAGGATGCTCTGAGCTCAGATCGTCACTTTATTCCCTGCATCGTTTGTCTGATTAGTTTCATCCTGTTAGTTTCCTGGATGTATTTATCAGGTTTGGTTTCACCTGGGCCTCCCCGTTCCCACACACTGGCCCAGTCTGCTCTCAGTTAGTTCAGCTGGAAGCAGTTAATCACTAAGGCTCGCTCGCTCAATGGTTCACACCTGCAGCTCATATTTTATGTGTATTTAAGCACTGCCTCTACACATGACAATTGCTGGATTATTGACCGTGTTTCCTGATGGTTTGTCGTTGTTCATTCTACCCCTCATTCTACTCCTGCGTCCGCTGGGCGATGTCAGCATGGGGCACCAACTGTAAGTCTATTTCCCTTGTTTATACTCTCGTCTGTTTGCACAATTTTCTGGGACTTTACATTTTTGCAAATAAATGTACCAGCACAATCCTACGCGTGGGTCTGTCTCTCACACCTCGAAAAGGCGTTTACGACAGAATAATCCAGCCACAGACAGAAGACCCAGCGGTTGCGTTGGTGCTTTTTTCTTCTTTTATGTGTCTTTTACTAACCTGAACTGGAGCTCGCCATGTCCGCTATTAACGAGGTGGGGTGGCGGGCAGTGTGCTGCCTGGAGGACATCTTTACGCAGATGCTGGACTCCCGTTCCCCCGAGACGGTCCAGGGAGGTTGGGATCAAGCGGCGCGGGTGATGAAGGCATTTCCCCACCTGTGGAGTTACCCAGGGGCAAAAGAAGCTCTCTGCTCCATATTCTCCTTTCCAGGCACGAGGGAGGAGCCGGAGGAAGCGACCACAGCTCCAGTCCAATTAAGTCACCCCATAGTTAATCGTCGGAGGAAGCCTTCCTCCTCCTCGACAGCCAATATTCCTTTGCCGAGCCTGACCATTCCCGCAGCAAGGCTTCTCTCTCGTTCCTCTTCATCAGCTGTTCCACCAGCTCAATCTCCCTCCACCGCTGCTGCAATCTCTGTCATCCCGACGAATCCTCCTGCTGCTGAGAGGTCCTCCAGGTTTCCCCCGGTTACGCCTCCTTCCGTGTCAGCTGAGTCAGCTCCTCCACAATCCACTAGGGGGCCCGAGTTCCGTTTGCCCCTCTTCCCTCAGGTAGAAAACTTCGGTCCATCCAGACTAAAACCTCCCGTCACATGAACAGCTTCTTCCCCTCTGCCATCAGACTGCTGAACACTAAGTGACTTATTGACTCTCGTGCACTATGTACAGCAGCTCAACCAGACTCATGTCAATCATCACTGTTTTCTTCCTACATTACCGACTGCACTATATGGTTCTCCACATTATCTGCTGCTCGCTAATATATTTTAACTGCTGACCAGTATTACTCACTCTTATTCTACACTTTATTGCATGTATAGTTTATTTCTTTTATTTTATCATGTTTTATGTCGCAGCATTGCACCGAGACAAATTCCTAGTTTGTGTACTACATGAACAATGGCAATAAATCTGATTCTGATGCTGATTCTGATTCTGAGTTCACGGTAGACACGGTGAGGGGTGACTGCCCACCTGCAGCTACAGAGAACATCGTTCACCGGGAGGACAGGCAAGTATCATTTATTTCTCCTCTTAATAATGATATTGTGCCTTCTGTCTGACTCCCAGTGATGAGGCTCAGGGTTTGCTGTCCCCTGAGCTCTCACCACATGTAGCAGCCAAGCCTTCTTCATGTATCCTCTCCATGTCTCCACCATCTTTTCCTGAGGGTCCGCCAGCCCCAGAACCGAGATGCCAGTGGCATTGGAGGATCCCAACCCAGGGTCAGCACGGAGCCGAACCCCAGCTGCCATGCTGGATGAGTCACCAGCATGGATAATTTAATCTGGGGGCACTTGGCTGCAATGACCATCATGCCTGCTGCGGAGTCTGCCGCAGCAGAGTGGGACCCCGAATTGGACCTCGAGAGGGCCGAGCCCGAGGAACCATAGTTGCCTGGATCATCAGAGTCCTGGATGGCGATGGAGCTAGAGCTCAGGCAAGTGCTCTCTTTTATTTTTCTTCTCTCAGTCCTTGAGCAGTCTTGCCTGACTCTTGGTGAGGAGAGCAAGGTGCAGCCATCCGCTGCACCTGACTTCGCCTCGCTGGGTTCTGCCACTGCCGGTGACCCTGACCCTCCTTTTCTTTGTTCTTTGTCTGAGCTCTGTCCCAGCATCACCGGAGGGAGTCCAACATTGCCAGATGTCTCCGAGGATCCAGGCTCACCACTGGAGGTCGCTCAGTGTCCAGTTTCTCCGGTTGAGGTCATCTCAGGTGTCCCGTTCCAGCCCGGGCCGTCTGTGGGTGCAGCTCATTCGCTGTCTGAAGCCATCATTTTTGTTCCCCCTTCACCATCCAGCTCTCCATGGATGCTGCATCCCGGCTGGGGTCCCTCGTGGGGGCTGTGCCCTAGCATTAACCCATTGTGGGTGCCGCGCTCCAGTCTGGGTCTGCCATGGGTGCTACGCCACAGCCCGGGGTCCATTGGGGGCGCAGCATTGGCCCAGCCCGGGTCCACCGTGGGTGCAGTGTTGACCAAGCCTGGGGGAACCGTGGGTTCTGCAGAGCTCCAGCCCAGAGACAGTGAGAGTGCAGCTGTGCTCCAGCCTGGAGCCACTGTGTCAAAAGCCGGGACCACCGAGGTTGCTGCTGGCCAGACTGAGGATGCCGAGCCCTTCTGTTCTCTGCCAGAGGCCTTCGGGGTGCCTCTTCTTCCTCTTCCGGACGCCGTCATAGTCCACCTTCCTCCACCACTGGACACCGTTGGGGTCCCCCTCCTCTGGTCTGGCCACCCACCATTGAGCCTCTCGGTGGGAAAGCCACCTCCCGATTCACCCCTCCGGTCCTGGTGGCTCAACAATGCTGGCCAGCCGCTGGAAAGACTGAGTCCCTGGGTCAGGTGGCCCATTTCCTCCAGCAGGCCACCTAACTCAATTCATTGGGCCGTCTGCTTTGCCTGGGACCTTTGCCGTCCCCCTGAACCCGGGAGCTCTGGGACTGTGGGGGCTTAAGGGTCTGTCGGGGCACAGGTGTGAGTCATGAGCTGGTTTGTTTTTTCCTTCCAAGCCATTTTTCCCCTCCCTCCCTCCCAGGGTTGTTTTTTTCTGTGCTCCTTCTTTGGAGGGGAGGGGGGAGTTCTTCTTTTGGATGCTACCTGGGGGTGTCTGGTATCCACTCCTTAAAGGGGGAGCTCTGTCATGTATCTATGCTCAGGGTTCCTCTGAGTTCAGATCCTCACTTTATTCTGTGTATTTTTTGTCTGATTAGTTTCATCCTATTAGTTTCCTGTATGTATTTGTTAGGTTTGGTTTCACTTGAGCGTCTCCGTTCCCAGACACTGCCCCAATCTGCTCTCAATTAGGTCAGCTGGAAGCAGTGAATCATTAAGGCTTGCTCGCTCAATGGTTCACACCTGCAGCTCATATTTTATGTGTATAAAAGCACTGTCTCTACACATGAAAATTGAATTCAATTCAACTTTATTTATATAGCGCCATTTCACAACAACAGTCATCTCATAGCAGTTTCAACTGTAGGGGAAACCCCACAATTGCAGAAAGACCCCAGCAATCAAGCGATCCCCTGTGAGCATGCGCTTGGTGACGGTGGAGAGGAAAAATTCCCTTTTAAAAGGAAGAAACCTCCAGCAGAACCAGGCTCAGGGAGGGGCAGTCATCTGCTGCGACTTGCTGGGGGGTGAGGGGATAGAGAAGAAGAAAAGAACAGACATGTAGAGAGCAAACAGCACGATGGGGACTCAATCTATGGGAGAGAACAAACAGGTATTAATGACCAGCAAAAAAAAAAAATATTTCATTGAGAGTGAAGAAAGGAGAGAAGCCCAATGCATTATTGGAGGTCCCCCGGCTGTCAAAACCTATTAGTAGCATAACTAAGGGAGGGTTCAGGGATGCATGATCCCTCCCTAATTGTAGGCTATATCAAAAAGGAAGATTTTAACATCACAGAGCTGGTCAAGAGAGCTCAACAGTGACTGTACTTTCTGATGAGGCTGAAGAAGTTCGGCATGTCTTCTAGGATCCTCAACAATTTCTACAGCTGCATCATCGAGAGCATCCTGACCAACGGCATCACTGTGTGGTATGGAAACACCACTGCCCTGGAGTGGTGAAGACAGCCGAGAAGATCATCAGGACTCCACTCCCCTCTCTACAGAGCACCTACCACTGCAGAGTCCAAAAGAGAGCTGACGTCATCCTCCGGGACCCCACCCACTCCCAACACAGACTGTTCAAACTTCTACCCTCAGGTCGGAGGTACAGAAGTGTGAGATGCCAGACAACCAGACTGAAAAACTCCTTTTTTCCCACTGCCATAAGACTCATGAAGAGACACCTACTCCCAAAACTCTAACACAGCTTTGCATATAGGAACTCACACACCGGCTGCTAAATGTGCACACTGCTCACCTGTACAGTAGATATAGTATCACCTGTCTGATGTCCATATCATCTCATCTGCTACTTACCAATAATTTGTAATTATACACTGCTTATTGCAAAATGCTCATTTGCACACTGTGCATAGGTTCATGCAATCTCAGGACCACATTATCTCTGATATCAATATACCACTATCACTTTAGTGATAGTGGTATATTGATAGTGGTATATTTGTTTGATAGTGATATATCACTATCAAACAAGTGTGAAATATACCACTATCAGATATATTTGATAGTGGTATATTTCATTTTCATTCCTTTACTGCCTTACTGTGTGTTGGTGTATGTGACTTAGCATCCATCAGTACTAGGATTGAGTTACTGTGTTGGTGTGTCATTACCTAATAAAATTGTTGTTTCTGTACCTTTAACTTGACATTCATTCGGAGAGACAAGTAACACTTTCATTGCTCAGGAAATGTAGCATCTTCACTGTACACATGATAATAAAGCCTTTGAATCTTGAAATCGAGTCTGGCTCCTGAATCCAGATTGGCAGCTGGTTCCACAGGAGAGGAGCTTGATAACTGAAGGCTCTGCCTCCCATTGTACTTTTGGAGACTCTAGGTATTACAAGTAATCCAGCATTTTGACAGCATAGTGCTCTGTTAGGATAATAGGGTAGAATTGTGGAGGTAATAGAGCAGCCGAGATCAGGCGAGCTGGAAGAGTGCAAAGTTTTATTTCCTCCAACATAATGAGACACACATTGTAGCTAAGTGAGCTACTGCACTGCTGAGGCATGTATAGCAAGCCCTTTTATACATGTTATACAGATAGAGAGAATGCATGGCACATTAGCATAGTGATATACAGTACATTTTTTTTTGGACTTATTTTGTACCCGTAGGTAGATTTGTTCTGCAGTCTGGTGACAAGCCACCAGCTGCCGGTCGCTGCGTGCGCAAGTGCCCCTTAACTCCTTAACCTGCATGTTTTTAGCATGTGGGAGGAAACCAGAGAAATCCCGGAGTAAACCCACGCAAACACGGGGAGAACATGCAAACTCCACACAGATCACTTTTTACCAGGGGCAGGGATCGAACCCACGATCTCATGATCCCCGCGATCCCCCGGCCGAGGGTAAACTGTGCTGCCGCGGTGCTAACCACTGCGCCACCGTGCAGCCATTCATATCAGTACATATCAGTCAATACATATTATTAGCATGACCAACTGGCGCCCGGATGTCCTCTCCCTCATCCAGGAATGTATACACAACAGTCCATTGTTCTGATTGCCCCCTGGGGCTCTCTGTCCATATGTAAATTGTCCTCTGTTTCCTCCAGCCCTGCTGAGTGTGAAATAGTATCAGTCTGCAGTGTGTTGGGTCACCACAGTATCAGATCTTTTAAATAAAAAGGGGCCTGATTGTTTAGAGCTTTGAAAGTGAGAAGAAGGATTTTAAACTTAATTCTAAACTCTATAGGAAGCCAATAAAGGGAGGCAAGAACTGGAGAGATATGATCTCTCTTTCTAGTACCTGTTAAAACTGTTGCTGCAGCATTTTGGATCAACTGAAGACTTTTTAAAGATGTTTTCAGGACAACCTGATAATAAAGAATTACAATAATCTAACCTAGAGCAAACAAAAGTGTGGATCAGTTTCTCACCATCACTCTGAGACAAGATGCTCCTAATCTTGACAATATTATGCAAATGATAGAAGGCAGTCTTAGAAACATTTTTTTTTTTATTTAAGTTTTTGTAAAGGGTATACACGTCATTACAGCATTGCATTGTCTACATTTTCATCACATGTTCCCTTATTTTTTGTTATTTGACAACATTGGAAGAATAATTATTACAACACCCCTTTTTTAAGTGAAAGAAAAAGTGAAATTAAAGAGAACAAAAAAAAGAAAGAAAAAAAGAGCAAAAAACAAACAAACAAACAAACAATAAATAAATAAAAATAAAAGAGCATCTGAGTAGTGTTGGAACAAAGAGAGGTGCCATTATTGAATGGTATTTGTCAAAGATTAGATCTAATGGAAGACACATATGCGATCCGGGGTTGCCAAAAGTTCAAGAACCCATCCATGTCCTGTCTCACTCCAAATGTCAACTTTTCCATCGAGTAAATGTCTTGGATCACGTCAATCCAATCTTCAGGTGTAGGACAGTCCTTCAACATCCATTTTTTAGTTAGGGCTTTTTTACTTGCCAATATTAAAACAGTGAATAAGTATTTTCTCCTCGTCTTTCCAGTGAATCCGGTAGTAAACCCAAATACAAAGTTACAAAAGAAAAGGGAACTGTTATTTTGAATATTTTCCCCAATATTGTCTGTACATTGGTCCAATATTGGTGGATAACTGGGCATGACCAAAACACATGAAAATGATTTGCAGTCTCTTCACCACACAAGCGCCAACAATTCAACCCCTTATGAGTAAATTTATTTTGTGCAGGTGTTCTGAAAAATCTTACCAAATTTTTCCATCCAAATTCTCTCCACTGCAGGGATGAGGTACTTTTCCATTGCTGTTTATTTAGCTTTTCCCATATTTCCAGTTGTAAAGTGAAATTCCCCTCTTTTTCCCATCTCTCTTTTATATATGATGTGTTGTCAACTTTTAAGTCTTGAAGACCTTGGTATATTTTAGAAATGTATCTGATCCCTGGGATCCCTTTATATGCCATTAAGAAGACCTTCAGAACACCTGACTGGGCCCTTTCAAAGTCCTCCTATTTAAGTATATTGTTTATATGGTGTCTAAGCTGAAAGAACCTGTAAAGGTCTTGATTTATTAGACCTTGTTTTTTTCAAATCTTAAAAACTTCTTAAAATTTGCCCTTTAAAAAAATCGTAATATTTTATCAGTCCGTTCTCTTTCCACTCTTTAAATCTAGTGTCTGTTTTATTAGGAGTAAAGTCTTGATCATAGGCAATCCATTGCAGAAGTCGATAGGGCTCTTTAGTTTGATTCTCTCTGACTATCTTAAACCAAATTTTTAGCGGGGTCTCTATCCACGGGTTAGTGTTATTCAAAAGTTTAGCTAAGGCATTGTTCCCTATTATCGCCTGTAGGGGGATGTCACTTGTTATTTGGCATTCGATCTCCTTCCATTGTGCAGTGTAGACTGGGTTACATATCTCTACTAAAGTTTTAATTTGTGCGGCTTTAAAATAGTCCCTGATATTTGGCAGTGCAAGCCCACCTTTGTCTTTGTTTAGCTGTAGGGTTCTATATTTGATTCTAGGTCTCTTGCCCTGCCATATGAATCTTGAGATTCTTCTGTCCAGCTCCTGCCATGTTTTTTTGGGAGGTTCTACCGGTATTGTTTGGAAAAGGTATAGAAGACGTGGAAGTATATTCATTTTGACTGCTTCAATTCTTTGTGCAGTACCCAAGAATGGTATCATATTCCATCTTGCTAGATCCGATTTTATTTTTGCCACCTGTGGATCATAGTTTAGTGTTATAATTTTGTTGAGTTGTTTCGGGATATTGACCCCCAGATATTTCATAGATTCCATCTCCCAGTTAGTTTTGAGTTTGCTTAGTAAATATTGATTTGGGTCATAGGTGAATGTTAAAACTTGGGTTTTATGCATGTTTAGTTCGTACCCCGATAAATCTCCATACTCTGAAAAAACTGAGATTAGTTCTGGAAAAGAGGTGTCCGGCTGCCCCAGGTGTATTAAAATGTCATCCGCAAAGAGTGCTATTTTATGTTCCTTCTGACCAAGTGTAATACCTTGAATTTTTTGATTCTGTCTTATCCATTGGCTCAGAGGTTCTATGAAGATTGCAAAGAGCAGTGGAGACAGGGGGCAGCCCTGACGACATCCTCTTTCCAGCTCAAAAGATGATGATAAATTACCGTTAATCCTTATTTTAGCTGTTGGTTTTTTTTTATATAATGCCTGGATAGTTCTAATGAAGTTGTTATGAAAATTGAAACTGGATAAGATTCTATATAGAAAAGACCAGTCAACAGAATCAAATGCTTTTTCAGCATCTAATCCCAATATGACCTCATTTAAGTTATATTTTTTTATATGATGGATTATGTGTAAAGTGCGTCTAATGTTGTCTTGTGTCTGTCTTTGTCTTATAAAACTTGTTTGGTCTAAATGAATTAAGTCTGTCAGTATATTTTCTAACCTTTTGGCAAGGATAGTGGTAAAAAGCTTATAGTCCTGATTTAATAAACTGATTGGTCTGTAGTTGGAGCATTCTAGTTTATCCTTTTCAGGTTTAGGTATGACTGCAATGACCCCTTCTCTCCAGGAGGGGGGATTTCCCCTGTGTGGAGGACATAGTTAAATGTTTTCAGGAAGAGAGGAGATAGTTGCTGTTTAAAGGTTTTGTACCACTCTGCTGTATAGCCATCTGCTCCTGGGGATTTGTTAGCTTTAAGTTTCATAATTGCTTTTTCTAATTATTTAGGCTGTATTTCTGACAGTAGTGGTTTATTTTGAGACTCAGTAAGTTGGGGAAGGTTTAATGTGTTTAGGAATGCTTCGGATGTGTTTTTATGTTTTTTGAGGGAGTACAAGTTCTTATAGTAGTTCTCGAAGCTTTTAAGAATATCCTGAATTCTGAATCTTATTTCCTTTGATACTGGGTCTCTGATTTTGTAGATTGTTCTTTCCGTTTGTTGTTTCCTCAATTTATAGGCTAGTAATTTTGCCAATTTCCTGTGTGCTTCATAGTATTTTTGTTTCAGAAATGTAAGTTTCTTCTGGATTTCTATTGTGTAGATCTCATTTATTTGTTTTTTAATTTCCTTAATTTTGAGCGAGTCATTAGAATGAGTGTTGCCTTTGTGTTCTTTTTCTAGGTTCTTAAGTTCTGACTCTAATGTGGTTAGTTTTCTTGTCTCAGTTTCTTTTGGATTGCCAGTTTTGCAATAATCTTTCCCCTTATTACAGCTTTGCATGCATCCCACAGTATTAAAGGGGATACTTCTACATTATCATTTTCTTCCAAATATCTGAGAATATCTGATTCCAATTCATCTTTCAGTGGTCCTTTCAGGACATTTGAATTCAACCTCCAAGAAAATGTATTATTTGTGTATTTTTGGATACTTAAGTCCATATAGATCGGACTGTGGTCAGAGAGATCCATTAGTCCTATTTTACATGTTTTTACTCTTCCAATGTCTCTATTAAACATAAAAAAAATAGTCAATCCTTGAGTACGAGGAATGTGGCGCTGAGTAAATTGTATAATATTTTACACTGGGGTTGAATTCCCTCCACACATCACAGATTCCCATTTCTTTTAGTAGCATCCAAGTTTTTCTACTTTGAGTGTTATTTTGATGTGGAGAATTACCTGATGCATCCCAGTATGGATTCAGTCTTAGATTGAAGTCTCCACCACATATCACTAAACCTTGGGCTTTAGTTATCATTAGGCCAAATACATTTTTATAAAATTTCCAGTTAGCCCCTGGAGGTGTATATACATTCAGCAGGGTGATATCTTCTCCCTCTAGCCGCCCAATTACCAAACTGTATCTCCCTTCTTTATCTTTGTGTTCTGATTTTTTTTCAAATGTAATTTTGGTTGAGATCAATGTCGCTACTCCCCTCCTCCTCCCTGGCTTATATGAAGATGAAGAGATCATTTTGAACCATTGTCTATTGAGTTTAGTGTGTTCCACGTCTGTTAGGTGGGTTTCTTGTAAAAATATTATTCCTGCTTTGTCTTTTTTCATTTTGCCTAGAATCTTGGATCTTTTAACTGGATTCAGGATCCCTTTTACATTATATGTGATTATTTTGGTTACACCCTGTTTCTCCATTGTATTGTCTTATTTAGTATAACAGTGTGGTGGCCCTCTTTTATGCTACTCAGAAACTGAAAGAACATTAAGAACATAAAAATCATTAAGAACATAGTGTATAAAACTTTAAAACAAAAAACTGACAAAATAACTTCCCAAGGTCTTTTTAGAGACCCTGGAAGAGCCTTGATGGAGTGTAGGCTCTGAGGGAAATTCCTCAAACTCTGTTACGTGTTGAGGGCCCTCTCTTACCCCTGTAAGTTGTCCCATGTTTTTAACGTGAATTTCAGATCCCAATCCGAACTTGTAATGATTTTTTTTTTTTTTTTTATGCCTATACCCTATGAAATTGTGTGCACCCTCCCACTACCATCACAGCAAACGTTCACGCTAATACAGTATTTGTTAGTGTGGGGAGAACATGTGGATCATTGTCACATTTCTATTTTAACAAGTTTTTTTTTTTTTTTTTTTTTTTTTAAAGACCTATTTGTTTCTAATATTATGTCTGTTCCATGAAATGTTTTACCACATGCTGATTCTGCATCTCCTTTAATGTTTGTTACCTTGTAGGAGGGGGGTTGGATGTGCAGATTGACTAAAAAAATTGTTATTCCCTCCTGTAAACGGCCAGTTTTTCCTTGTAGCTCTGACGCTGGGTTTCCCGCTGCTGGCCCGTGGATTTTGAGGGTCTCTGTGTGGACCACGTTTGAGCCTTGATTCTTTCACTCGGGTCTGCTCTGGGTTTAAACACCGTTACCGGGAGCCCTCTTCTCGCCATATCCGCGGTTGCTTCTTCTGCCGAATTATAGAGACATGTCTCTTCCCCATAGAAAACCCTCAGCTTCGCAGGAAATGGTGTCTGGAAGCGCAGTTTTTTCTCTCGTAGCACCTTTTTAGCATTGTTGTATTCCCAACGCTTTTTAAGGACCTCCAGGGCGTAATCGTGTTCCACGAAAACTTTTCTCTCTTGGTGCATAAATCCTTTATTCTGCCAAGCCAGTCTTACAACCTCTTGTTTTATTTTGGAGTTGGAAAACCTCACCACCACCGATCTTGGTGGTGTTTCCGCCGCCGGTCTAGGGGCTAATGTACGGTGCGCCCTTTCTATCTTCAAGTCGGTGGATTGGGGAATATCCAACTTCTCTCTCAGTAAGGATTCCACACATGCCGCCATTGTGGTGAAACCATCCTCGACTCCTTCTTTCAGACCATGAATTCTTATGTTGTCTCTTCTCAGTCTTCCTTCTTGGTCGGTTAGCTTAGCCTCTAGTCTTGACTGCCTTTTGTGTAGATCCAGCACGGAATCTTCAGCCCTTTAATTCTTTCCTCTGCTTCCAAGATTCGGTTCTCGGCCTGGTCCACTCTGCTGTTTGTCCTTTTTAATTCTTCTTTGATTTCACGAAATTCGGCCCAACACTCTCGGTGAAATTGTCTTAATTCTTTAAGTACCATTTTCAAGCTAACCTTTTTGTTAGCTTTATTCAGTTCCTCGTCTTCTGAATGGAAATCCTCCGGATCAGATTCTTCGGCCGATGCATGTCCTGGCCTGGTAAATGTCGATTTCTTCTGTTTTCCTTTAGGCATGATGACTTTGTCCTTTGATTTTCACTCTTCCAAAGATCTGTTAAATCCGATTTTCAAGGTATTTTACTGGATTGGGTCTGGGAGCTTCAGCGTTAAGCTGCAATCACCATGGTGTCCAGACCGGAAGTCAGAAACAATTTTAATATATGAATTGAAAAACAGATCTTGATCAAAAATAACTCCAAGGTTCCTCACAGAGCTATTAAGAGAAAGAATAACCGCATCCAAACTAAAAGTTTGATTTGGAAAGATATTTCTAAGGTTTTTTGGACAAACAAGAATGACTTCAGTCTTATCTGAACTTAATAGCAGGAAATTACAAGTCATCCAAGCTTTGATTTCCTTAAGACAGGCTTCTGACTTGGCTAATTGATTACTATCATCTGGCTTCATTGATAGGTATAACTGTGTTTCATCTGCATAACAATGAAAATGTATACAGTGCTTTCTAATAATGTTGCCTAACGGAAGCATATATAAACTAAAAAGAGTAGGGCCGATTACAGATCCCTGTGGGACTCCATGACTGAGCTTTGAGTTGAAAGAAAACTCATTATTGGCATGAACAAACTGGAACCTATCAGATAAATAAGATCTAAACCGTTGCAATGAAGTTCCATTAAGTCCAATATAGTGTTCTGATGTATCAAGTAGAATATTATGATCGATTGTATCAAAAGCTGCACTAAGGTCTAAAAGGACAAGTAAAGAAACAAGTCCATTATCAGATGTGATAAGAAGGTCATTTGTGACCTTCACTAAGGCTGTTTCAGCACTATGATAGATTCTAAACCCAGATTGAAACTCTTCAAATAAACCATTTCCCTGCAAGTGGTCAAATAATTGTGTCACAACAACTCTTTCTAAGATTTTTGAAATGAAAGGGAGATTAGAGATTGGTCTATAGTTAGCTAAATCTCCTGGATCCAGCATTGGCTTTATGAGTAAGGGTTTAATTACAACAGTTTTAAAAGCCTGCAGTACATGGCCTAAAGTTAATGAATAATTGATTATTTGAAGAATAAAGCTACAAATAAATGGGAAGACTTCTTTAAATACAATTTATCATGAGAGTCTGGACTGGACTGGAGGGGGGTGATTGGGAGGAACGGCCTGCCCGATCTGAACCCGAGTGGTGTTCAGTTATTGGACTTCTGTGCTAACCACAGTCTGTCTATAACGAACACCATGTTCAAGCATAAGGGTGTCCATATGTGCACCTGGCACCAGGACACCCTAGGCCGCAGGTCGATGATCGATTTTGTTATCGTGTCATCAGACCTGCGACCGTATGTCTTGGACACCCGAGTAAAGAGAGGTGCAGAGCTGTCAACTGATCACCACCTGGTGGTGAGTTGGATCCGATGGCAGGGGAGGAAGCCATTCAGACCTGGTAGACCCAAACGTATAGTGAGGGTGTGCTGGGAGCGTCTGGCTGAGGCCCCTGTCCGGGAGGTCTTCAACTCCCACCTCCGGAAGAACTTCAACCACATTCCGAGGGAGTCTGGAGACATGGAGTCTGAATGGGCCATGTTCTCCACCTCTGTTGTTGAAGCGGCAGCCCAGAGCTGCGGCCGCAAGGTGGTCGGTGCATCTCGTGGTGGCAACCCCCGAACCAAGTGGTGGACACCAGTGGTGAGGGGGGCCATTAAGCTGAAGAAGGAGTCCTATCAAGCTTGGTTGGCTTGTGGGACTCCCGAAGCAGCTGAGGTGTACCGGCAGGCCAAGCGGAGTGCAGCTCGGGTGGTTGCTGAAGCAAAAACCCGGGTATGGGAGGAGTTCGGTGAGGCCATGGAACAAGACTTTCGGTCGGCTTCAAAGAGATTCTGGCAAACTGTTCGGCGGCTCAGGAGGGGAAAGCAGCTCCCCGTCCACACTGTGTATGGTGCGGATGGGACACTGTTGACTTCAACTGGGGATATCGTCGGGCGGTGGAAGGAATACTTCGAGGATCTCCTCAATCCCACTGATACGCCTTCCACAGAGGAAGCAGGGTTTGGGGACGAGGGGGATGACTCGCCTATCACAGGGGTTGAGGTCGCCAAGGTGGTTAAAAATCTCCTTGGTGGCCGGGCCCCGGGGGTGGACGAGATTCGCCCCGAGTACCTCAAGGCCCTGGATGTTGTTGGGTTGTCATGGTTGACACGCCTCTGCAACATTGCGTGGAGGTCGGGGGCAGTGCCTTTGGCATGGCAAACCGGGGTGGTGGTTCCTCTCTTCAAAAAAGGGGACCGGAGGGTGTGCTCCAACTTTAGAGGGATCACACTCCTCAGCCTCCCTGGGAAGGTCTATGCCAAGGTACTGGAGAGGAGAGTCCGGCCGTTGGTCGAACCTCGGATTCAGGAGGAGCAATGTGGTTTTCGTCCTGGCCGTGGCACATCGGACCAGCTCTTTACCCTCTCGAGAATTCTTGAGGGTTCGTGGGAGTTTGCCCAACCAGTTTACATGTGTTTTGTGGACTTGGAGAAGGCATTTGACCGCGTCCCTCGTGGATTTTTGTGGGGGGTGCTTCGGGAGTATGGGGTATCGGGCTTGTTGTTACGAGCTATTCGGTCTCTGTACGACCGTTGTGAGAGTTTAGTTCGCATTGCCAACACTCGGTCGGAGTCATTCCCAGTGAGAGTTGGACTCCGCCAGGGCTGCCCTTTGTCACCGGTCCTGTTCATAATTTTTATGGACAGGATTTCTAGGCGCAGCCAGGGAATGGAGGGTGTCATGCTTGGTGACCACAGGATCTCATCTCTTTTGTTTGCAGATGATGTTGTCCTGTTGGCTTCATCCAGCAATGACCTACAGCTCTTGCTGGGACGGTTTGCCGCTGAGTGTGAAGCGGCTGGGATGAGAATCAGCACCTCCAAGTCCGAGTCCATGGTCCTCAGCCGGAAAAAGGTGGATTGTCCTCTCCGGGTTGGGGACAGGCTCCTGCCCCAAGTGGAGGAGTTTAAGTATCTTGGGGTCTTGTTCACGAGTGAGGGGAAAATGGAGCGAGAGATCGACAGACGGATTGGAGCAGCATCTGCAGTGATGCGGACGTTGTACCGGTCTGTTGTGGTGAAGAGGGAGCTTAGTTCTAAGGCAAAGCTGTCGATTTACCAGTCAATCTACGTTCCTACTCTCACCTATGGTCACGAGCTTTGGGTAATGACCGAAAGAACGAGATTGCGGATACAAGCGGCTGAAATGAGCTTTCTCCGTAGGATTGCTGGACTCACCCTCAGAGATAGGGTGAGGAGCTCAGTCATCCGGGAGAGGCTCAGAGTAGAACCGCTGCTCCTCCACATTGAAAGGAGTCACATTGAAAGGAGTCAGTTGAGGTGGTATGGGCATCTGATTAGGATGCCTCCTGGACGCCTCCCACTTGAGGTGTTTCAGGCACGTCCCACTGGGAGGAGACCCCGGGGCAGACCCAGGACTCGGTGGAGAGACTATGTCTCCCAGCTAGTCTGGGAACGCCTTGGCATCCCCTCTGAAGAGCTGGAGCAGGTGGCTGGGGAGAGGGAAGTCTGGGCTTCTCTGCTTGAACTGCTGCCTCCGCGACCCGGACCTCCGGAAAAGCGGTAGAAGATGGATGGATGGATGGATGGACTTCTTTAAATAACCTGGTAGGAATAAGATAAGATAAGATAAGATAAGCCTTTATTAGTCCCACAACGGGGAAATTCCAGGATTGCAACAGCACAGGGATAGCAACACTCAGAGCAACAATCAGAAGGCAAGAAAAAAAACAAGCAAGCAAGAGCAGCCAATATACATATGTACATACCACTATAAAATATATATATATACACACACACACACAGACACACAGTGCAGAGCATTGTAGCTGGATGGAATAAACACATGAACATATGAACACACAGTGCAGAGCATTGTAGCTAGATGGAATAAATATGTAAATATATAAACACCCACAGTACGGAGCATTGCAGCTAGGTGGAATAAATATGCAAGTATATAAACACACACAGTGCGGAGCAATGTAGCTAGATGGAATAATATGTAGATATATAAAAACACAGTGCAGAGCATAGTAGCTAATAGGGTCTAAAAGACAAGTTGAAGGCTTGGATGAGAAAATTATTTTGTCTAACTCTAAAAGGTTAGTTGGAGTAAACTCATCCAAACAGATATCAATTGAACGAGTTGTAGTAGTTATTGTAATTTAAGTAAACGGTAGGAAGAATCTGACTGATTTTATCTCTGATAGATGACACTTTATCATTCAAAAAGTTCATAAAAAGTTCATAAGAGATTTTTTATAAATTAAAAGATGATTTCTCCAAACTAAACAGATTTCATCTAAATCATTGGAGCACCATTTTCTTTCTAATTGACAAGTCTTCTGTTTGAAGCTATGAATTTCTGTGTTGAACAAAGGAGTTAGAAATCTCTGATTAGACATTTTCTTTTTTAAAGGGGCCACCGTGTCTAGAGTCTGACGCTGAGAAAATGTAACACTATCTACCATGCTTTCAATTACAGAAGGCGCAAGCTGTCTATAGCTTACTTCAGTTGTGTTGACACTAACTAACTAACTAACTAACCTGCACTTATATAGCGCTTTTCTAGTCACAAAGACCACTCAAAGCGCTTTCATTAATACTAACCCTCTATTCTAAGGGCCTATAGGAAACAGATATCTAGGGACAATTTAGAACAGCCAATTAACCTAACATGCATGTTTTTGGCATGTGGGAGGAAACCGGAGAAATCCCGGAGTAAACCCACGCAACACGGGGAGAACATGCAAACTCCACACAGATCACTGTTGGTCGGGGGCTGGGATCGAACCCATGATCCCACGATCCCCACAATCCCCCGGCCAAGGGTAAACTGTGCTGCCGGAGTGCTAACCACTGCGCCACCGTGCAGCCAACACACACATGGCATAGAGGAAATAATTTGCATAAATTTGGTTACAACATCATCTGAGAGGCATCTACTGTAGTAATATTTTTCTTTAGGAGCCAAATAGTCATCATCATCATCATAGCAGTTTGTCGTGTGCAACAATGACTGTTTTATTTAGGTCTGATAAGATTCCTCCACACAGCTAAAAGTTTCTTTTTACAGTGTCTTTAAATCTGAGCCTTGGTCTACCCTGATTGCGTTTGCCCTCACATAACTGTGAGTAGAGTAACTGCAGAGGGAGACACTGGTGGTCCATCCTCTCATGTCCGAGCCATCTCAGGTTCACCTGTATTAGCATGTCCTCCATTGATGGTAGACCAGCTCGTTTCAACACTTCTATATTGGTTATCTTGTCTTTCCATGAGATGTTCATTATGGCTCGAAGATGTCTCATCATGTACACATGGAATTTCTTCACCTGCACTCTGTAGACAGTCCAAGTTTCAGCACTGTACAATAGAGTAGCCAGTACTGTCGCTCTGTTCACTTTGCATTTCACACGGATTGACACATGTCAATTGATCCACATTCTCTCCCTCAAGTTTCCAAACATAGCGCTCACTCTTCCAATTCTGAGAGATAGTTCATCCTCCAGCCTAGAATTCTCTGAAATAGTACTCCCTAGGTACTTGCAAGTCTTGCACTTGACTAGTGGCTCTGTACCAATGCTGATCTCTTCTGGTAGTGATGTTGATAATTGGAACTTTGGTGGTTGATAAAGGCACTCTTTCTTCTTGATGTTGATTTGGAGGCTGAATTGGCTAGCTGCTCTTGCAAATTTCTCCACTAAAGATTGCATATCTTCCACGCTGTGTGCAACTAGAGCACTGTCGTCGGCAAAGAGCATTTCTCTTACTATCTTTATTGATGTCTTACTCTTGGCTTTAAACTGTGCCACATTGAACAAGTCTGCTTCTTTCCTTGTTTGAATGTATACTCCTTCTGAAGTGTCTTTGAAGGCCACCTCAAGCATGGCTGCCAGATATAGCAAGAAGAGTGTAAGTGCCAGCACACACCCTTGTTTCACCCCGTTGCTTACTGAAAAGTCTTTAGATACTGAACCACTTATTGCCACGTTTGCTTGCATACCTGTATGGAGTGCCTCGATCAGGCTGACAAACTTCTCTGTACAACCATATTTCTTGAGTACCTGCCAAAGTCCTTGTCGCGATAGAGTATCGAAGGCTTTACTGGTCTATGAAGACTACATAAAGCGGCATGTTCTGTTCGATACACTTTTCTTGAACCTGTTTCAAGCAGCAAATCATGTCCATTGTGCTTCTTCCACTTCTAAAGCTGCACTGAGTTTCCGGTAGTATATTCTGTGAGATGTGTTCATAGAGTCTGTTAAGTAGTACACGTGAGAGAATCTTACCAACAGTGGCTAGTAGTGATATACCTCGGTAATTTCCATAATCTTTCCTGTCACCTTTCTTGAACAAAAGCACAATACTTGCATCATTCCAGTCTTGAGGTACTTTCTGGGCATCCCATATCTCTTGGATGAGCTTGTGCAGGCAGTTGGTCAGCTGGACACCACCAAATTTCCACACTTCTGCTGGAATTCCATCCCTTCCTGGAGCTTTACCATCCTGTGTTGTCCTGATAGCTGCTATTAGTTCATCAAAATTTGGTGGTTCATCCAGACTTGATACAGCTGGTCGCTGCACTAGAGCTTCTTTAGCCTCTTCAGTGAGATCTCCAGGGTTGTTTAGTAGTTGGTCAAAGTGGTCTGCAAATCTGTCCAGGATCTTGTCTTTCTCCTTCAAAACCATTTCACCTTCCATAGCCTTTAGTTGGATCAATCCTCTTGGTTTAGGGACGTAGATTTCTCTCAAACCTGTGAAGAATGTTTTCATGTCCTTCCTGTCTGCTGCAGTTTGAAGTTTCTCCACTTTTTCATCCCACCAGTTGAACTTCATCTCTCTGGTGTATTTCTGTAGGTCACTCTTTGAGTATTTCTTCTTCTTCGACCTTGTGTTACACTGTAGGTTTTCCTGCCTAGCTGTATTTCTCGCTTCCAGTAGTTTCTTCAGGTGTTCATCATGCTCATCAAACCAATCTTGATGTTTCCTCTCAGGGTGGCCTAATACATCACTCGCAGTCTGATACACCGTATCCTTCAGTGTTGCCCATTTCTCTTCTATGTCATTCTCTGAGTTGTTGCTGTCCCAGTCTTTCAAGTTTTCATCCATTTCCTGTGTAAGTTCTTCCTGCTTCTTTTGGCCTTTCAGTGCACTAGTGTTTGGCTTCCGTGGTGGCTTTGCACCTGTCCTGCAGTGCTGTTTTCGTCTGCAAATCCTTAATCTAGATCTCAGCATAACATGATCAGTGCCACAGTCCTCGCTTCTCATTGCTCTGGTGTCCAATACATCCCTTCTGTCTCTCTGCCTGACTATGATGTAGTCTAATAAGTGCAAGTGCTTGGATCTTGGGTGCATCCATGTCTTCTTGTGTGTGTCCTTGTGCTTAAATAGAGGTTTGGTTATCACAAGGTTGTACTCTGAACATAGTGCAAGTAGAAGTTTTCCATTAGCATTGCACTTGCCTACTCCATGACTGCCTAGCACTCCTTTCCATTTCTCGGTGTCCGAACCAACTCTGGCATTAAAATCTCCAACGAGTATCAGCCTGTCATCAGTCGGTACACGCCTGATAGTCTCACGTAAATTACTGTAGAACTCTTCCTTCACCTCCTTTGTGTTGGTCATTGTTGGGGCATATACACTGATGAGTGTGGCATACATCTTCCGCTGTAGTGGGAGTCTCATAGTCATTATCCTGTCATTGATTGGCACCGGTTCCTCATCAAGCATTGCTGCTATCTCCTTTCTAACTGCAAAGCCCACGCCTGCCTCTCTCCTTTCTTGAGTTGATCTCCCACTCCAAAAGAAGATGTAGCCATGGTCTTCCAAGCTGTCATATCCAGGCAATCTTGTTTCACTAAGTGCAGCTATGTCTACATTGTACCTGTTTATTTCCAAGGCCACAAGCATGGTCTGTCTTTCTGGGTGCTGTGATGTTGTTCTGTCCAACAGAGTGCGTACATTCCATTCTGCTACACACAAGGTTGCTGTTTTCCTCTTCTTTTGTCTTCCTGCTCCTAGCTTATGTTTCGCTGCCTGTCGGAGTGTGAACAGATCAGTGCGGACCTTGTAAGCCCGGGCGGCGTCTGAGCCAGTATGAGTTGCTTTCTGATTGACCATTTCATGAAACTGCTTGCAAAGTATTTGAGTACCGCTAGCTTTTGCAGCACATTCTTGGCAGACAAAGGTAATATCAGTGGCAAGGACAGGCCAAGACAAACTGACTCCAGTGTCTGTTGCAGTGACTGACCAGATGATAGGTTTGTTTATCTCTGCTCTTTTGCCTGTTTTCCACTAGCCCAGCACACCTCGGTACGGCTCGGTTCACTTCAGTACGGCTCGGAATGCTTCTGTCTCCATTGGTGTTGTGCTTGTGCTGTGATGGTTTGTTAGGAGGTTTTAGAAGCGGGGCAGCAGCAGATTCTGAGCGAGGCGGGGCCACACTCCCGTGACGTTACGCACCCACTGAGTCCTTATTTACACGAGACAAAAAAGGATTCAAGGATTATTGCCTTGCTCGCTCTGTAGATTTATCTCACAATTAATTTTATCTCATAATTAAGCTGCAACAACACAAGTCACTTTTGTTTTGAATTAACTGCCAAATGACCTAGAAATAAAGAGCTGAAACTTGTTTTTATTCGTATTAAATAATGAGACTGTGGCACACTGGCCTACACCAAATAATTTTTTTTTTACATCCTAGGGCATTTTGGATGTACTGAATTTAAAAAAAATCATGTTTTTCACCTTCAGGTCAACATTTGGAACAACAGTATTATTATTTTCCGTTTAGATGATGCTACACTCCTTCTAAAGTATTGTAATTCTCTGAATTTGGAATGCCGATAGAACATTCAATTTACATATACTTACTTTTTTACATTGACTTGTAAGCTTGATCAGTCTCTCCTGCTGCATTTTAAAGTCCAACTGTGCAACTTCTTATAAGTTAACATAAAAAATGTACCCAAAGTTTAGAACTGGATCATGTGGGGCTAATTTTTTATGATATTTCAATAAAAAGAACAGAAAGCTTACAAAAACATTTGTTTTTTGGTCTAGTTAAAAATTACATTACCTTTACAATGGTTGACCCTGACAGGAAGATCAGTATCATTTTGATCAGATTAGGCAATGGAATTTCTATGAAATTATACTGTTTTATAATTCAGTGTTATAACAGACAAACCACACTTTCCAAAACAATTCCATTTCAGAATCAGAATCAGAATCAGAATCAGAATCAGGTTTATTGCCATTGTTCATGTAGTACACAAACTAGGAATTTGTCTCGGTACAATGCTGCAACATTAAACATGATAAGATAAGAGAAATAAACTATACATGTAATATTTATTATATACAAAATATTAAAAGAAAAAAAAAAACTTTGCAACACAACACGAAGGTTAATCAACATTTTATACACGCCGACCACTGAGTGTCTACACCAGCTTCCCAAACTGGGTCACGACTCGGCTGAATGAAGCGTCTCTGCCAGCTGTGGGTCAGGAAGGCTCGGTTGAATAATCCGGACGGGCTGTCGCGGCGGACGCGTGGGATGATTCTACAAGGAAAATGCACACAATAAAATACAGCACAATAGTTTTTAACAAGAATACATAAGCTTATTTCAGCGTATTGTTCACATGAATAATTAAAATAAAAGCTTTAGTCCGCAGTGTGCTGCAATTAAGCAGTGATCATCATCCACAAATGAACAGCTTTTTTATTGCATAAATAAACTGAGCGTCTTACCGAATATATTTGCGAAAAAACGCACAATAAAAAAAAATTAAAACTCACCGTTAAAGGACTCCGATGTCGAGACCTCCCGGTATATTTTTTCATTCCGGGCAGCTCCGTCTAACTCGCGCCGCATACGTTCGTCTGACAATGCAGTGAACAGACACTGCAGCTCCTTACTGGTCCATGGAACACCCTTATTACGCGAAGCCATTTTTGATAGAAAATAAATGAAAATAGCACAGCAATACACTGAAAGGAACCGCCAACAGTGGTTGCGTGCTGAGTAAAGGCGGTCGTGAAGATTCTTTTTTTTTTTTCAAAAACTTTATTGAGAAGGTCGTGAAGATTTGGTAGATGAGGAGGAGGAGAGGGGCGGTTCAAACCTGACCAATCAGCGCCGGTTACGACCTGACCAATCAGCGGCGACCAGTCTGTTAACGTCACAACACGGCACAGCTCAGCACTGCTGTACCCTGCCCTTCAGCGGGGCTGAGAATTGCGGCTGTTAAACCGTGTTGGGGCTTGTGGAAAAGCGTACAAAGCGTGCTGAGCCGTCCCATGTCGCGCTAAAGTGTGCTAGTGGAAAAGGCCCTTTTGTGTAGTGCATGTCACAATGCACCGACTGGCACAGTCCACCACAGACCTTGTGACAGATGTGTTTAGCTGCCAGGATGTCCAGTCTCACCCTTTGTAAATGGGAGTGGTCCACAACAGACCTGTGACAGATATTGTTTTTAGTTCTGCCAGGATGCCCTGTTTCACCCTCCATGCACTCGGAAGGGCGGGGATGCCGGTTGAGTCACCGACGGGCCGACCCATGAGGAAGGTATTACCGGTTTTCATGGTTATCCGGTAGCAAGCAAGCCAATGCCTGATCTGACAAACAAAAGGGGGGGATGTAAGTATCAGTTAAAAGGAGCCAATTTCTGACCAAAAAAGTACAGTTTTATGGGTAAAAAGCTGCAACTTTAGCAAAAAGACAAAAAAAAGGTGTAAATTTCCAACTGTTTACAACCTAAAAACGCTGTAGATCTAAGATTTGATTAAAATGCTGTAAGTTTAAGCTTTTTTTTTTAAATTGCAAATTCAAGAGTAAGAAAAGTTCTAAATTCATGAGGAAAAAGCTGCAAAATTATGAATAATAAAAAGCTGCAATTTTTTAGACAGAAACTGTACATTTCTGAGTAAAATGGCTGTAACTCTGCAGGAAAATCCTGCAAATATATGAGGAAAATCCTCACATTTAAAAAAGAATGTTTCTAATGTACATGAAAAAGGATGTGATAAATCGGCGTGTGTTGGCCATTTTTTTTTTTTTTTTTATTAAGACAGCCATGAGGAGGAACTAAAGGCATTAGTCCAGCTCACCTCGCCACGCCTCAATTCGCTACGACATGGTTCGGCCTCGGTTCTTTCTCTATAGCAGCTGGCTTAGGTTAAGCTGGGGTGGGACGGATTTTTTTTACAGCAAGGCGGTGCCACACTCCCGTGACGTAAAAAACGCGACCCAAGCAAAATATAACACATGCATCATGGCGGCTGTACAAGGCGACTCCTCGGTCTGTGGCTTTTTTCACCGTAAATGCCAAAAAGGACCGCCAGACAAGGGTACAGGCAGTGAGACGAAACACTCTGGAACAGTTCGGCAGCTTCTGGGAGAGCCGGAGACATGAGGATACAAACTAGGTCATATATGACGGTAAGCTAATGGTTGCTAATGCTAATTTGCTATAAGTACGTCGTACTACACTGTAATGTCTGCAAGTTAGCGCTGTTAGGTACTAAAATATGTACACTGTGTGTGTGTGTGTTTCAGATGGCTCTGTTGTGGGGAAATTACCACTTCAAACGGTCGGTCTGGGCGTTCAACAAAGCCTGTCACTGATGTCACCCCAGCATCACCAACGATCAGTGGTTGTAGAGCTTAAGAATGTCTGTAGAAACGTTTATTTCCTGTGCAAAAAATTGCTCTGATCTGCGTGAAAATCATGGAGAGACTGTTGAGACATCATGGATGTACCTGCTTCTGCAGCACTGAGTCTGAGGTGGTGTCATAGCAAAAAATGATCGGCTGACACAACTTGATCGCCATGTTAATAACTATATTAGCCACAAAATATATATTCAAAAAGTAAACAGTGCTGAGTTAGGTACAGTATAATAAGATATATTTGACAGTTATGATGCATTTTCATCCCAGGTGCACAAACGAGAGGTTTCGTAGGTCCTTCCTACCAACGGCTGTCTGACTGTACAACCTAAGCAGGGCTGCTCGCAGAGATAGCAAAAAGACGTAACAAACTAATAGTTTTTTGAATGCAAAAGATGCAATAGACTTACACAATGGTCCCCTCCGGCATACAACTAGGAACATACCGGTCGCTATGGAGGGTGAGAATATGTATGGGCACATGATCATACCATGTAGGATAACTAAGTAGACGGTTATGCTGTTTCATCCCATCTAGCAACAATGCTCTGCACTGTGTGTGTTTATATAGTTACATATTTATTCCATCTAGCTACAATGCTCCGTACTGTGGGTGTTTATATATTTACATATTTATTCCATCTAGCTACATTGCTCCGCACTGTGTGTGTTTATATACTTGCATATTTATTCCACCTAGCTGCAATGCTCCGTACTGTGGGTGTTTATATATTTATATATTTATTCCATCTAGCTACAATGCTCTGCACTGTGTGTTCATATATTCATATATTTATTCCATCCAGCTACAATGCTCTGCACTGTGTGTCTGTGTGTATATATATATATACTTTATAGTAATATGTACATATGTATATTAGCTGCTCTTGCTTGCTTGTTTTTTTTCTTGCCTTCTGATTGTTGCTCTGAGTGTTGCTATCCCTGTGCTGTTGCAATCCTGGAATTTCCCCGTTGTGGGACTAATAAAGGCTTATCTTATCTTATCTTATCTTATCTTATTTTAGGCCAAAACAAACTTGACCTAGGATTAAAAGCAATAAAAATAATGCAGTCACAAGGTTACATGGAAAATGCTTGATTTACTAGATACATGTACTGTAGAAATATATATTCTCTGCATCAACAATGTACTAGACATGCATTCATGTAGTATTGCACTGGGAATTGCACTGACAATAAACCTCTGGAGTTTTTGCAGATGTCTCTTTTTTATATGTGAAGGTTACCACCATGTGGCACAAATTAAATACTAAAAGATTAGAAAAGCTGTCTAAGAATAATCCAGCAGTTTGGGAAATCACTTTTGGTTTGGTGTAAGTCTGTCAACAGAATTATGAACCATAAAGCAGTTTGTGTTAAAATGTTAAATCCCATAAAACCCTAATACGGGGGCTTCCAATCATGTGTCATGGGGGGCCAAGACCCTGCAGGTTCTCTCTTCTACCCAGTCTCTTCAGCAGGTGTTCTCACTGATCAGCAGTCAGTGGAAGAAGTTCAGTGGAATCTGCTGTTGAAGGCACTGGTTGGAGGTAAAGCCTGCAGGGTCTTGGCCCTCCATGGCACATGATTAGACACCCCCGCCCAAACCCATGATGATGAAGAGCAGATGCTAATAGGACCCAGAATTCCTCCATATACTGGTACTGTCACTAAAGTATGTAGGGGCTTCTGCGGTGGCACATCCAACAATACAGTCTTCAATTAATAAAATAATTGTTTTGGTTACTTTTTTCCTAAAAATGAGCCATTATTTTCAAGGTCACCGATAAATCCTTTGTACAGTTTACTCTTTTCCCAAAAAAATGATTTTCTGTCTTAACAGACAGAAAATCATGATGCAAACACATAAGTCACTAAATTGTTTAGTACAATCAGCAGCAAATTCCAGATTATTCAGAATGTGCAAAATTCAAACTGTAAAAAAAAAAAAAAAAAGAAAGTGGGATGGGTCACACACGCCAGCCACGCTGCCTCACTGAGAAGCAACTGGATCGGACCCTCGTACTGGTCCTGGTTCAGCAGATCTTCAGCCTGCATCTCTGTAAATAGTGAGGCAAGGTCCGGTTTGGGTGGATCGTTTTCCTCTTGCCTAGACAAAAGACAAATGGGTGGTGGTTGATTAAAGCAAGTTTAAAACATATTTGGGAAATACACTTTTTGCTAAAAGCCAGTGGTGGAATGTGAATGAATGAATGAATCTTTATTTTGGATAGATTAAAAGTAAAGATTAAAAGAAAATAGAATAATATAACAAAGGGGAAAAAAATCAATGGTCCCCTCCGGTATACAACTAGGAAAATACCGGTCGCTATGGAGGGTGAGAATACTGTATGTATGGGTACATAATCATACCATGTAAGATAACTAAGTAGACGGTTGTGCTGTTTCATTCCATCTAGCTACAATGCTCCACACTGTGTGTGTTTATATATTTATATATTTATTCCATCTAGCAACAATGCTCCACACTGTGTGTTTATATATTTACATATTTATTCCATCTAGCTACAAAGCTCCACACTGTGTGTTTATATATTTACATATTTATTCCATCTAGCTACAAAGCTCCACACTGTGTGTTTATATATTCATATAGTTATTCTATCTAGCTACAATACTCCACACTGTGTGTGTTAATATATTTACAAATTTATTCCATTCAGCTACAATGTTCCACACTGTGTGTTTATATATTCATATATATATAAACACATTCATATATATATGCAGCTGGCCCGCTGCATCCGCGGAGAGAGAGCTTCGACTTTCTGCTGCACATTCACCAGCCATAATGCTCTGCACTGTGTGTCTATATATATATATACATTTATAGTAATATGGACATATGTTTACTAGATGTTGTTTTTTCTTGCCTTCTGATTGTTGCTCTGAGTGTTGCTATCCCTATGCTGTTGCAATCCTGGAATTTCCCCATTGTGGGACTAATAAAGGCTTATCTTATCTTATATTTATTCCATCAAGCAACAATGTTCCACACTGTGTCTTTATATATTCATATATTTATTCCATCTAGCTACAGTGCTCCACACTGTGTGTTTATATATTTATATATTTATTCCATCTAGCTACAGTGCTCCACACTGTGTGTTTATATATTTACATATTTATTCCATCAAGCTACAATGCTCCACACTGTGTCTTTATATATTCATATATTTATTCCATCTAGCTACAGTGCTCCACACTGTGTGTTTATATATTTATATATTTATTCCATCTAGCTACAGTGCTCCACACTGTCTTTATATATTCATATATTTATTCCATCTAGCTACAGTACTCCACACTGTGTTTATATATTCATATATTTATTCCATCTAGAAACAATGCTCCACACTGTGTTTATATATTCATATATTTATTCCATCTAGAAACAATGCTCCACACTGTGTGTTTATATATTTACATATTTATTCCATCCAGCTACAATGCTCCGCACTGTGTTTATATTTTCATATATTTATTCCATCAAGCAACAATGTTCCACACTGTGTTTTTATATATTTACATATTTATTCCATCTAGCTACAATGCTCTGCACTGTGTTTATATTTTCATATATTTATTCCATCTAGCTACAATGCTCCACACTGTGTTTATACGGTATATTCATATATTTATTCCATCTAGAAACAATGCTCCACACTGTGTGTTTATATATTTACATATTTATTCCATCCAGCTACAATGCTCCGCACTGTGTTTATATATTTATATATCTATCCCATCTAGCTACAATGCTCTGCACTCTGTGTCTATATATATACAGTGGGGTAAAAAAGTATTTAGTCGGCCACCAATTGTGCAAGTTCTCCCACTTAAAAGATGAGAGAGGTCTCCAATTTTCATCATAGGTATACCTCAACTACGAGAGACAAAATGAGGAAAAAAAAATCCATTAAATCACATTGAATGATTTTTAATGAATTAATTGGTAAATTGCTCGGTAAAATAAGTATTTGGTCAATAACAAAAGTTCATCTCAGTACTTTGTTATATACCCTTTGTTGGCAATGACAGAGGTCAAACGTTTTCTGTAAGTTTTCACAAGGTTTTCACACACTGTTGCTGGTATTTTGGCCCATTCCTCCATGCAGATCTCCTCTAGAGCAGTGATGTTTTGGGGCTGTCGCTGGGCAACACAGACTTTCAATTCCCTCCAAAGATTTTCTATGGGGTTGAGATCTGGAGACTGGCTAGGCCACTCCAGGACCTTGAAATGCTTCTTACGAAGCCACTCCTTCGTTGCCTGGGCGGTGTGTTTGGGATCATTGTCATGCTGAAAGACCCAGCCACGTTTCATCTTCAATGCCCTTGCTGGTGGAAGGAGGTTTTCACTCAAAATCTCACGATACATGGCCCCATTCATTCTTTCCTTTACACCGATTAGTCGTCCTGGTCCCTTTGCAGAAAAACAGCCCCAAAGTATAATGTTTCCACTCCCATGCTTCACAGTAGGTATGGTGTTCTTTCTCCTCCAAACACGAAAATTTGAATTTTTACCAAAAAGTTCTATTTTGTTTTCATCTGACCATATGACATTCTCCCAATCCTCTTCTGGATCATCCAAATGCTCTCCAGCAAACTTCAGATGGGCCTGGACATGTACTGGCTTAAGCAGGGGGACATGTCGATTTTGGATCTGAATTAAAATCATGTACAAAGCTTGGACAATTTAAACAAAAACTAAAGGAAGAAATACTCCAAACATATTTACAAGACGACATGTAAACTCACATAAGGATTGACATTTCCAGCCTGTGTTGTGTTATAGCTTAGTTTTTCTTTTTTCTCTGTGACACTATGTCTTAGATTTGTTTTTGAATAGTAACCGCTTAACTTAGACTAGCTCAGTTTTCTTTTTCTCTCAGTCATATTTTGTCTTAGCCTTGTTTTAAATTGTAATCGCTCTTGTCTTGTTTTCTCTTTTTTCTCCTTTGAATTCTTGGATGGAATATGGGTGGGCAATATAAGCTGCGGCTTCAGCCATCACCCATTTCGGATAACTCACGTGGAATTGTATAGTAGAAGGAGTCTTTGTCTAATTTGACCTTGTTGTTATATTATACAGTTTCTTTTAACCTGTAATGTACTATCCGAAATAAATAAATTCATTCATTCATTCATTCATGTCTGGCACTGCAGGATTTGAGTCCCTGCCGGCGTAGTGTGTTTCTGATGTAGCCTTTGTTACTTTGGTCCCAGCTCTCTGCAGGTCATTCACTAGGTCCCCCCATGTGGTTCTGGGATTTTTGCTCACCGTTCTCGTGATAATTTTGACCCCACGGGGTGAGATCTTGCGTGGAGCCCCGGATTGAGGGAGATTATCAGTGGTCTTGTATGTCTTCCATTTTCTAATAATTGCTCCCACAGTTGATTTCTTCACACCAAGCTGCTTACCTATTGCAGATTCAGTCTTCCCAGCCTGGTGCAGGTCTACAATTTTGTTTCTGGTGTCCTTTGACAGCTCTTTGGTCTTGGCCATAGTGGAGTTTGGAGTCTGACTGTTTGAGGTTGTGGACAGGTGTCTTTTATACTGATAACGAGTTCAAACAGGTGTCATTAATACAGGTAACAAGTGGGGGACAGAGGAGCCTCTTAAATAAGAAGATGCAGGTCTGTGAGAGCCAGAAATCTTGCTTGTTTGTAGGTGACCAAATACTTATTTTACTGAGGAATTTACCAATAAATTCATTAAAAATCCTTCAATGTGATTTTCTGGATTTTTTTTTCTCATTTTGTCTCTCATAGTTGAGGTATACCTATGATGAAAATTGGAGAACTCTCTCATCTTTTAAGTGGGAGAACTTGCACAATTGGTGGCTGTCTAAATATTTTTTTTGCCCCACTGTATATATATATTTATATTTATATGTACATATGTATACTCACTGCTTTTGTTTTTCTCTTGTCTTCTGATTGTTGCTCTGAGTGTTGCTATCCCTGTGCTGTTGCAATCCTGGAATTTCCCCATTGTGGGACTAATAAAGGCTTATCTTCTTATCTTAAAAGTGTCTCTTCTCTCCCTGGCTTCAAGTGTGGGTGGTGTTTTGTACTGTACTGCTAAAATATAAAAGGAAGCACTACAGTGGGTCTCAAATATTTGTAATGTGTCCTGTTACTGCATGAGTTTATTAATGATAGACTATAAACTACACCTATTAAGTAAATTATATTGACGACTGAACAACTCACATTCGCCAAAACATACAAGTTATGAACATAACTCACAAAGGATCACACAAGTGATCTGACAAAAAAATAAATACATTAACAAGCAGTTTATTTTACAGTTGATGTGCCAGTCATTTTCAATTAATATGTAATTAATATTCACACAATCAAACTAGAAAAGCCCTCAGAGAGTGCAGACCTCTGCCAAACACCACAGTTCCCCCCATACAGTGTTTGTGTGTACGTTTTCAGATTCCTTGACCATGAAAACATATGACTAGCAATTGGAATGACAATGATAGGAATAGTGGTTCAGTAGTTATTCACAAAAATGGCATCTTGTATAATGGCGGTTTTCTTGTGGATGGTGATCCGGATCACCACCAAAATTTAATTATCTGTAGGATACCCCATTTCTGACAATCTGTGAAAATTTCATGAAAATCCGTCCATAACTTTTGGAGTTATCTTGCTAACAAAGAAACAGGCAGACAAACAAACAGACAGACAGACAAACAAACAGATAGACAGACAAACCAACGCCGATGAAAACATAACCTCCTTGGCGGAGGTAATAATTCTCAGTTCAGTCCCTTTTATATTAAGTGGAAATTGTGCTACTTTGGTTTTGACACTTTACCTATAAAAGCAAAGGATTTCAGCACTTTCCACAGTGGCGAGGTCCGTTGTGGGGCGGCTGGTTTCCTCTTGCCTAGATGAACGACAGAAATGGATGGTGGTTAGGTTCAAGCAAGTTCAACACTTATACAGGCACATCTCAAAAACTAGAATATCATGAAAAAATTCAATACTTTTGTCACTCATTTCAGAAAGTGAAACCCATATATAGATTCATTACAGGGACAGTGATATATTGAAAGTATTTATTTTAATATTGATGATTACGGCTACAGCCCATATTAACCAACACCTCAGCAGCCAACATTTATATTTAAAAACTATTTTTTAAAGTTAATTTTATGTAATATTCTAATTTTTTGCCAAATTGAATTTGGGGTTTTCAGGGGCTGTAAGCCATAATCATCCAAATTAAAACAAATAAATGCTTGAAATATATCACTGTCTGTGTAATGAATCTATATAATACATGGATTTCTCTTTCTGAAACGAGTGACAAAAAATATTGAATTTTTTTAATGACATTCTAATTTTTGGAGATGTACCTGTGTTAGGGAAATACACCTGTGAAAGTCAGTGGTGGGATGTGACAAAAATGCTTTGTTTCCCTGACAAGCACCGCAGGATCCACTCTGTACAGGTACAAGTACATTATCAATACAGGGATTTATGGTGGAACAGCACAACAGCACTGTTCCAACACCTTTTATGGAAAATCCACAGAATAGGTGTGTGGGTCTATTCTGACGCTTTAGAAAATTATATGAATGACTTTATAAATCACTGGTTTGAAAGAGCACTTTTAATATGTCGAGATTTCGGCTCCTGTGGTCCACTTGACCTGTATCCACAATATAAACACTGAGGGAGGCTAACCCCAGGCATGTGGAAACACATTCTAGCATTAAATTGCACACAATTTAATGCGCAGCACCAAAGTGCAATACGTACACAAACCAGGACTTTAACCAGGATTAACATATTTCATCGTTTTGCTCTCACAAGCAAATACTTAGGAGAAAACAAGCACGAATCAGCAGTTGGCTACTAGCTAGCTAGCTAGCTACTAGCTAACACTCATTAGCCAGCACAGGATGGTGCTGTATGGCTCAAAAAAAGTGAGCTTACCACCAACAGGATAAATAAGCGAACAGATGCACATTATTACAAATCACTCACCATCCATGGTTCTCCCACATTCATCTTCAGCTTGTCAGTAGTCCGGTTCTATGCTGGGCTGCATCTGTATCAGTCCAGGCTGCTCCTCTCACTGTGGATCTGCCACCAAGCAGAGAAAACTCCACACCTCTTTGTTGGACCACAGTGTAGATTTCCGCAAAACCTACAACGCTGTCTATATTAATATCGTATTTACTCCGTGACCGAGTTAGTCCATGAAATATAATGCAAATGGCGGTCGTGTAGATTCATCAGAAGACGGTCGCTTTTGTGACGTTACGACCTGACCAATCAGCGGCGACAAGTCTGTTGACGTCACATCTCGGCACGACTCAGCATGGTTGTACCCTGCCCTTGATCAGGCATGAAAATAGCGCCTGCTAACCGGTGCTGGGGCTAGTGGAAAAAGCTACAAACGCGGGCTGAGGCATAACGTGTTGGGCTAAGTGGGGCTAGTGGAAAAGGCCCTTAAGCTGTTGTGTTTGGAGGTGTTAAATTCTGCAAATCTGCATTAATCAGCAGGGAAAAGGAGAAGAAGAGGAATAGGTGATCCCCAGCAGCAGAAATAATCCAGTTAACCCAGGAAAAGTAAACACATGACACCCCAAGACACCCAACAGATCACCCCCCCCCCCATGACATCAGTGGAAACAGCTGGGCCATACTTCACACCTCTGTCGATTTACATGTTCCCTTCTGAGGACAATTCAAACAGAGCTGCTGCTGATATGGAAACCAAAGGGTTAAAGGGTGATGTGGCTTTATCAGCAGCACTGACACCCCCCCCACCCCCACCCCAACTGACCTGCTGGACAGGAACTAACAACTCCTCAGACCTGTTACCACAATTTTAACAACAAAAGAACAAAGATTCCCTTTGGTTTAACAGAATAACAGCGTGAATTTTCTGGTCTGTGAATGAACAGAGCAGCCTTCAGTGTTTCACAGAGTCACTTATTGAATTATAATGGTTAATCTAAGTCACAGTTTCAGGAAACAAACTTCAGGGGAAACTTAAACCCATGACACATTGTTTTAAATTTTGCTGATTTTTTTTTTTTTCTGCTTCTCTTCCAGTCCTTATGGCCAAATAGTCAGAAATAGTAAAATCAAAGGTTAACTAACTAACTAACTAACTAACCTGCACTTATATAGCGCTTTTCTAGTCACAAAGACCACTCAAAGCGCTTTCATTAATACTAACCCTCTATTCTAAGGGCCTATAGGAAACAAATATCTAGGGACAATTTAGAACAGCCAATTAACCTAACATGCATGTTTTTGGCATGTGGGAGGAAACCGGAGAAATCCCGGAGTAAACCCACGCAACACGGGGAGAACATGCAAACTCCACACAGATCACTGTTGGTCGGGGGCTGGGATCGAACCCACGATCCCACGATCCCCACAATCCCCCGGCCAAGGGTAAACTGTGCTGCCGCAGTGCTAACCACTGCGCCACCGTGCAGCCCAATTAATTAATAATTAACAGACAATGGTCTGACAGTACAGGGTTATGAGGAGACACAACCAGGTTTTCTATTTCTATGCCATATGTCAGAACAAGGTCCAACAAATGGTGGAGATAATGGGTAGAATTTCCTTCTTTCTGAGAAAGCCCCATCAAGTCTAATATTGAATTAAATGCCATATTGAGGCAATCACTATCTACATCTACATGTATATTAAAGTCCCTTACTATAATTATTATATCTGATTTCAGCACTAAATCAGCTAAGAATTCAGCAAATTCAAATAAAAACTCTGAATATGTTGATGGAGGATGATAAACTATGGCAAATAAAATTGGGTTTAGCCTAAAATTGCTAAAATGCCCAATACTGAGGACCAGGCCCTCAAAGGAATTATAACATGTTTTTTGCGTTACATTAACTAGTAATTTGAAATGGTAAATTGTTGCAACTTCTCCTCCATGACCAGAACTTCTGGGATTTTGACAGTTTAAATAACCAGAGGGAGTTGATTCATTTAAATCAACATAATCCTCTTGCCCTAACCAAGTCTCTGTAAGGGATATTAAATCAATCTGATGATCAATTAACAGATCATGGACGAGCAGAGACTTGAGAGTTAGAGACCTAATATTTAACAAACCACATTTAATTTTTAAACTATGAGGAGGAACATAAGCCAAATCATTACATTTAGAGGCTTCATGTTTAATTTGAGTTTTACCAACTTTTTGTTTAATCACTTTGGGATGCTTATATATTATATTTTTATTTACTTTGTAGGGAGCAGACAATAATTCTCTGATGGGGAAGACAGGGGCTAAGTTGAGGGGTGGCGGATGAACAGGAGCTCTAGAGAGGCGTGTAAGACTGCGACTCTGCTTCCTGGTCCCAACTCTGAGTTTTCAATGTTTTTGAATTTTAGATAAAAATGATGCCAGATTGTTAGATAAATGAGACACACCATCCAAAGTGGGATGGACGCCGTCTAGTCTAATAAGACCAGGTTTTCCCCAAAATGAGCTCCAATTGTCAATGTAGCCCACGTCATTTACAGGACACCAAACAGACAGCCAGTGGTTGAAGGATGGCAAGTGGCTAAACATGTCATCACTGGTCAGATTGGGAAGGAGCCCAGAGAATACTACAGAGGCAGACATTGTTTTGGCAAAGTCACACACTGATTCCACGTTAAGTTTTGTGACTTCCGACTGCCGGAGTCAGATGTCGTTAATGCCAGCGTGGATAACAATTGTGGAGTATTTACAGTTACTTTTAGCCAGCATTTTCAAATTTGACTCGATATCACCTGCTCTGGGCCCAGGAATGCATTTGACTATGGCCGCTGGAGTCTCTAGGTTCACGTTTCTGACTATAGAGTCGCCAATGACCACAGATTTTTCCTCAGCGGGTGTGTCGCTGAGCAGGGAAAAGTGATTAGAAACACGAACAGGTTAGTGGTGAACCAACTAGGCTTTCTTCTCACCATCACCCACCCAGTCTCCTCGCTGCTGAGGAGGACTGGAGGACTGCTAGCAGGCCGCCCTATGCTAGGGAGCTCCGCAGCAGCTAAGGGATGTCCGTCATTATTAAATGGCGCAGACAGTGTTTCAATGCAGTGGAGCCGGGATTCTAAATCAGACAGCCTCACCTCAAACGCCTCAAAAGACAACATTTATTGCATTTACTGTTACCACTAAAAGAGGCAGAGGTGTAGCTAAACATCTGACAGAGAGAGCACACTAGAGGAGGAGAGGAAGGAGAGCTAGTAGCTGTAGAGGCTTGGAAATAGTTAATAGTTATGTAAGAGGTGCTAAAAAGACATTTGGATAAGAAAATAAAAAAAAAAAAAAACAGGCACCCCTACAATTTTATTTTATTCTTTAATTGTTTTATTTTTCTACAATACATTTGTAATCCACCTGGTTCCATTATAACTCACGTGAGTTGAGTGCAGTTCCGTACGCCGACCAATAGATGGTGCATGTCGCCACAATGATAGAGAGTAGACTCACGCACTCGGGACAAAGAATAAACTCCTTTGTGTGAAAATAACGGCACGAAACGTGTTCTGCCTATTCTTCTATCACAGGTTGGTAAATACTAATAATTCAAGAGTGCAATATAAACTGTAAGAGTCCTAAGATGTCCGAGATTATATTATAAGTGTGAGGCGAAAAGCAGGTTTGTAAGGGTATTTCTGTTAAAGTTGATGTGTTGTTGTATAAGCTAACCTGCTAATGTTTATGATCGAGTGTATGGGACGTGCCACAACAGTGAAATCTGCCCACATGTTAGGAACCATTTGCTTACTTTATTTTAAGACAGTTATGAAACGGTTTTCATACAGTACGACATTTACTGGTTTGATTTGTCACCAAGTGTGCATATTTCGGGTGTATTACCGAATACCAGGAATACTATTGTAAAAGTGTGTTAGGTACACAGTGGCCAGGTCAGTGCATTGTTAAGAATAACACCACACGCTGTACATTTATGACAGTGCTTAAAATGATTAATTCAAATGTAAATTCATGGGTTATTGTTTAAAATATAAATATTTGAACAAGTTAAAAGCTATATACATGGGAAGGAGATAAAAACAATGATTCATTTCATGTTAGGGTAATTTGTTAAAAATGTTAAGTATACAGTTAATGTCACATCGAAAATTGTGATAAATGGACATGATTGTGTTTTGTTTAATGGTGATGTGATCAGATAATAAGAGAGAAACTATGGACTTTGATAGTAAATACTAGTCAGTTGATGTTGGTCATGTGAATGACTTGAACGAAGAATAAACTCCTTTGTGTGAAAATAACGGCACAAAACATGTTCTGCCTATTCTTCTATCACAGGTTGGAGAGTTAACTTCCACATGCACGTTGCCTCCTCCTGGGGCGCTACCCAGGGGAGCAACATAGCCATAGCTAGTGGCTAACCCGAAGCTAACAAAAACGCTGATGAAAGATGAACAGAAGGTTAAAGAGGGTAATTAGATGACACTGAGTGCGCACACAGGTGCAAGAGGCTTGATAAACAGAAGTGAGAGCTAACGGTAGATGGAAAAAAGTGATTAAAATACAATTAAAGGCAAAAATCATCAGCAATTTGAGAGCTAACCACAGAGCAAACCACACAGACAGACAGCAACACAGGAAGTGACGATACGTTACCACAGGAAGCCCAATTGGTGGATTATTGACCGTGTTTCCTGATGGTTTGTCATTGTTCATTCTACCCCTCATTCTACTCCTGTGTCCGCTGGGTGATGTCGGCATAGGAGCACCAACTGTAAGTCTATTTCCCTTGTTTATACTCTCGTCTGTTTGCACAATTTTCTGGGACTGTATATTTTTGCAAATAAATGTACCAGCACAATCCTACGCGTGGGTCTGTCTCTCACACCTCGAAGATGCGTTCATGACAACATATTTATAATAAAAAGGTTGCAAATTAATAAGAACAACACTCCAAATTTATAAGAAAAATGCTGCACATTTATTTGAGAAAAGTTGCAAGCTCATAAGAAAAAGGTTGCAAATTAGAAAAAAATGCAAATTTAATAGAAAAAGGCTGCAAAAGTTGAAAATTTGCAAGAGAAAAATCACAACTTTATGAGAATAAATGTATATTTGTTGCATAATAATAAGAAAAATGCAGCAAATTCATTAGAAAAATGATGCACATTTATAAGAAAAAAGCTGTAAATTTATTAGCAAAAAGCTTTACATTTATAAGAAAAAAAGTTGCAAATTATAAAGAAATCAAAATTTATAAGAAAAAAACTGCAATTTTGGAAGAAAAAAAGCTGCAAATTAATAGGAAAAAAATGTAAATTTATAATGAAAATGCTGCAAATTTATAAGAAAAAAAACTTGCAAATATACAGTGCATCCAGAAAGTATTCACCAATACCCCATAATGACAATGTAATTTTTTTTTTTGAGATTTTTGAAAATTTATTTAAAATAAAAAAAAACTAAGAAGTCACATGTACATAAGTATTCACAGCCTTTGCCATGAAGCTCAAAACTGAGCTCAGGTTCATCTTGTTTCCACTGATCATCCTTGAGATGTTTCTACAGCTTAACTGGAGTCCACCTGTGGTAAATTCAGTTGATTGGACATGATTTGGAAAGGCACACACCTGTCTATATAAGGTCCACAGTTGACAGTACATGTCAGAGCACAAACCAAGCATGAAGTCAAAGGAATTGTCTATAGACCTCTGAGACAGGATTGTCTTGAGGCACAAATCTGGGAAGGATACAGAAAATTTTCTGCTGCTTTGAAGGAGTCTCAGACCATGAGAAACAAAATTCTCTGGTCTGATGAGACAAAAATTTAACTCTTTGACGTGAATGCCGAGCGTCATGTTTGGAGGAAACCAAGCACCGCTCATCACCAGCCAAATGGTGGTGGTAGCATCATGCTGTGGGGATGTTTTTCAGCAGCAGGAACTGGGAGACTAGTTAGGATAGAGGGACAGATGAATGCAGCAATGTAAAGACATCCTGGATGAAAACCTGCTCCAGAGCGCTCTTGACCTTAGACTGGGGCGACGGTTCATCTTTCAGCAGGACAACGACCCTAAGCACACAGCCAAGATATCAAAGGAGTGGCTTCAGGACAACTCTGTGAATGTCCTTGAGTGGCCCAGCCAGAGCTCAGACTTGAATCCAGTTGAACGTCTCTCGAGAGATCTGAAAATGGCTGTGCAGCGACGCTTCCCATCCAACCTGATGGAGCTTGAGAGGAGCTGCAAAGAAGAATTGGCCAAACTGCCCAAAGATAGGTGTGCCAAGCTTGTGGCATCATGTTCAGAAAGATTTGAGGCTGTAATTGCTGCCAAAGGTGCATCAACAAAGTATTGAGCAAAGGCTGTGAATACTTATTTATATGTGATTTCTTAGTTTTTTAGTTTTAATAAATTTGAAAAAATCTCAAAAAACTTTTTTCTCATTGTCATTATTATTGTTGTGTGTAGAATTTTGAGGGAAAAAAAATCTAATCCATTTTGGAATAAGGCTGTAACATAACAAAATATGAAAAAAGTGAAGCATTGTGCAGAATTTCTGGATGTGATGTCTAAGAAAAATGGTGTAAATTTATAAGAAAAAAGTGAAAATTTACAAAACATTGAACATTTATTTTGAAAAATAGTTTGTAATTTACAGGAAAATGTTGCAAATTGATGAATACATATTGTTGCACATTTTTAGTAAAAAAGCAGTACATTTATAGAAAAAAAAGTTTCACAATTATTTGAAAATAGTTGTATATTTAAAGAAAAATTTTGACAAAAAATAAGAAAAATACTTTAAAATTTTAAGAAAAATGCTGTACAATCACAAAAGAAAGACTGAAAATTTGTTGAAAAAATAGTTGCTAATTTATAGGAAAATTTTATCTAAAATATTGATTTAATATCATGCAAATTTATAGGAAATAAATTGTGCATTTGAAAAAAGTAGCAATTAATAAGAATTTTTTTTCAATTTATAAGAAAAAAATTGAAAATTAATAAGGAAAAACACTAAATTTATAAGAAAATTGCTGTGAAATCATTAGATAGAAGCTACAAATTTAGTAGAAAACTGAAAATTTATTTATAAAAATGATGCACAATTATTAGAAAAAAAGTTTCATATTTAATTATATGCAACTCACAATAATCTCTTCCTTAAAGTGGGAAAAACTGAGGACATTGTAGTCAACATAAGGAGGGGGCACACGCAGCATCCCCCCCCCCCGATCATCGATGAGCAGCTGGGGAGAAAGTGAGCAGCACAAAGTTCCTGCGGGTGCACATCTCTGAGGACCTCTCATGGTCCAGCAACACTACATCACTGGACAAGAAGGCTCAAACTAACCTCCAAATTCTCCACAAACTGAGGACAGCATGAGTCCCACCACCAATCATGTGCTCATTCGACCGGGGCAGCACTGACAGCATCCTCACCAGCTGCATCACAGTGTGGTATGGAAGCTTCCTGCCAGAAGACACTACAACGCACAGTGAAAGAGCCAGTAAGATCATCGGTGCCCCTCTGCCCCCCCCAAACATCTACCTCACCCACCTCACCCGCAGAGCCATCAACATTGGAGGTGACACCTCCCACCCCTAACACTCCCTGTTCAGCCCCCTGCCATCTTGGAGAAGGTACTGGAGCCTCTGGGCCCACTCCACAAGACTGCAAAACAGTTTTGTTTACCAGGCACAGAAAGGCTGGCACACCAGCAGTAATACATCTGCTGCTGTATGTCTCTGCACCTCACTGCAAACATTTGCACAAATGTCATATCTGCTGCTGTCTGTCATTGCGATATTGATTTTATTTTTTTATTTTTTTTGTATTTTGTATACTTTATTAATCCCAGAGGGAAATTCAGGGCGTCCACCTGGATGGATGAGGAAGCCACGGTACGGTGCCAATCTCTTCATCATTCACACACACATTCACAGCTAGGGCCACTTTAGAGTCTCTATTTAACCTAACCTGCATGTTTTTGGCCTGTGAGAGGAAACCGGAGTACGCGGGGTAAACTCACACAGACACAGGAAGAACATGCAAACTCCACACAGAAAGGTCACTGATGGTAAGGGGTGGAATCAATCCCATTGTCATGACTGATAAGATTATTCAGCCTACATGCAAGGTGCAGCAACAAGGAGACAATCAAACAGGATACACATTTGAATGTTTTATTAAATAGCAAAACTCGCACTGCTACAGAGCAGTCACTCGCCAGAGGAATGGGCCTGTGGAGTGAGAACGAGAGCTGTAAACAGAGGAATGGAGATAGACAAAATGGGCAAGCCAGATTACCACTTATGTGGGCTCTGAGGAAGCATCGGCAGAACTCCAGCGGGAAATAGATGAACCAGCAGGGCTTGATGGAAGGACCGGAGCATCTCTTTATCTAAGATTTGGGCCGAAGGAACCCAGGATCGCTTCTCCGGGCCGTAGCCCTCCCAATCCGCCAAATACTGGAGACCCCAGCCCTGACGGCGAACATCCAAGATCCAGCGGACCATATGGGCAGGATGGCCGTCAATGATCCAACGGGAAGGGGGGGGGGGGCAAACAGGACTGACCTAAAGGGGCTTGATGTGTGAGATGTGGAAGGTTGGGTTCACCTGGAGGGTAGTTGGAAGTCTCAGCCAAACCGAGGAGTCGTTGATAATTCTGGAGATGGGGATGGGCCCAGTAAAGTGTGGAGACAGCTTCTTAGATGTAGTCTTCAATGGCATTTGACTGGCCGCCAACCAGCCTTGTGTACCTCCCACTGCGTACTTGGGTGCGGGTGTAAAATGTTTATCTGTCGCAGCCCGGTAGCTGGTAAGAGCGGCGCACGTGGACCTCCAGATGCACCTGCAGCAGTGAGCATGAGCCCCCACAGAAGGAACCACGACCTCCCTCTCGGTCATGGGTAGTAGTAGAGGCGTGTACCCCAATGATGCTTCGAAAGGAGTAAGCCCCACAGATGAGGAAACAGCCGTGTTCATCGAATACTCCACCCAGGTCAGATGTGAACTCCATGATGATGGGTGCTCGGCTGTCACGCACGGTGGCCTCCAAGGACTGATTGGTGCACTCTGCCTACCCGTTGCTCTGGGGATGTTTCCCAGAGGAGAGGCTCACTGTAGCTCCTAAGGTGCAGCAGAAGACCTTCCAGACCTGAGATGTAAACTGCAACCCCTGGTCAGACATGATGTCCACTGGGATGCCTTGGAGTCGAATAATGTGATCCATCAGCAGGACAGCCGTCTCCAAGGCCGAAGGAAGCTTGGGGAGCGCCATCAAGTGGATAGCCTTAGAGAAATGGTCCACCATGGTCAGTATCACAGTTTTGCTGTGGGAGGGGGGAAGTGCAGTGACAAAGTCTACTGCGATGTGGGACCATGGTCGACAAGGGATGGGGTGGGTGGAGGAGTCCAGATGGGGGGAGGGAGTTGGACTTGCCTCGGACACAGGTCTGACAGGCTCGTACATACTCCTGCATGTCCCGCCGCACCGTGGGCCACCAGAACTCCCGCAGAACCAGATCAGTAGTTCGGGTGATTCCAGGATGACAGGCAACAATGTCATCAATCTAGCTACAATGCGCCGCACTGTGTGTTTATATATTTATATATTTATTCCATCTAGCTACAATGCTCCGCACTGTGTGTCTATATATTTATATTTATATGTACATATGTATATTCGCTGCTCTTGTTTTTTTTTTTTTCTCTTGCCTTCTGATTGTTGCTCTGAGTGTTGCTATCCCTGTGCTGTTGCAATCCTGGAATTTCCCCATTGTGGGACTAATAAAGGCTTATCTTAAACCGGCTGGTGTGACCCCAGTGGATGACGAAACTGCGAGGGCAGCGGGGATGTACAGGTGATCCGGGGGGGCACCCTGCTTGCACAGGCTGCCAAGACTGGGCCTGACAGACCCTCCGCTCGATATCCCATGTAAGGGCACCAAGGACGCATGAGGAGGTAAAAATGGACTGGGGGAAGGAAGGGGGCGCTGCCTCCTCGGAACCAAACTGGCATAGTAACTGGTTTAGTATTCTGAGAACCAGGGCAGTAGGTGATGGTAAAATTAAACCGCTGGAAAAATAAAGCCCAGCGAGCCTGCCTGGCATTAAGTCGGCGGGCCGATCGCAAGTACTCAAGGTTCTTGTGATCAGTCCACACGACAATGGGGTAAATAGTCCCCTCTAACCAATGTCTCTATTCCTCTAATGCCAACTTAATGGCGAGCAGCTGTCTGTCTCCTACGTCGTAATTTCTCTCGGCCGGCGTAAGCCAACGAGAGAGATATGCGCAAAGGTGGAGCTTCTGATCGGAGGATGTGCACTGCGAGAGGACAGTTGCCCACCCCCGAATCAGAAGCATCCATCTCAAGGATGAATTGGAGCTGCATGTCGACCTGGGCCAAGTTTGGTGTGTCAGGCCCTTTAATTTAGAAAAGGCCTGCTCCACTTCCTCGGTCCACTGAAAGGGGACTTTAAAGGAGGTCAGCTGTGTTTAGGGCAGTGTGACCCCACTATAGTTCCTGATTATTCAAACGTTTCAAATTCAAACGTTTATTTCAAACTCAGGGTTCATATTACAAATAGATAAATAAATAAAGTATATACAGATCAGCAGACACTCGGCGCTCTTGTAACAACAAAAAAAAACATAATGGGCTCAGTGTAAAATGGAACGCCACCACTTCCAAATGCTGGAATGAAGTGTGAGTGACGAGTTGACAATTGCTGATATAAGATGATTGTTACATACCAGCAGTCTTCTCAAAAAACTGTAAACATTCTTACGTATCAATTCTCCAAAAGACGGAATGTTCACAGACACAAACAGCTTGCTTGCACTCGACCTTCGTGGTACATCTAACAACCTTCTTAGGGAGTTATTATATGCAATGCGGATTTTGTTCCTAACAGCAACATTGCTATTAAACCATAATGGCGAGCAGTACATTGAGGTACAGAAGGTCTTGAACAACATACATTTGACTTCAGGAGAACATCTATGGAAATTACGCAACAGTAAATTGGTTTGAGCGTACAGTTTCCTGAGATGCCTGTTACAATCACCATTGGTCTTATCAGATTCAATCCACACACCTAGGTATTTGACTTTTTCGACAAAGTTCAAGCTATTACCACAAAGTGACATAACAGGATTCGACGTATTGACGCCCTTTGGTTTGAAAGCCATACACATAGATTTAGTACAGTTGAACAGGATGTCATTTTTTTTACCAAATTTTTCACATACAGAAAGGAGATGTTGCATCGCTGCGGTAGATAAACTTAACAAACAGAGGTCATCAGCGTAGAAAATGTGATTTAACAGTGCACCGTTAAGGGAGCCGCCCACATTAGTATTGTTCAACAGTATACTGAGATCATCAACATAGACATTAAACAACAAGGGTGACAGTATACCACCTTGTTTAACACCGTTGGTCACATGAAATTTGGATGAGGTGACATTGCCCCATCTAACAACCATAGACTGCCTTCTGTACCAGTATAGCAGGGTGCTAACAATGTAAATAGGGATACCTCGATCGATCAATTTTCTGAACAAACCCCAGTGATTAATCCTGTCAAAAGCTTTGCTAGCATCTAGGAACGTAGCATAAACACTAGTGGAGTGGCTTCTGAAGTAGTCAACAAATTCATGGAGTAGGTAAACAGCCTTGTCAGTTGAAAGAGCTGATTTGAAACCAAACTGATTGTCGTTTGTCCACAGAAAATCCTCAATTCTGTTCAGAAATAAACCCTCTAACAGTTTAGATATAACATTAGCAATAGCTATAGGTCTGTAGTTGTTCATGTCAGAAAGACTGGCACACTTGTTTTTCACCAAAGGAATAATAACAGAGTCCATCAACATGTCTGGCATGTAACCATGAACAAACATACAGTTAAAACACAATGACAACAAAATACACAAGTTGAAATCGGTGTTGATGAGGCATTCACTGGTGAGACAGTCAGGGCCAGCTGATTTGCCTTTCTTAAGAACTTTGATCAGTGAATCAACTTCAACAGGAGTAACAGCAGAAATATCAGAGGCATCAAACATATCGTTGTACAGACGAATATCATGCATAACAGAATCCTTCATTGAAACATTCTTGACTGAGTTGAAAATAGCTTCATAATGACATTTCCACTTTTCAGCAATATTAATGTCACCTGTCACACCATCAATAGTGTTTGATCTGACAGACCGGTGGGAGCTCATAGCCTTCATTTGTTTCCAGAATTCTACCATGTTCAGATCACTCATGTGATTAGCTAGCTGGTCACATTTGATACTTTCTTCATTGCGCCTGCATGCTCGTAGAGCGTATTTGAACCTAGCCCTGCAATTTTTCATGTTTTCAAATATTGGACCAGAACGTGGTTTGCTATTACTCCTCCACCACAAAAAAGCATCCCGAGCAGCTGTGTGAGCCTCGCTAACGGCATCATTCCAGCCTGGGACGTTATATTGGGTGGCCACACTGTGACTAGGAATGCATTCACTCACACAGTAATTTAAAGCATCAACAATATCACTGTAGAACCTGTCAATATCGTCCCTGTGTGCCGCACAATTACGGTCGTGACACCTGATGGCGTCCATAGGAGCATGGATGTTACAGAGTTTCCTACGAGTAAGTTTCTTATATCTGGACAGGTCTGACGCTGTGGCATCACGCCATTTGTATGTTCTACTGCCTGTTGTGGCTGAGGGAGCTTCCCGGGGGCCACTTACAGCACTAGATACCTCAATATCTATAGATAAAGGTACATGATCAGAACTCACATAGTCAAGCAGAACTTTGATATTGGATACGTTATCATGGCCTGAGGATGTAGTCACACAGTGATCAAGCCATGATGTAGAGCCGTGGGCCAAGCTAACATGAGTAAAGGTGTCACTTGGTAGGATAATCCTGTCCGAGATGTGTAGGGAGTAACTCTCACAAAAAGACACCAGTTTGTTTCCAAAACAACTAGAACGTGCTGTATTAGCGTTGAAGTCACCAATTGTGAACACATATGGAGTTGGAAAGTCCTCGGTGATACGTTTAACAAGACTCAGGCAGTGCAAGTATTCATCCAAGTTTTCAATATTGTCATAGGGGAAATATACACATAATATAAGACAGTGAAGGTCACCCAGGTTGACTTCAATACCTATAACTCTTAAGAAATCGTAAGTTTTCACAACACAACTGTTCGCAAGTGACTTCCGCCATAGGATACCGACGCCGCCATAGGGGTGACCTAAAATAACACGTTCTTCCGTATCCATAAAGGAGACACCTTGTCCTATAAAGTCACCATGTAATCTGCTCAGAATAGACAATTCATTTTTGAATAACCAGTGTTCCTGCAACAACACAATGTCATGGTTATCACATAAACTGGAGATCTCATTAGATGAAGTTTTTACATTCTTGCAGTTAAATGAACATATTCTAAGGTTGGTCCTACTATTGAATGCGTATAATGACAAACACAATAATGACAGTCACATGTTGATCATTTCCTCTCAAAAAACTGTTGGAGGTATAAACCAGATGGCCACACATTTTTGTCAAGCAACTTCTTGCTGCAACTGGCAGGACATGTAATCTTAAAAGAGGCATAACCATCATACTTGGTTTCTAGTTGCTCAATCTTGATATTGTCATTTAATTTAACATGGGATTTGATGTAGGACCATACATGATGGGGTCTGGTGGTGGGGTCAAGTCGACTGATGAAGACTTGGTGCATCTTATGACCTTGACCTTGACTCTGATGTCCGCCAGACCTCCTACCAGACTTTGGTACAACGCGTAACTGTGGGTGGGGGCGTGTCTTGTTGACAGCCTGTAGCTGGTTTGTGGTCTGCTTGTCAGACAGTTGGTTGTCAGACGATTGAAGAGCATCAGCATAGGACCTCCTCTTCTTCTTGGAACGACGACTTTCAACTTCCTTTTTTTTTTTTTTTTTTTTTTTTTTTTGTTACTTATTTGTACCCGTAGGTAGACTTGGTTTGCAGTCTGGTGACAAGCCACCGGCTGCTGGTCGCTGCGTGCGCGAGCGCCCTAAACCTACATGTTTTTGGTGTGCGGGAGGAAACCGGAGAAATCCCGGAGTAAACCTGCGCAACACGGGGAGAAAATGCAAACTCCACACAGCTCACTGTTGGTCGGGGGCTGGGATCGAACCCACGATCTCATGATCCCCGCGGTCCCCCGGCCGAGGGTAAAACTGTGCTGCCACAGTGCTAAACCACTGCGCCACCGTGCAGCCCCATGAAGTTCCTTGAACTCACTCTCGCGTTCTTCAGCAGATACAGCAACTTTGGCAGCTTTGGCAACCCCAGAATGGTTGCTGCCGACAACGTCAACAAAACTGGTCTTTGTAGAGTTGGGGGCCTCGACCGCATTCTCCCCTTCGGACGTGGCAGTAGGTGGAGGACCACGGGCTGCAGTGGAGGCCGGCGAGTGGTCGACAGTTGTTACCACAGTCTCCTCATCGCTGGGGATGTTGACAGCACTCTGAATACTGCAAGCCTCATTGTCATCTTCATCATCATCTTCCACAACCCGGGCGTCAGCTGGAGAGGGTGTGTCGCCAAGTTTGGACTTTATTGCCGCCATGTCGTCCTGGATAGCTGATAGCATTTTGATTAACCTGCGATAAAAGTTTGCAAACCAGAGGAAGCATTGAAGCTCCCTATGGGAGTGGGGTGTCGGCCAATCAAGCACTGCCCTCACCTTGGCCTAGTCGGCAATCAGTCCCCCCTCAGCTACAATGAAGCCAAAGAAGGAAGTAGATGTTGTGGTGAACTTGCACTTCTCAGCCTTAACGTAGAGCTGGTTCTCCAAGAGCCATTGTAAAATGGCCCTTACATGGACCTCAGGTTCCTCTGGCAATCGGGAAAAGATCAAAATGTCATCCAAATAGACAAAAACAAACTGGTAGAGCATATCGCAGAGGGTGTCATTAATTAACCGTTGGAAGACAGTGGGGGTGTTAATAAATCCAAACGGCATCACAAATGTGAATGAGATGGTACACATTGCGTAGGTCTAATTTGGTAAACACCCGTGAGAGCTAAAGGAGCTTAAATGCGGAATTCATCAAGGGCAGAGGGTATTTGTCCTTAACTGTTATAGCATTGAGCTCACGGTAATTGATACACAGGTGCAGCGAGCCATCCTTCTTGCCGGCAAAGAAGAATTGGGCCCCAAGAGGAGCTGAAGATGGCCGAATAAGGCTGGCGTTCAGGAACTCTTTAACATACTTCTCCATAGCCTCCCTCTCCGGCCCAGAAATACTGTAGAGCCGGCTGGATGGCAGCTTCGTCCCAGAGATGAGGTCCACAGCACAATCATAACAGCGATGAGGCGACAGCAACAGCACTCTTGACTTGCTGAAGACCTCCCCTAGATCATGATAAGCCCGGGGAATGAGCCTGAGATCCGACGGCTCAACTGGAGGAGGAGAGACCGGGAGAGAGGAAGCACATTCAGCTGAACTTAAACAATTGGCCAACAAAAACAGGCTCCAGGCGTAGATGGAATTCTGCCCCCAATTAATTATGGGGCTGTGCCTCCGGAGCCACAGATAACCAGGAATCATCGGGGATGAAGAATTTGTGAGAACTAGGAACGTTAGTTCCTCCCAATGATTCCCGAACAAGAGGATGGCAACCAGCCACGTGCATTTAGCGATAACTGCAACTTTGCAGCCAGATATGGTGGTAAAATGTTGCTGATGGGACAGTTTAAGAGAATACCCAGGTCCTGAACGAGCCGGGCAGACACGAAATTGCCCTCTGCCAACTAACGCTAAGACCCTCCTCTCAACCCCTAGCAATTGCACGAGGTCCGAAATAGAGAAATTGCTGGGGGGAGATAACTTGGTCCTGCCTGCCAGACCCCCCATGGTTACTGACGGGCCGTGTCTTTTTGGCCTCTGGGGGCACTCGTCCCCACCGTGCTCTGGGGAAGCACAGTACAAGCACGTGCCAGCCCTCCTCCTTCGTCAACGCTCAGCCTTGGTTAGATGAAACCAGCTGAGGTCCATCGGCTCGGGAGGAGGACTAGCCCCCCAAGTGTCAGTCCCCATGGTGGGCACATGCTTGGAAGACGAGCGAGAGAAGGCCTGTCGCTTCCTCGCGTACTCATGGTAGCGGTTGTCCAACCCCACAGCCTGATCAATAAGACCATTGAGCATCTTGGGAAAGGCATGAACCGCCAGATCGTCGCGGAGATGGTCATTTAACCCGTGGAGGAACGCGTTGCATAACGCAACCTCGTTCCACCCCGAGACTGCCGCTTCAAACTGAAACTCCACAGAGAACTCGGCCACAGACCGAGCCCCCTGGTGGAGAGTCATAAAGTGGATCATTATGTTCCCCTGACTCTCGGTGTGGTCGAACACACTACAAAAAGTGGCCACAAATTGATCAAACGTGTATCTATGGCTCTCAGGGGTGTCTGCTGTGGCCTGAGCCCAACTAAGGGTTCGGTCCCGTAGCAGTACGGTGAAAAACTGAATTCTAGCGATTTCCGTTGGGTACTCCCCTCCAACCTGCTCCAAATACATCTTTACCTGGTGTAAAAACTCCTTGCATTTCCCCACCTCCCCCGCATATGGAGAAGGTGAGGGAAAGGAGGTGGTATGGCAAACTGGTGGATGAATAATGGGAGCAGGCTGAGGAGTTGGAGCTGGAGGAGCTGCCTCAGCAAAATGGCATGTGATGGTGTCCAATTGCTGCATCATTGTTTGCAGCTGCTGGTTCATCACAGTGACTTGTTGCTCGGTCGCTTCTAAGCGATCCATAGCAGATTGTCCCCCTGTTGCACCTGCTGAGCCGAGGTTAAGGCTGGCTCATTCTGTCATGACTAAGAAGATTATTTAGCCCACGTGCATGGTTCAGCGACAAGGAGACAATCCAACAGTATACACGTTTGAATGTTTTATTAAACAGCAAAACTCGCACTGCTACAGAACAGTCCCTCGCCAGAGGAATGGGCCTGTGGAGAGATAATGACAGCTGTAAGCTGTGGAATGGAGATAGGGGAAAATGGGCGAGCCAGATTACCACTTACGTGGGCTCCAAGGGAGCACTGACAGAACTCCAGCGGTAAACAGGCGAATCAGCAGGGCTAGGAACAGCTGCTGGAGTCTGACCAGGCGGAGGTTGCCGTCGTTGGAAATGTTGTGGCATGAGAGCGCGCGCCGCCCTCTGAGACACACCTGCACAATGGCAGCAACCTGCACCATGGAGAAAAAGCACACGGATTAATAACTTCTTAACTGGTGTGCATGTGATGACTTATTGTCTGTTTATGGCAGTATACCCAGACGAGCCAGCGTTGAGTCACGGAAGGATGCCTCCTTAAATACGCTGGCTGATTAGCGGGCGCAGGTGTGTCCTTTCCTTTAGATACACTGATAAGCAGCGGCGAGATGGACGGGAAGGAGGGGGCGCGCTCTGGCTGCTCACAACACCCATGACCTTCTTACTGTGCTGCCACAGCGCTAACCACTGCACCACAGCGCTGCCCGATGATCGTGTGCAGACCAGTCTGTCACTGTCTACACCTAAACTACTGCAGCTGACTTGCAATTTACTGGTTTTACAGTTTACTGTACTGTACTGTTTACTGTACTGGTTTTACAGTTTACTGTACTGTACTGTACTGTATAGGATTGCTGTGTTTTAACCATTATTTGCACTATGGGTAGCATTACTGTACATAGATTGTTGTTGTTTCCATCCTTATTCCTTCTTTTTTATATATTGTGCACACCACTGAGAGAGAGAAAAAGCATTTCAATTCTACTCTATGTCCTGTACATTTTGAAGTGTTGACAAATAAAAACCTTTGAGTCTTTTGAATACTGATGAGAAAAAAAAGCTTCAAATTTTTAAAAAAAATTTGCAAATTTATAAAAAATAGTTGCGGATTTATATAAAAAAAAGCTCCAGATTTGTATTTATTTTTTCTGCCTTTCTACTTATTATTGGTGCATCAAATTAATTTTATTCTGTCATGTAACATGATTATAAACAAGAGTTATGATTAAAATGGGGGGGGGGCTGTTCTGTCTTTCTTGCATGATTTACATGTGCAGTTTGACTGGGGTGGCAGGCTGACAACAGCGATGGTTTGGGGTCATTTTGTTAACGGGGGGTGACGTCCTCCCAGTTCACCTCCTGAATTTAAGCACCACCTTCACTGCCGTGTGTGTGTGTGTGTGTGTGTGTGTGTGTGTGTGTGTGTGAATAAAACCCTGAGGCATGTCAGACTGGATTTATTCTAATTGATGAAGGCAATAAAGTCCCTTTTATGTCTGAAGTCGACAAGACTTTTATTGACTTATTTTAGAAGGTTGAAGGTGTGTCCTGCAGTCCTCTGTCTCGCTGACCTGACCTGTTTGTTTAAATTGTCCTGTGAGGCGTGGACAGGTGTCACCCAGACAGACAGACAGACAGACAGACAGCGCTGGAGTCTTATTAGAGGAAGGAGCAGGTTGTGCATATGCTTGGCAGACATGAGCAGCTTGTCACCAGTTAAAGTTCAGAGCAGTTAATCATCTCCTTCTGCTCCTCTGGTTCCTGCTGCCGTCTCTTTTTCTCTGGCTGCCTCTCTAGAGGTTATTAGGAGGAAGTGACAGACAGAAGAAGCTCTTTATCATGCGCTGAAGTCTGACATCTCAGTCTGCCTTCGTCTGATATCACGGCACCAAGAGCCCCACACTTAAAGCTTAATCTTAATTTTATTATTGTTTGAATGTGAAGTGAATGTCTGTAGCTGTCACCGTCAGCCACCAGCATGTCCATGTGGGCCTGGCCAAAGGTTAAATGTGGGCCGTCTTATGTGGGTTTGTCCGCACCGTCCATGTTGGCCCCATCAGTGTTTGTCCTCATGGACGTCACCAGTCCATCTGCTTTCAACTTATTTTCTCTTAAACTTGTCTTTTTTTTTCTTTTTTTAAATATGTGACCTTTTTGTCAATAAGTGTTTTGCATTTTCTGAAGAAACTGAAACTTTGTCATTAATTTGCAACTTTAGTTTTTTTTTTTACAGTAAATTTGCATTTTCTTTCTTGTAAATTTGTAATTTTTTCCTTATAAATTTTCAGATTATTGACTCATATATTTGTTTAGTTTTTTTTTATTTAAAACTTTTTCTCGTTTTTTTTGTCATGAGTTTGGAACCTTTTTCAAGTAACTGCAAAATTTTTCTTCTAAGATTGTAATTTTTTCAAGTAATTTCACAATTTTTTTTTGTAAATTTGCAACTTTTTTCCTAAATCTGTGATGTTTTTCTGTAATTTCTGACTTTTCTCACAAATTTGAAACTTTTTTCTCATAACTTGTACATTTTTTCTCAAACATTTGTGATTTTTTTTTCCATAAATTTGCTCCTACTGTTTCTGTAAATGGGTGATTTTTTTTTTGTAATACATTTTCACATTTTCCTCATGACTTTATGACTTCTCATAAATTTTCAGTTTATTTAATCATATATTTGTTACTCTTTTGTTAATTTGCAACTTTTTCAAAAATGTTCCCCATGATTTTATGACTTTTTTCTTCTTTTTATGACTTTTCTTTTCTTGTAAGTTTGCAACTTTTTCAAGTAATTCTACTATTTTTCCTTGTAAATTTGCAACTTTTTCTCATAAATTTTTGAAAAGTTGAACATTTACAAGAAAAAAGTTGCAAATTTATAAGAAAAAGCGGCAAATTTGTTGAGAAAAATATGCAAATTTACAGGAAAAAAGTTTCAAATTTATAAGAAAAAAAGCTGCAGTCCTGCAGTCCTTGGAAATTTATAAGAAAAAACCTCCAAATTTATATTAATGTGTTCACTTATATGGCACTTTTTCTCATCTCTCACCCATTCACACACTGATGGTGGCAGAGCTGCCAGACACCAGCGCTGGCCTGACCCACCAGGAGCAACTGGGGTTCAGTGTCTTGCTCAAGGACACTTCAACATGCAGACTGCAGACAGAGTGGGAATCCAACCCAGGACCCCCCAATCAGTAGTCAGCCACACTACACCTGTGACACAGGAAATAATAATATTAATAATAACAGACATTCCCTACATTCCAAAAGAGGCCAACGGTCTGATGGAAACAGCTCTCACTTAATAAAAGTTACTGCATGCGACACTTTTGCACTAAAGTAGCTGCACAGCTCCTATGTAAGATAAGATAAGATCAGCCTTTATTAGTCCCACAATGGGGAAATTCCAGGATTGCAACAGCACAGGGATAGCAACACTCAGAGCAACAATCAGAAGGCAAGAAAAAACAAGAGCAGCTAGTATACATATGTACATATTAATATAAATATATATATATATAGACACACAGTGCGGAGCATTGTGGTTGGTGGATGTGCAGCAGAAAGTCTAAGCTCTCTCTCCGCGGATGCAGCGGGCCAGCTGGATGTCTTTGGGCATGATGGTGACCCTCTTGGCGTGGATGGCGCACAGGTTGGTGTCCTGGAAGAGACCCACCAGGTAGGCCTCGCTGGCCTCCTGCAGAGCCATGACGGCGGAGCTCTGGAAGCGCAGGTCGGTCTTGAAGTCCTGAGCGATCTCCCTCACCAGGCGCTGGATGGGCAGCTTACGGATAAGCAGCTCCGTGGATTTCTGGCAGCAACGGATCTCTTTCAGAGCCACGGTACCGGGCCTGTAACGGTGAGGCTTCTTCACTCCGCCGGTGGCCGGAGCTCTTTTCCGAGGAGCCTTGGTGGCCAGTTGCTTCTGGGGCTTTTCCTCCAGTAGATTTACGGGTGGTCTGCTTGGTTCTTGCCATCGCTCTTTATTATTCTGTCTTATATTTCTTGCACGCCGCCTAAACTCCAGCCCAGCACCCGCGTCATTTTCGCTTCAGTTCCCCGGTATGTCGAGTTTCTCCGTTAGCACCGGGTGGCGGTTGAGTGCTAGCTAGCTCTTCCCTGCTGTATCGTCTCCTGCTGTAAACAGAGGCTCCGTCCACCGACTCGGGAGACCTTTGGGGCGATCTGTGTGTCCGTGATATATATAGAGTGAAAGGTGTGCCAGATCAGAAAGTTATCACTGGATCAGAAAGAAGAAGGAAAATAAAAAGACTCAGAATTGAGCCGCTGTTGCAAAAGGCAGCCAACTCGTGTGGCGCCGGAACCGGAAGATGTAAGTGGTATTATAGGAACTGCTGAGCCCTTCCATTGAGCTAACTCACCCTCTCCCTCCTTCTTGCTGCTTCTCAGGGTCTCATTTACACCACTGGCCTTCATGCCCACGTTTCTGGTGCTTTCCCCTTGTAGTCGTCGGACCCCTCTGTGCATATTGGGCAGAAGGTGAGTTTCCTCTCCGTGCTTGATGCACCAAAGCAATGGCATCCTTCAGTTGCCAGCAAAGAAGAGGAGGACACAGCCAGGTTTTCAGCCACCTGAAGAAAAGAGAATGTACAGTGAAATGTTCAGAAATCACCAACCGGAGCTGATGTCACAATGACAGCTTTCTGCAGCAGACGTGCCTTCTGTTTTATACATTTTAAGGTATTTGTTGGTGCAGAAGACAACCCAGGATTGTTACATTACTGTCAGAACGTGGACTGGGCCCCGTGTCCTCACGCTGAGTTATAGTTTTATTCCTGGTTTCCAGGGCTTGGGTCCCAGCCCACGTACTCGCTTTCAGTTGTTTTTGAGGATTTTCTGTGACCATCTTTATTTGTTGTTGTTATCCTGTTGTCATTATTATTAATGTTCTGTCCTGTATTTTTGAGTTTCACATTCATCATCATGTCCCTGTTTATGTTCCTTGGAATTTGCTATTTATTTCACTGTTGGTTAATATTATCCTCAGCCTTGTTTATTAGTTTCATTATTATCATATTCACATTTATGTTTGTCATGATATTGTGTTCTGGATTGGCTTTATTTTGACAGTGCTTTGAGTTTCGTTTGAGTATTGCCTGGTTCTATTCTGCTCATTGTCTGCACATGTTTGTAATTATATTCATTTAGTCTAGTTTATTTAAGGAACACCATCCCTCACCCGGGCACGGCGTCCTCATCAGTCCTGGTGTGAGTTCACACTTCTGTCTGTCCTGTCTGCACTGAGTTTGGTTTAGTTTAATGCTTATTTGAAAGGGACGTTATGTACTAATGAACATTAATACAAAGGTAAGTTTGTAAGATTTAGCAACAGTGCTAATTTGCATCTGTAGTTGGTGCGTCAGAAAAACAAACAAACAAACAAACAAACAATCATACAGGAGCAGAACAACTGCAAGAAAACTGTACAAAGTGTTAAGGTTTTACAAAACAAAATATTCAAATGTCACATGTGTGAAGTGCTGTGCATGCATACACACACACACACACATGTGCACCCAAGCATCTCTCAGCAACAGCAGACAGAAGCAAACAAGCGGCAGGGCATACATGTATGACGCACAGGCACACACACACACACACACACATGCACGCTTGCTGCAGAGCAACTACTAGTTATGGGTACAGTTTTGGTGGTTTAAAAGACAATTTTGACAGTGTGTCTTTTAAAGTGTCTAGTGTGGTCTGTTCTCTGAGTGCAGGTGGTATGTTTTTCCAGATCTTGGTGCCCCTCACTGATATCACAGATTGAGCAAAATTAACTTAACTTCAGACTTATTCCTGTCTTGTTTGCCAAATAAACCCTCTGCAAACCGAGGTCTGGTGTTTGGGTCCTGTCCTGAAACACCCACACTTGACAGATTCTAGAAGGGGAAGATGCTGTGTTTAACTTGATTTATTAACAGTCATGTCTTCCTCGTGGTGAAGCCTGGTGAGTTTAGCGTAGTTTCTTGTTGTTTATTTCACTAATTAAAGAACTACTCATTCCTAATAGCACTGCATGGGCTCTAATAGACCTCTGAAACACACCAAAACATAATGTATATCTTACCTGCAGTTGTTTTTTTTTTTTACCTTATTTCTTTGAACTGACTTATAGTGCATCAAGAAAGTATTCACAGCATTTCAGTTTTTCCCCATCTTGCTATGGTTATAGCCTTATTTATAAAGGGATTAAAAAAGGGAAGGCCATTGCTGATATTAGAGCATCCATGCATTGTCTTGTTGAGCTAGTACTCAACTGCTACATTGAACAAGTTTGACAATGCAAGACATCCCTGAGGACGTGGTCCCTCGAACCGCACCCTGCACTTACTGTGGGAGTAGAGGTCATTGAGAACGTTTATGTACTTGCTGGTAATTCCATTTCCCTGCAGAAGAAGCCAGAGGTCACCCTGTAAGGAGAGTCAAAAGCAGCCTTGAGGTCAACACGGGACACATACAAATGCTGGAGTTTGCAGGAATGGTGTAGAGAAGTGTGCAGAGGGTGGTGGTGTAGTGCTCTCCCCAGTCTTGATGCTTGGCGGTGTGAGAAACGAACCATCTACATGAAAAGAGGTGATGGCTGATGCTGTCCTGCATGGCACAGATCCCTGCTTGGCCTGTAGGTGAGTTGGAGCTTCCATCATTCGTACAGGTGGGAAAAACGATGCTATGAGACAGAAGTTTCCCAGCTCGCCACAATTAATTTCCCAGAAGACTCTTGTTTCGTTATAAGTCTATTACAACCAATAATTTCATCATATTAAAGTGCTTTTCTGGTTGGGTAATTGAGGCCGGATGGCTGAAGACGAGAGGGATTTAAGTTCAATTAAAGTAAGGGAGTTCATTACTTCTTTTCAACCATCTAACAATTCCAGTGTTCTGCCGGTGGGATGTTTCACTTTTTCTACTGCCTTCACTGAAGAAAGAATTTGATTTTCTTTTCAGACGCTAAACTTAGAAATTTTTTAGGAAAAATGGTTGGAATGCAGTGGGGTAAATTATTTTGTGAAGTTTCTCATCTAAATTTGGGACTTTTTTCAATTTATTAAATGAAGTTTTTCCTGTAAGTTCGGGACTTTTTTAAATTCATCTTGTTAAGTACATGTAAATTTGGACTTTTTTCCTATGTTCATGTAAATTTAAGACTTTTTTCAATTAAGTTGTTAAGGTTTTCATGTAAATTTGGGACTTTTTTCAATTCATTTTTGAAGTTTTCATGTAAAGTCAATTGAAAAAAGAAAAGACATAAATATAAAACCAAGAAGACAATATAAACCTCAGCAGGAGTAGAAACCACAGTCAATAGAATCAATTAAATAAAAAGTAAGAGAAGTAAATAAGTAAATAAAAATCCACTTCATTCAATAAAATCAATGTCTCACATTGGGCTGAAGGTCAGGGAGTAAACGTGTCAGGTGTGATGGGTTTTAAAAATGGACAGTGAAGGTGCCTGTCTGATGTTCAGAGGTAAATCCTTCCATAACCTGGGTGCTGTGCTGGAAAAGGCTCTGTCCCCTCTGAGCTTCTGCTTCACCTTTGGCAACGTCAGGCGCAGCTGTTCAGCTGACCTGAGGGACCGGGTGGGAGCGTCGGGATGCAGAAGCTCAGAGAGGTAAGGCAGAGCAAGACCGTTCAGGGATTTAAAAACAAATCAAATTTTAAAATGAACTGTAAAATGCACGGGCAGCCAGTGGCGTGAAGCTAAAATGGGTGTGATGTGACCTCTCTTACATGTACTTGTTAAAAGAAGGGCAGCAGTGTTTTGTGCTAGCTGCAGACGTGAAAGAGATGACTGGCTGACACCGGCGTCTCTCATCTTTATAAATTATTATTTTTTTGTTTTTTCTTATTTCAGACAAGAACAAAAAGGAGAATTGTTTACCGTTACATGTTTCGACTGGTGACTGCAGTCTTCATCAGAAGCATCAGCTGATTGCTGTAAAGTGTCATTTATCGGCTGACTTTCCTAGGCGGGGCCAGGAAAGCAGAACTGTCAGATCCACTGGGCTGGCCCCGCCCCCCACCATCTAACGGTCTCTGGAGAATGTAGTCCCAGGTGTGGGAAAGCATTAATGCCCCCTTGTACCGATTCATGGTGTCTTTTCCCCGCTTCCTGATTTCTATGGCCTCCTTGGTCCAACATTTGTGTCTGTTTCTCTCCGATGCAATGATTTTTGCGTTGTCCCAGTCCATGATGTGATTATTTCTTTTGCAGTTATCTGATATAGCTGATTTTAATATTGCTTTATGGCTTTTTTTTTCTCATTGGGTTGATAACAAAGTAGGTTTCTCCTGAGTGGTTTGTTAGCCTTTCACGGGATAGTCAGATGATGGGGCTGCAGTCTAACCTGACTGGCTCTACGCATTGTGACGGCCACCCAGCCTTCACCCCGCAGGAGTAGTAAGTAAGTAAGCCTTTTCTTTTTGTGATCTTGTGAGTTGTCCTTGTGTTTCCTTCTTACATTCCTTCTGGTGTTCTTTTTTCTTGTGGTGAATAATCTTTCTTTTTCTCCAATGACATGATCTGCATGATATTTCAAATATTATTTTGTATTTTTTGCCTTGTTCTATTTTGTCCTAGGGGTGTACTAATAACTGTCTTATTTTTTTTTTTTTTTGTGGTTTTACTTCTGTGCTTATTTTGTTTTTTCATTATCCTTTGAATTGGTTCTGTTATCCCTCAGACGTATGGTATAGTTATAATGTCCTTGTTTTTGATTTTGGCTTTTGTTCTGTGTCTTGTTTTCTGTTTGTTTTCTTTATTTTTGAACATAGCCTCCCCTTCGGTCCACACACTTCTTCCATCAGTGTCGCAGTGATTGGATCCCTGTGGTTGTAAAATAAATCACATTTAGTCAATTTTGAACACTATGAACTTTTCAGTCCCCCCTCATAATGAGTTTCTACAGACGGGAGAGAGCGTGGAATCTAGGAATCCTGAGACACAGGGGTTACCTGAATGTTGCTGATGTTCAGAGTTCTTTCGTGGGGGATTCTTCCTGAGGCTGGAAGTCCAGGTGACAAGTATCAGTGGAGAAGAGAGTGAGGAGATTGGTGATACTGAAGCTTTACTTGTAGAATTCTTCCCAAGTAAGAATTCTACAAGTAAAACTTCAGTATCACCAATGTATAAGGGTAGGCAGCCAGGAGCTGAGCAGCTTGCACAGTGACCATGCAGAGCTAAGAAGGCAGCTGGTGGCAGGCTGACAGGCCGTGGGTTGAGTCTAGAGAAAGAGAAAGAGGGAAAGCAAGTTGGAGGTGAGCAGAAGTCAGCACTGAGGCCATGGTAGCTGACGGCTCTTGGAGGTCAGGAGAAGTAGGTTTACCGACATGATGTTCCCACAATGACCCACTCACTGACTGAAGCTTATAAAGCAGTGACACCAATTAAAGGTTCCTGATGAGAGGGCTATGCAGCATGCAAATAGAAGAACATGACAAGATAATGCAGCTCTGTCTATCTATCTACAAAGGTCTTCATTTTATTTGTGGAATTGGAGGCACTCCAGTCTGTGAACATAAATGATCTGGAACAGGGCTTGTGGCTACTTTGGCTATTTCCTATCCCGCTGTGTGACAGTGCTGTCTGAAAACAACATCGTTTTCCGATGTCCTGGATTCCACAGCGCATCAGAAAACATTCCCTTGAGGCACCGCTCCAGTCTGACATCTTTGCATCACATCACTTTTGCACATGTGTATTCTGCACATTCTCACAGTCAATCTCCCCTCATGTGCTGCATCCCTCAGAGGCTTTTCTGAGTCAGATGTTGAGACTGAGGAGAAGGAAGCATTTCAAATACATCGGTTGCCATAACTTGGGCTGTGATATGGTCCATCATCATGCAGTGATCTCAAAAAGCATAATGGGAGACACATGATCAGCAGCAGCACATGTCCAGATGTCTTTAAATAGTCTGCTGTACTCATGCCTTTTATCACCACTCAAGGCTTTCATTTGCAGTTTGGCCAGAGGATTTCTGTGTCTTCCATTTACTGAAAATGTGCCCATTTGTCCAGCTCGTTCATTCCTTAATGGACCGGCTGTAGGAAGATAGAAGATGATGCAAATAGAAGCATTAAAATGCTGGGGAAATGACACTGGCAGATAACAACTCACAGGTTTCTCAGTTTGCAGATGTTTCTTTCATTTTTGATTTTCATTTCATATGTGCCTTTACTTGAAAATCCCATTTATGCCCTAAATAATAACTAGCGACTGAAAGTACATGCCTACCATAAAGTAACAACTATGCATTTAATACATGTTCTAAAAATGTGTAAAATTGTAGGATTCATCTGTACCTCAGGGATTTTTTTTTTTTTTTTTTACTTTTTTGAGGCATGGCTCTGTTTTTGCATTGAAAAAACTCATGGAACCCCACCTCTCAAAAGATGTTACAAAATGATGCATCGCAGCCTTTTACACCACATGTAGGAATGACAGCTTAGTCTTGTAATTAGTTTATACTCAGTCAGTGTGAGACTTTGGTCTATTAAGATGAACATAGAGCTGATACCCTTGCATGGACTCAAGAATGGCAGACACAAATAAAGTTACCTATTTCTCCATGTACTCACAGAAATGAACAAAGTGGTCCATGTTCTTATTCTTGTTCTCATCCACATCTCTGCTTCCTGATTGTGGGGATGCTGGTGTGAATTTTGTTGCTTTCTGTTCTGAGCCAAAGCATATGTTTTTGTGTTTTAGTACTTTAAATTTACCACATTCCAACTAGATCAACACTGGACAGCACTACAGAATGACACGTTTACACTTCCGGTCCTCATCGGCTCTGTTATCTGCTTCTGTTGTCATTTGCTGTCCAGCTGGGCTGTTGGTTTCTAGGCAGGCGATCCATGGTGGGAGTGCTGTTCTACAGTTCCTTGGTGGGGTGTGTTCCTCTGAGTCTCCATGACCCCTGGGAGGTCCTGACTGCCAGGGTGTTCTCCACTCTGTGGTGCCAGTGGCCACTGACCACGATGACCACTTTTTTTTTGTTGCATTTGGCACTGGTGGATGCAAGCATCTTGTAAGTAGAGGTTCAAAAGGCAAAAAGAAGAAACAAGAGCAACAGACCAAAACAGAGAGTAGGCAATTTATTGAAAACTGCATTTAAACTCAAAGAGGCTGTTCATCAGCTGATTAAAAGTTTCAGACCATCACCCCCAAAAAACAAAAACACAACTACAGGCACATCTCAATAAATAAGAACGTCATCAAAGATATTTTATTCCAGTAATTCAGTTCAAAAAATGAAACTCACATTACATTGATTCACTACACACAGAGTGATATACTAATTTAAGTGTTTCTTTTTATTTTGATGATTATGGCTCACAGCTCATGAAAATGCCAAAATTCAGTTTCTCAAAAGATTTGAATATTACATAAAGCTTTTTTTTTTAAATATTTTTAATAGAAATGTTGGCCGACTGAAAAGTATGTCCATGTACACTCAGTGCTTGGCCGGGGGTCCTTTTGCATGAATTAGGCATCAAAGGATTCAAGGATTCAAAGATTTTATTTGTCAACACTACTAAACATTCAGGATATACAGGAGAATTGAAACGGCATTTCTTTCTTCCTTTTCAGTGGTGTGCACAGTATAAAAAAAGAAAAAGAAATAAGGCTGGAAAAACAACAACAGCAGTCTATGTATACATTAATGCTACCCTTAGTGCAAATAAAGCTAAACGATGAGACCCAGTGTGACGACAGAGTGTCGCCACTGCTATGGACCTCTTTAATTAAGTACTATATTATATGTGTAAAAGGATTTATAATTTTAAATGTTAACATGTATTGTAATGTATAAAATGCACATATAGTTTGAGATCTGTTTGGGTGAATTGAAGTCCACTTGTGTGAGATAAAATGCTAATGTTATTATGCTAATTGGGTGAGGCAAATGAATAATCTAAGAACCACGTACCTTTGCCAGCATGCTACCTGGTGGTGCCCGGGCAAAAGATTCCCCAGGGGTTTGAGAGCCCTTTAAAGGATGCCAGGAGGAGGAAGTATGTAATGGTTGAGTAGAGGGAGAAGATTGGTGTATTTATTATGTAAATAGGGGTTTATACTATTTATTGTATTATTTATGGTGTTTTTTACCTCCGCCAGGCCGAAAAGGCCAGGAGGAGGTTATGTTTTTGCCAGGGTTTGTGTGTTTGTCTGTTTATCTGTCTGTTTGTCTGTCTGTCTGTCTGTCTGTCTGTTTGTCTGTTGGTTAGCAAGATAACTCAAAAAGTCTTGGACAGATTTGCATGAAACTTTCAGGCGTTGTTGGAAATGGTACAAGGAAGAACTGATTAAATTTTGGGTGTGATCCGGTTCACCGTCTGGATACAGGAATTTTTTTAAAGCATTTTTCAACACTGTGACATAGGGCCATTTTCAACATGTGCGCAGGCGCAATGGAGGCTGCTGGTCGTCGTGTCTGACCAACACAAACTCCGCCTTCATCAACGTTTTAGCCACAAAAGCATGCGGAAAACACTGCGTGCCTCGGACCCCCAGCGTGCCTGTGCCAGCCATAGGTGCTGCGCACATTGCGCTGGTCGTCGTGTCTGACCAACACAAACTCCGCGTTCTTCAACGTTTTAGGCACAAAAGCACGCGGAAAACACTGCTGGCCTGGGCCCGCCAGCATGACTGCTTTTGCGCCACGCTGCAAAACCTGACACGGCCACCTGTCCGCCGCCCCATTATTTGCCACAAATTCCCCGCCCAGCTATAGGCGCTGCGTAAAAACGACCTCTCTGCCGGGGAAGACTCTAAATTCTGTTTTGCCGCGGACCGCAACCCCAATATAATATAAAACCCACGGCAACCTGTCTAACCAATCTGCATCCGTCAGTGGAGGAGATGGACACACCAACACTTCAGTTTATTACCTCCGCCAAGGAGGCAATGCTTTTACAACCGTAAAACGGGGCTATAAGGGACGGCGGGGTAATATGGGACACTTTTCTAAATGTAATTCTGCTTTTTTAATTTTGCTTCCGCCTAGATTTGATGAAGGATTCATGGATATTTGACAATAACAACACAACTCAGCGTCCTGCTCAAAATAAAAAAAGCAGAATTACATTTAAAATATTTCCCAGAAAAGTGTCCCTTATTAACCCGCCGTCCCTTATAGCCCCGTTTTACACTACTGAACCACTAATCCTATCACTATCACATTGATTGTCATTCATTAATTGTCTGTTTATTGCGCTGTCCATGTCAAATAAACAAATAATCATTGTGAATCCAATTGCTACTCATATCTTTTCATGCTCAGGGAATCTGAAAACGTACACACAAACACTCTATGGGGGGAACTGTGCCGCTTGGCGGAGGTCTGCGCTCTCCGAGTGCTTTTCTAGTTTATTATGTGTACTTTGTAAATATTGTGGGAACTATTTATGTATTTATGAATCTCTTTTTAGATACTATTGAGTATGTGTGGGAATGTGAATATTTATTGTCTTACCTGGGGCATTGGTTTGTTCCAATTGGACTCATCATCGCAGTAAGTATATTAACAGATGTTTTTCATTTGGTTGGGGCTGGGTGTCGAATGTTCTAACTTCAGCTGTTGCCTGCACAGTGTCTGTAATAAATGGGAAAATGCTTTTTGCAAACTTTGGGGAATCTCGCTCTTCTGTGATGTACCTTGACCCCTTGACAAGTTCTTGACACCCAGCAATCCTATATACAGAAAAATAGAGCAGTAATACTCGTAGTAGCAAGTTCAATGCAGTAGTGTAGATGCAGACAGTGACAGATAGAACTGCACATGATCAGTATTGCAATGATAGACAGCAGTAGATATGACATTTGTGCAAATGGTTACAGTAAAGGGCAGATACATACAGCAGGAGCTGTATGACGACTGCTGGTGTGCCAGTCTTTCTGTGCCAGCAGCTGAGGTAGTTATTGTGCGAGTGAGTGTGTTAAGGTCCATGGGGGGGGGGGGGGGCAGAGTTCAGGGTCGAGATTGCCTGATGAACAAAGCTGTTTAGCTGTCATGTGGAGCGGGCCCAGAAGCTCCAGTACCTTTTCTCCGAGTGTAGGGGGCTGAAGAGGAAGTTGAGGGGTGGGAGGTGTTGCCTGCAATGTTGATGGCTCTGCGGGTGAGGCAGATATCTGGGGGGGGAAGGGGTAGGGGGCACCAATGGCCAATGTGGCTGCTTTTCACTGTGCATTGTAATGTCTTCCGGCAGGCAGTGGCGTAGCTTCCACGCCACACCGTGATGCAGCTGGTGAGGATGCTCTCAATTTTGAGTTTTGGACAGGAGAAAAAGAAAACAATTTTATCAAGCTAGATTTTTGACATGTTTTTGTCATGTTTGCCCCTTTCAGGCCATGAATGAGGTGCCAGATGCCGACAGAGTTCGTATATTTATTAAATAAATATAGGTTTAATGAGAATGGTAGAATGAGCACATGATGGGATGTGGGAACTTGGTGATGCTCACCCTCTCCACAGCAGCACCATCAATGATCAGAGGAGGATGCTGTGTGTCACCCCTCCTGAAGTCGACCACAATCTCCTTGTTTTTTCCCAAGTTCAGGAAGAGGTTATTGTCCTTTCACCACTGGACCAGTTGGTTCAGATCATTTCTGTAGTTGGCCTCTTCGTTATTGGTGATAACGCCCACCACTGTACTGTCATCCGCAAACTTGATGATGTGGTTGGTGTTGTAGGCTGGTACACAGTCATGGGTCAGCAGAGTGAAGAGCAGCAGGCTGAGCACGCACCCTCGTGGGGCCCCTGTGCTCAGTGTGATGGTCTTGGATGTGTTGCTGCCAACCCGCACATTCTGTGGCCTCCCTGTGAGGAAGTCCAGCACCCAGTTACAGAGGGAGGTTTTGAGTCCCAGTGCCTGAGTTTTTGTATTAGGTGCTGGGGGATGATTGTGTTGAATGCTGAACTGAATTCTAAGAACAGCATTCACATGTAGGAGTTCTGTGAGTCCAGGTGGATGAGGGCTGGATAGAGAGCAGCAACATCTTCTGTGGATCTGTTTGACCTGTATGCAAACTGAGATGGGTCGTAGGAGGGAGGGAGGATGGACTTGATTTTCTGCATGACCAGCTGCTTGAAGGACTTCATCATGATGAGGGTCAGTGCTACGAGCCAGTAATTGTTGTAGCTGGATGGGAGGGGCTTCTTTTGGACTGGTTTTATGGTGACAGTTTTGAAACATGTGGGGACAACAGCTTGAGTCAGGGAGATGTTGAAGATTCCGGCCATGACATTCTTCAGCTCCTCTGCACAGTCCTTCAGGACCCGGCCTGGTATATTGTCTGGTCCAGCTGCCTTGCATGGGTTGTTCCTGCAGAGGGTCCTCTTCATGCTAGCCGGATCCGGGCTTATGGGCTGCTCATCTGACAGAGAGGTCTTCTGTGCTGATGTGCTGTTTTGTGCTTCAAAGCAGCCGAAGAAGTCATTTAGGTTGTTGAGCAGGGTGATGTCAGGCGCACTGGTCTGAAGTGGAGGTTTGTAGTTTGTGAGGGTCTGTATGCCATGCCAGAGGGAACATGCATCTCTGGTGCAAAAAAATGACGTGGGCTACATTGACAATTGGAGCTCTTTTTGGGGAAAACCTGGTCTTATGAGACGAGACAGCATTCATCCCACTTTGGATGGTGCTTCTCATTTATCTAACAATCTGGCATCTTTTTTATCCAAATTTCCAAAACCATGACTACTCAGAGTTGGGACCAGGAAGCAGAGTCGCAGTCTTACATGCCTCTCTGCAGCTCCTCTTCATCTGCCACCCCTCAGCTTAGCCCCTGTCTTCCCCATCAGAGAATCGTTGTCTGCTCCCTCCAAAGTGAATAAAAATATAATGTATAAGCATCCCAAAGTGATAAAGCAAAATATTGGTAAAACTCAAATTAAACATAAAGCCTCTAAATTGAATGATTTGGCCTCTGTTCCTCCTCATAATTTAAAAATTAAATGTGGTTTATTAAATATTAGGTCTCTAACTCCCAAGTCTCTGTTAGTCCATGATTTGTTAATTGATCATCAGATTGATTTAATTTCCCTTACAGAGACTTGGTTAGGACAAGAGGATCATGTTGGTTTAAATGAATCAACTCCCTCTGGTTATTTAAACTGTCAAAATCCCAGAAGTTCTGGTCATGGAGGAGGAGTAGCAACAATTTACCATTCCAAATTACTAGTTAATGTAAAGCAAAAAACATGTTATAATTCCTTTGAGGGCCTGGTCCTCAGTATTAGGCACTTTAGCAATTTTAGGTTAAACCCAATTTTATTTGCCATAGTTTATCGTCCCCCATCAACCTACTCAGAATTTTTATCCGAATTTGCTGATTTCTTAGCTGATTTAGTGCTGAAATCTGATAGAATAATTATAGTAGGGGACTTTAATATACAAGTGGATGTAGATAGTGACTGCCTTAATGTGGCATTCAATTCAATATTAGATTTGATTGGGTTTTCTCAGAAAGTAGGAAATTCTACTCATTACTCCACCATACATTGGACCTTGTTTTGACATATGGCATAGAAATAGAAAATCTTGAAGTGTCTCCTCATAACCCTGTACTGTCAGACCATTGTCTATTAACCTTTGATTTTACTATTTCTGACTATTTGGCTCCTAAAGAAAAATATTATTACAGTAGATGCCTCTCAGATGATGCTGTTTCCAAATTTATGCAGATTGTTTCCTCTATGCCATGTGTCAACACAACGGAAATAAGCTATAGACAGCTTGCTCCTTCTCTAATTGATAACATGGTGGATAGTGTTTCAGCTTCTCTGCATCAGACTCTAGACTTGGTGGCCCCCTTAAAAAAGAAAAAAAGTCTAATCAGAGATGTCTAACTCCTTGGTTCAACACAGAAACTCGTACCTTAAAACAGAAGACTCGTCAATTAGAAAGAAAATGGCGCTCTACTAATTTAGATGAAATCTATTTAGCTTGGAGAAATCATCTTTTAATTTATAAAAAATCTCTTAGAAAAGCTAGAACGAGTTATTACTCTGCATTAATAGAAGAGAACAAGAATAATCCCAGGTTTCTTTTCAGTACTGTAGCCAGGTTGACAAAGAGTCAGGACTCTGTCAATCCTAGCATTCCCTTAGAGCTTACTAGTCAGGACTTTATGAACTTTTTCAATAATAAAATTTCATCCATCAGAGATAAAATCAATCAGATTCTTCCCACAGTTAACTTAAATACTGTAACTACTACAACTCCTTCTATTGATGTCTGTCTTGATGAGTTTACTCCAATCGACCTTTGTGAGTTAGACAAAATAGTTTCCTCATCCAAACCTTCAACTTGTCTTTTAGACCCTATTCCTACCAGGTTATTTAAAGAAGTCTTCCCACTTATTGGTAGCTTTATTCTTCATATAATCAATTCTTCATTAACTTTAGGCCATGTACCGCAGGCTTTTAAAACGCTGTAATTAAACCCTTACTCAAAAAGCCAACGCTAGATCCAGGAGCTTTAGCTAACTATAGACCAATCTCTAATCTCCCTTTCATTTCAAAAATCTTAGAAAGAGTTGTTGCTACGCAATTATTTGACCACCTGCAGGGAAATGGTTTACTTGAAGAGTTTCAATCTGGGTTTAGAATCCATCATAGTACTGAAACAGCCTTAGCGAAGGTCACTAACGACCTCCTCATTGCATCTGATAATGGACTAGTTTCTGTACTTGTCCTTTTAGACCTTAGTGCAGCTTTTGATACTATCGATCATAATATTCTACTTGATAGATTAGAACACTATGTTGGACTTAATGGAACTTCGTTGCAATGGTTTAGATCTTATTTATCTGATAGGTTCCAGTTTGTTCATGTAAATAATGAGTTTTCTTTCAACTCAAAGCTTAGTCATGGAGTTCCACAGGGATCTGTGCTAGGCCCTACTCTTTTTAGTTTATATATGCTTCCGTTAGGCAACATTATTAGAAAGCATTGTATACATTTTCATTGTTATGCAGATGACACACAATTATACCTGTCAATGAAGCCAGATGATAGTAATCAATTAGCTAAGTTAGAAGCCTGTCTTAAGGAAATCAAAGCTTGGATGACTTGTAATTTCCTGCTATTAAATTCAGATAAGACTGAAGTTATTCTTGTTGGTCCAAAAAACCTTAGAAATTCCTTTCCAAATCAAACTTTCAGTTTGGATGCGGTTACTCTTTCTCTTAATAGCTCTGTGAGGAACCTTGGAGTTATTTTTGATCAGGATTTGTCCTTCAATTCACATATTAAATTTGTTTCTAAGACTGCCTTCTATCATTTGCGTAATATTGCCAAGATTAGGAGCATCTTGTCTCAGAGTGATGCTGAGAAACTGATCCACGCTTTTGTTAGCTCAAGATTAGATTATTGTAATTCTTTATTATCAGGCTGTCCTAAAACATCTTTAAAAAGTCTTCAGCTGATCCAAAATGCTGCAGCAAGAGTTTTAACAGGTACTAGAAAGAGAGATCATATCTCTCCGGTTCTGGCCTCCCTTCATTGGCTTCCCATAGAGTTTAGAATTAAGTTTAAAATCCTTCTTCTTACTTACAAAGCTCTAAACAATCAGGCTCCTTTTAATTTAAAAGATCTGATACTACCATATTATCCTAACAGAGCACTACGCTCCCAAAATGCTGGATTACTTGTAATACCTAGAATCTCCAAAAGTACAATGGGAGGCAGAGCCTTCAGTTATCAAGCTCCTCTCCTGTGGAATCAGCTGCCAATCTGGATTCGGGAGTCAGACTCGATCTCTGTTTTTAAGAATAGGGCTAAAACCTACCTTTTTGATATAGCCTACAATTAGGGAGGGATCATGTGTTTCTGAACCCTCCCTTAGTTATGCTGCTAATAGGTTTAGTCAGCCGGGGGACCTCCAGTAATGCACTGGGCCTCACTCCTTTCCTCACTCTCTATGAAATATTTTTTTTTTTGCTGGTCATTAACATCTGTTTGTTCTCTCCCATAGATTGAGTCCCCATCGTGCTGTTTGCTCTCTACATGTCTGTTCTTTTCTTCTTCTCTATCCCCCCACCCCCCAGCCAGTGGCAGCAGATGACTGCCCCTCCCTGAGCCTGGTTCTGCTGGAGGTTTCTTCCTGTTTAAAAGGGAGTTTTTCCTCTCCACCATCGCCAAGTGCTTGCTCACAGGGGATCACCTGATTGCTGGGGTCTTTCTGCAACTGTGGGGATTCCCCCCTACAGTTGATAGTGCTATGAGATGACTGTTGTTGTGAAATGGCGCTATATAAATAAAGTTGAATTGAATTGAATTGGTGTTGCTGAAGTGGCCGGATATTTTCTTGATGTATTGTCGTTTTGCCTCCTTGATGCCATGGGACAGGTTAGACCTAGCTGTTGTTAGTCCTGCAGTGTCACCGGCCCTGACTGCCACGTCCCAAGCTCTCAGGAGCCTGTGGACCTCTGCTGTCATCTATGGCTTTTGGTTGGCATGAACAGTGATGGTTTTGCAAGAGAGTGACATCATCAGTGCATTTAGCTACATATGCTACAACAACCTCAGTGTACTCCCCTTTCTTTGTGTGACCATTGTGAGTTGTTTCATGCTTGAAAGTGTCCCAGTCTGTATTGCTGAAGCAGTCTTTCAGAGCATCAGAGGACCCCTCTGGCCACACACGTACCTGCATTTTTGTTGGTGTGATTATAGCGTGGTATGAAGGTGATCAGCCTGTGATACTTCTGAGGTGTTATGGAGGCCCAGGTTCCTTTGATAGCGGCCTTGTTTGGTGTCTGCATTGTTTGGTCTGGTGTCTGTCATCTTTCTCTTGTCAATTCTTGGGCAGCACGGTGGTGCAGTGGTTAGCACTGTTGCCTTACAGCTAGAAGGTTCCTGGTTTGAATCCCCAGGCTGGCAGGGGTTGGAACCTTTCTGTATGGAGTTTGCATGTTCTCCCTGTGCTGTGTGGGTTTACTCCGGGGGCTCCGGTTTCCTCCCACAATCCAAAGACATGCATGTTAGGTTAATTGGTTGTTCTAAATTGTCCCTAGATATCTGTTTCCTATAGGCCCTTAGAATAGAGGGTTAGCATTAGTGAAAGCGCTTTGAGTGGTCTTTGTGGCTAGAGAAGCGCTATATAAGTGCAGGTTAGTTAGTAAGTAGTTAATACTCCATAGATTGTCTGTCTGGTTTAAGTTTGGAGAGTTTGCTGGCCAATCAAGCACAGTGATACCATGGTAATTAAACCAGGTTTTGGTACTTTTTGCAGCGTGGGCAGGTGCCAAGTCCAGCTGGAAAATGAAGTCAGCACCTTCGTAAAGTTTGTCAGCAGAGGGAAGCGTGGAGTGCTCTAATATTTCCTTGTAGACGGCTGTGCTGACATTGGAGTTGATAAAACGCAGTGGACCAACACCAGCAGATGACATGGCTCCCCAAATCATCACTGCCTGTGCAAACTTCACACTGGACCTCAACTAACTTAGATTCTGTGCCTTTCCATTCTTCCTCCAGATTCTGGGACCTTGATTTATAAATGAAATGGAAAATTTACTCTCACCTGAAAAGAGGACTTTGGAAAACTGAGCAAAAGTCCAGTCTGTTTTCTCCTCAGCCCAGCTATGATGCTGTCTGTGGTTCAGGAGCAGCTTGACCAATGAATACGACAGTTGTAGCCCACATCCTAGATACATCTGTGTGTGGTGGCTCTTGAAGCTCTGACTCCAGCAACAGTCCACTCCTTGTGAATCTCACCCAAACTCTTGAATGAGCTTTGCTTCACAATCCTCTCAGAAATATGGTTATCCCTGTTGCTTGGGCACCTTTTTCTGACACAATTTTTACTTTCACTCAACTTTTCATTAATATGCTTGGATACAGCATCCTGTCAACAGCCAGCTTCTTTAGCAGTCATCTTTTTTGGTTTACCCTTGTTGTGAAGGGTGTCAATGATGGTCTTCTGCACAACTGTCAAGTCAGCAGTCTTCCCCATCATTGTAAAGACTACTAAACCAGGCTGAGATCATCTAAAGGCTCAGAAAACATTTGCAGTTTTTAAGAGTAATATAGCCAGGGGCAGATCTACAGGGGGGGCAAAGGGGGACAACTGCCACCCTACTGTAGAGCCTTGCCACCCCACCTGCCCCTCCCAACTTTCATGTCCTTGGAATTACAGTGGATATAAAAAGTCTACACACCCCTAACCAGGTTAATGTAGAATAAAAATCTTAAAATAACCTTGTTGCATAAATATGCACACCTTGTTATAACTGGGGATGTGGCTGTGCTCAGAATTAACCAATTACATTCAAATGTGATTTGAATGGGAGTCAGCACAGACCTGCCACCATTTAAAGTGCCTCCGATTAACCCCAAATAAAGTTCAGCTGTTCTAGTACACTTTTCCTGACATTTTTGTAGTCACATTCTTACAGTCTAAGCCATGGTCCGCAGAGAGCTTCAAAAGCATCAGAGAGATCGCATTGTTCAAAGGTATCAGTCAGGAGAAGGGTACAAAAGAAATTCCAAGGCACTAAATATACCATGGAACACAATGAAGAGTGTCATCATCAAGTGGTGAAAATATGGCACAACAGTGACATTACCAAGAACTGGACGTCCCTCCAAAGTTGATGAAAAGACGAGAAGAAAACTGGTCAAGAAGGTTGCCAAGAGGCCGACAGCAACACTGAAGGAGCTGCAGGAATTCCTGGTAAGTACTGGCTGTTTAGTACATGTGACAACAATCTCCCTTCTAGGGTGGCAAGACGGAAGCCTTATCTTCCAAAGAAAAACACCCAAGCCCGGCTACATTTTGCAAAAACACATTTGAAATCTCCCAAATGCATGTGAGAAAATGTGTTATGGTCCGATGAAACTAAGGTTGAACTTTTTTGCCCATAATTGCCAAAAGTGACTCACTTGTGATTTGTTGGAGCCGATTTTCCTAGTTAGTTTTAATTTTAGTATGAGAGCAGTTTATAAAGCATTTAGATATTAAAAAAAAAAAAAAAAAAATATCTGAATCCAGACAGTTGCTGTTTTGGAGGCATAAGTTACATGACAGTGATCAAAATACAAAGGCGATGCAGCAGTACAGGGCAGTTTAAAGACATTCACCAAAATACTTCATGGAGCAGCTAAACAAAGTTTCCACAGTGCACGGATCACTTCTTGGACATGCAGGAAGATTCTTTATCAAGAGATGCAGCATATTGTTTTGCCTGCAGACATTTTGCAGTATCAAAAAGTCAGACATACTTTACATGTGAGACATGATTTCATGGAGTTAGTACAAAAGTAAGGCAGGAAAGATATATCTGTGCTCAAAATGACGGGAAATGTGGTTAAAAAAATTAAACTACTGAAAATCAGAATTGCATTAAAAGTCTCTTTTGTTGATCTTTTGTTGACTGCATTTACATAGAATATACACTACCGTTCAAAAGTTTGGGGTCACTTAGAAATTTCCTTATTTTTGAAAGAAAAGCACTGTTTTTTTCAATGAAGATAACTTTAAACTAATCAGAAATACACTCTAATATCTAATATACATTGCTAATGTGGTAAATGACTATTGTAGCTGCAAATGTCTGGTTTTTGGTGCAATATCTACATAGGTGTATAGAGGCCCATTTCCAACAACTATCACTCCAGCGTTCTAATGGTACAATGTGTCTGCTCATTGCGTCACAAGGCTAATGGATGATTAGAAAACCCTTGTACAATCATGTTAGCACAGCTGAAAACAGTTTAGCTGGTTAGAGAAGCTATAAAACTGACCTTCCTTTGAGCAGGTTGAGGATCTGGAAAAAAATTATTATTTCAAATACAAATCATTATTTCTAACCTTGTCAATGTCTTGACTATATTTTCTATTCATTTTACAACTCATGGTGGTAAATAAGTGTGACTTTTCATGGAATACACAAAATAATTGTCTGGGTGACCCCAAACTTTTGAACGGTAGTGTATGCTGCACCAATGATGTCCAATGCCACCCTGCCAAGACCTTAATGCCACCCCTTTGCCACCCCATGTAAAATTTTCTATATCCACCTCTGTAATTAGCTGATTAGAATATGACACCATGACTCAACAGTATTGAACTTCTATACACATTATAATTTTTCCATCCATCCATCCATCTTCTACCGCTTTTCCGGAGGTCCGGGTCGCGGAGGCAGCAGTTCAAGCAGAGAAGCCCAGACTTCCCTCTCCCCAGCCACCTGCTCCAGCTCTTCAGAGAGGATACCAAGGCGTTCCCAGACCAGCTGGGAGACATAAGGCCCTTTTCCACTAGCCCTACTCAGCCCCGGTTTGAAAACCCGGCTCTACTCACTTCGGTTCGGTTCGGCCTCAGTTGCTTTTCAACTACTGCTGGCGCACCTGCTGGCACACCTGCTGTGGGTGGGATTTGTTGAACAGCAGGCGGCGCCACACCCTCGTGACGTGAAACACACGCGACTGAATCCTCCACAACAAACATGGCTGTTGACGAGGAGAGAAGGAAGGAGGAATGACTGTGACATGAAACTGGTTAAATCTATGGTGCTGACTTGTTGTGCTCTGCACAATCTGTGTGAGAGTCATGGAGAGACGTTTGACACTACATTGGATGATGCAGTAGATGAACCAGTGGTGGCAGCGGCACAGAGAGCAGAGGAGCAGGGTGGTGATATTGTAGTGAACTCAATATAAGCACCCTACTTGGCTTGACAAGTGGGTTGACCCTATTGGCAACACAGGTAGAGTGTGGGACTCCGGAGCGGGAGGCGTGAGTTCAAACCTCCCGGTGGGACGTCACCATGTCAAGCTGCACGTTACAATATAATATGTGATGCAGTACTTGTCTATTTTGTCCACATTTATGTGCATACATATTTCAAAAATGTTTTTTGTAAATAAAATGTTGTGCATGGTCCATCTACCTGTCCTCTTGTTCATAACGCTTATCTGTTAAGAAGGTGCGAAGCCATCAGCCTAATGATGAGTCCACACTTCTCACTGTTGTGATAATTGCTCACACTGAGCGCTCTGCCCGCCCGTACGCTGTGGGGGTCACACACGACGTGTTCCTCCCCACACTCTCAATTTTTTTTCCCGTATATTTTTCTCTTTGGCGTACAGAAATGGCAATACGCCCGTATTTGCTAAAATTGCATTTTCCCCGTATTAAAATACGGCGAAACCGTTATCACTTGACAGGTATGTAATTACATGCAGAAACACCGCACAGGCCATCTTCACAAAAATCCAGCTCGACAAGCCACTTTTGCTTAGGTGGAAATGCAAATTGAACTATAAAGCATGTGCTGATACATGTCATATTTTCCCATGTAAAGGTCTCCCACTTTTACTTACAAATTGATTTTTAATTTTTGGGAAAGGGGAATATAAATTTTGCACTTGTTGGTAACAACAGTTGTGTGCAACAAAAACACAGTTGTGTATCCTTGTCCGATTTGTCTACTGTTATTAGTGCCAAATTTTTGCTAGATTCCTTCTTAATTTATTAAATTTGGACTGGCGATGCAACATTCAACTTACATGTACTTACCTTTATCGTGTCTACAAGTTCAAGCACACCTGTACAACTGCTTATAACCTAAAAAATGTACCCGTTCAAGAGAAATGGATTCCGCATTGCAAATGTTTAAAATAATAAAAAAAAAAACCTACCAAGACATTACGTTTCGTTGTGTTGTTAAAAATTAAATTACCATTAGAAGGCTATACACCTGACCTGATGAACAGCAGCATGTGGAGTAAACAGAGAATGGAATGTGTATGTAATTATTGGCTTTTCTCATATGGTGTCATAACAGATAAACCAGACTTTTGATGCAAACAATACAATTTTATTCCCGAAGCAAAATTTACAAACAAAAAAACAGACTGGGCGATGACATCTCTGCGAGCTCTTCCCTTCATAACGCAGCGTCCTGTTCCAGGGCTTCACGCGCATCTGCCCGCACATCTGCGGCCACCTGTCGCAAATGCTGCATGTACTCCTGATTCTTGCCGCTGGTCATGTTGCCGTTCCAAGAGCCGCATCTCTTCATCATGCATGTTGACCATCGCTAATGTAAGGTCAGCGATGGAGTTGTCTGTTATCGTCTTGCCTAGATGGAAAGACAGAAAGGCATGGTCGTTAAAGCTGGATCACTACATATATTATGGAATTACACAGGTGAAAGTCTGTGGTGGAATGTCACTATTATATTTTGCTTCATTGCTGTATATAAGCTGAACTGTCATGTTGCTGCCCCTCAGTAGAGCAGATTTTGCAACAGGCAGTGTGCTGTCTTCGGCTGCAGCCCCCCTGCAAAACTAAAAAGGATTAAGATTAAGAATATGAATGGATGGATGGGTAATGTTTAAACTAGTTGCTTGTAGTGTGGCCGCAGAAATCTGAATGGGTTAATACAGTCAGCTGACGCGAAGCATTTCAATGAAGCATGCAGTTCATGCACTTTGTTTGTCTAAAACAGGAGTTACAACAGCACTTCAATCACCACACCTAAAAATGGTTGTGGAACACCGATAAGTGAAGACCAAAAAATAACCTTTTTGTACATTTAAAAATACATTTTCAATTAATTAATATGCAGCTACAGGAAATTGCATTAATCAATTTGGTACATAACTTGTTAGGCTCCAGCCCCCCCGCGACCTGTAAAGGATTAAGCGGTAGAAGATGGATGGATGGATGGATTTTCGACCCTGGTTTCCGCTGCTGGACCTGTTTCAACCAAAAAGAAAAATCGTGGTTATTGTGCCTTACCGGCACTTGAACGTGATCCAGATGGAGCTGGTGATGTGGAGCTGATCCAGCTGGCGCACAGCCAGACGCACACGCAGACACAGCGCCAGGAGAGTCCGCTGTGTCAGTCATCTCCACTGAGGTGGACCCCTGTGATATGAAATGCGATTCTAGAAAAAAAATGCACGCAATTTAAAACTTAACACCAAAGTGCAACATGTACACAACACTCTCAAGTTTTTAACCAGAATACAATAAGCGTAATTCAGCGTTTTGTTCGCGCTAATACTTAACACAAAGCAAGCGTGAATCTGCAGTTGGCTGCAAAACAATACGCAAGCCTCAGTAACAACCATTACCCACAATCTAACAACCTTCCTATTTCTTAAAAACAGTGAGCTTGGCACAGAAAGAATCAAGTGACGAACAGATGCGCAATATCAAATAAACACTCACCATCCACGGTTTCCAAGGCCGTGACCGTGACCGTGTGGAGCCCAATGTCTCTCAGCGAACCACTTCCACTCCTTCCATCCGCTGAACTTCGAGCATTGTGGTCCTTCACTGCTCGGTAATCGCTTTTCAGCTTTTTCAGCTTCTCCCGACACTGTTTGGCAGTACGGATGTGCCCTTGGGAAGCCATCTGCTCGGACACCTGCATTTCGAGTAGATCCGTCCAACTCGCGCTGGATGCGATCGTCGCCTAATATAGAAAGAAAATTGCGCACCTCCCAATATATAATATTAGGAGTATATTATTATATAAGTATATTATACAGTATATTAATATAATATACCGTATTAAAGGGGCGCACTGTGTTCACTGCTGAACAATTACAAATGGCGGTCTTGGAGTAAATTCAGCAGAAAAAGTCGCTTTCATGACGTTACAACCTGACCAATCAGCGGCGACCAGTCTCTTAAAGTCATATCACAGCCCTACTCAGCCCTACTCGGCCCGGTTAGACCCTGCCCTGGATCAGGTACGAAAAAAGTACCTGCTTAACCGGTGCTGGGGCTAGTAGAAAAGCGCCTAAAGCGGGCTGAGTGGTGCCGTGTAGGGCCAAGTGAGGCTAGTGGAAAAGGGCCTATAGTCTCTCCACCGAGTCCTGGGTCTGCCCCGGGGTCTCCTCCCAGTGGGACGTGCCTGAAACACCTCAAGTGGGAGGCGTCCAGGAGGCATCCTAATCAGATGCCCATACCACCTCAACTGACTCCTTTCAATATGGAGGAGCAGCGGTTCTACTCTGAAACTCTCCTGGATGACTGAGCTCCTCACCCTATCTCTGAGGGTGAGTCCAGCAATCCTATGGAGAAAGCTAATTTAAGCCGCTTGTATCCACGATCTTGTTCTTTCGGTCATTACCCAAAGCTCGTGACCATAGGTGAGAGTAGGAACGTAGATTGACTGGTAAATTGACAGCTTTGCCTTAGAACTCAGCTCCCTCTTCACCACAACAGACCGGTACAACATCCGCATCACTGCAGATGCTGCTCCAATCCGTCTGTCAATCTCTCACTCCATTCTCCCCTCACTCGTGAACAGATACTTAAACTCCTCCACTTGGGGCAGGAGCTTGTCCTCAACCCAGAGAGGACAATCCACCTTTTTCCGGCTGAAGACCATGGACTCGGACTTGGAGGTGCTGATTCTCATCCCAGCTGCTTCACACTCAGCAGCAAACCGTCCCAGCAAGAGCTGTAGGTCATTGCTGGATGAAGCCAACAGGACAACATCATCTGCAAACAAAAGAGATGAGATCCTGTGGTGACCAAGCATTAGATTCGATTAGATTCAACTTTATTGTCATTACACATGTATGAATACAAGGCAACGAAACACAGTTTAGCATCCAATCAGAAGTGCAAAGGACAGCAGTGCAGTTTATACGGTAATTAACAGTATGTGCAATTTAAGCAAATATATGCAAATATATGCAGCAGTGCAGAAAGTTAAGAGTACTGTTATGTGCAAATAATGTGCAATAAGTTAGATGTAGTTATGTAGTTATGCAGTTATGTACAGGTGAGGATGGTAAGAGATGATGGTAAGAGAGTCAGCGGGGAACTAAGTTCAATAACGTGACAGCTGTAGGAAAGAAACTGTTCCTAAACCTGCTGGTTCTAGTCCGAAGGCTTCTGAAACATCTTCTGGAGGGGAGAAGCTGGAACAGTCCATGAGCAGGATGGTTGGAGTCCCTAAGAATGCTGCGTGCCCAGCGCAGACATCTTTTCCTGTAGACGTCCTCTATAACTGGAAGTGGAGTCCCTGTGATGCGTTGGGCGGTTTTCACCACCCGCTGCAGCGCCTTGCGGTCAGCGACAGAGCAGCTCCCATACCAGACTGTGATACAGTTGGTCAGGGTGCTCTCTATCACGCAGTGGTAGAAGTTGCCCAGGATGTCAGTTGACAGATGGTTCTTCTTCAGTGTCCTCAAGAAGAAGAGGCGCTGATGGGCCTTCTTGATCAGGCTGGTGGTGTTAACTGACCAGGACAGGTCCTCCGAGATGTGGGTCCCCAGGAATTTGAAGCTGGGGACAAGTTCAACAGCTATGCCATTGATATGGATGGGGTCATGTGTCTCTTCCCTCTCCTTCCTGTAGTCCACTATGAGCTCCTTGGTTTTGCTGGTGTTAAGGAGCAGGTTATTGTCAGCGCACCAAGTAGCCAAGTGCTCAACCTCTGCCCTGTAATCTGACTCGTCGTTGTCCCTGATGAGTCCAATCACCGTGGTGTCATCTGCGAACTTTATGATGGAATTGGATCCATACATAGGCCTGCAGTCATGGGTGTAGAGGGAGTAGAGGAATGGGCTGAGCACACAGCCCTGTGGTACACCAGTGTTGAGTGTGATGACGGAAGAACGGTTGGGGCCTGACCTAACATGCTGGAGTCTGTTGGTCAGAAAATCAATGATCCAGTTGCAGGTGGAGGTACTGATTCCCAGGTCCCCAAGTTTAGTGAGCAACTTGGAGGGGATAACTGTGTTGAATGCTGAGCTGAAGTCAACAAACAGCATTCTTGCGTAGGTGTTCTTGTCATCCAGGTGTGAGAGTACATAGTGCAGCGCTGTAGAAACCGCATCCTCTGTACTCCTGTTGCTCCGGTAGGCGGACTGATGAGGGTCCAGTGTAGGGGGCAGGCCTTTTATTGAGCTGTGCCAAGACCAGTCGCTCAAAGCACTTCATGACTATGGGCGTCAGTGCCACAGGGCGATAGTCATTTAGGCACGATGGTGTTGAATGTTTCGGCACTGGTAATGGTACTGGTACTGGTATTACACCCTCCATTCCCTGGTTGTGCCTAGAAATCCTGTCCATAATAATTATGAACAGGATCGGTGACAAAGGGCAGCCCTGGCGGAGTCCAACTCTCACTGGGAATGTGAGTACACCCCTCACATTTTTGTAAATACGCATTACAATTAAATTACGCATGTCTCCTCCACCACCACTGCTTATGCCCAATGACCCCGTTGTGTGCTGGATCGGGTTGCGGCTCTTGTACCCTTCTGTGTCACCGATGACGAGGAGCTGGAGGACCGTAGGAAAGTTTTGCCTCCCCAGACTGAAATTATGTTTGGCTATAAACCTTTGTTACTCCTGGATTATGTCTCTTAGCGGGGTGAGGATCAGCTGGCCACTGAAAGCTCAGCTAGAAAGCGAGCATCGGTTAAGCACTGCATTGCACATTGGTCCAAACAGCCCCCTCTGATCTCCACAGCCCCTTCTCAGCTGTTTTTGGAGGGCTTGCCGATACTGAGTGGGAACAGCCTGATTATGGAGGTGCGTGCTGTTTCCGAAACTCCTGTTTCAGCCTCCTCCTCAGTGCATACTCCTGTGCACTCACCACCAAGTTCCCCTGTCAATAAATCTGCAGTTCAGTGTGTGACAAAACCTGCAGTGTAACCTGAGAATAAACCTGGAGCTCAGCCTGTGAAAAAGCCTGCAGTTCACCCTTTAAATCTGCCTGTGTACAAGCATGCAGCTTTTCCTGAGCGTTCACCAGCCACCACGTCTGCAATTTCATTGGTCACCATGCCTGTAGAGCTGGCTCCTTCAGCTGTTTGTGAGATGCACATCACAGCTCCAGCTGTTCCCGAGGAGCACGGTCCAGTTCCTGTTCAGCTTGAGGTGCATATTCCAGTTCCTGTAGCTCATCCAGAGGCGGTCACCCAAACAGCTGTGGACCTGGAGTTCAAGCAAGTACTTTTCTCTACTTTAAAACCAATATTAGTAAAGGCTTGCCTAGTTCCTGGTAATTGTGGTGATGCTTCACTCACTCCTTGCCTCTCTCCTTCATCCGAGGTAATTATAGCGAGGCCAGATGCTCTCGCATCCCAGGAGTCGTTGCTGGAGATGAGACCACTCCAACCATCAGCTCCTGAGGCCAGTGCATCTCTACCGAGTGTTACTGAGGCTGGCGTGCCTCTGATGCTGGTTCCTGTATTCAGCGAGCCACTGATACCTGCCCCCGAGCTCAATGAACTGACGTTGTCTGTTTCTGAGGTTAGAGGGCCCTCGTCTTCAGCTCCTGATTTCTGCGTGCTCCAACTTTCAGCTGTGAGGTCATCACTGAGGTCACCCGTCATTTGTTCCAGAGGACAGTGCACTTCCGCCATTTGTTCCAGGGATGGCGTGTAACCATTGTATGTTCCTGAGGTTGGTGTGCTTCCATCATGTGCTCCTGAGATAAGCGCACACCCGCTGCTTGTTACAAAGACTGATGCTCCTTCGTCTTCAGCGGCTAAGAGCAATGTACTCCAACCACCTACTCCTGAAGTTGGTGCATCCCTGCTAACCTTTCCTGAGGTTAGTGCACAAACACTGTCTATTCCTGAGTGCAGCAGTTCCCAGTCAGCTGTTTCTGAGTTCAGCTACCTGCAGCTGAGGGGAAAGCCCATTTGTTGTTGATACCTGTGCTGAAAGCTCCTTTGTTGCAATTTCCAGAGTAAAAAACACTCCTGTTATCAGTTTCTAAAGTAATAGTTCCTATATTATGGTCTCCGGAGCATGAAGCCTCATTTTTCTGTTTTTTTGAAACTAAAGAGCCCTCACCATCATTTTTTGACTTGTTCTGTTCCCCAGTCAGGTGGCCCACGGATTCTGGTAGGCCACCACACCCACTCTGTACTCTGATCTGGGGGTCCAGAGGCTGGGGTTGGCCCCCTGACCCATTCTGTTCTTCGGCCTGAGGATTCATGGACTTGGACCCAATTGTTTTGTGTCTTGGTCTTTATTCTGTGAGACTCACATTTAATATTTGGGTTGATGCCCTGGTGAACAATTTGTAAATTTTTGTTGATGATTTGTAACCTGGGTTTGCAACTGTTTCTGAAAGTATGACTTGAAATACTCTTTTGTGGTCGCTTGAGCAAAGAGCTTTAGTGTCATCTCCTGGGTTTAGAACTCCCATGTTGTTTTCTTTTGAGCAAAGAGATCTATGTTTTCCCCTAAGTTTAAAACTTCTATGTTATCTGAAGGAAAGTTCCATGTTTTTTTTGTTTTGTTTTTTTCCTGAGGTTAAAGTATCTGTGTATCATCATCTCCACAATACAAAATTTCCTTGTTATCATCATTCCCTGAATACAAAATTCCCATATTATCACCATCTCCAATGTTGACATTTCCAGTGCTTTGAGGTTCTTTGTCATCTTCTTGCATTGGGTTGTGAACTGAAATGTGGCTAACAGTACGAGCAACAGATGCTAACATCAGACTGGAGGGTTTCCGCTTAATATGGGCAGATCAGACACCAAAGGCGTCGGGACCGGACGGCATCAGTGCAAAGCTCCTCAAGTCCTGTGCAGACCAGCTCTGTTCCACCTGGAGAAGCTCGGGAATGCAGTGAGGATCATGTTCTTTGACTTCTCCAGTGCTTTCAACACCATCCAACAGATGATCCTGAAGGACAAGCTGCTGTGCGCAGGGGTGGACCAACACCTGTCATCATGGATCCTGGACTGCCTCACAAACCGGCCACAGTTTGTGAGAACCCAGGACTGTGTGTCCGACACAATCATAGGTAGCACGGGGGCCCCCCAGGGAACGGTTTTGGCTCCCTTCCTGTTCACCCTTTATACTGCGGAATTCTCACACAACACACTGCCATCTACAGAAGTTCTCTGACGACTCTGCGATCGTTGGCCTCATCTCCAACAGAGATGAAGCTGAGTACAGAGGGCTTATCCAGGACTTTGTGGACTGGTACCATCGGAACTGCCTCCAGATCAACATGAGGAAAACTAAGGAGCTGGTGGTGGACTGCTGCAGGAAAGGACAAGCCCTCATAGCACCAGTAAACATACAGGGAACAGACATCGAGATGGTGACATCCTACAAGTACCTGGATGTTCATCTGAACAATAAACCAGAATCAGAATCAGAATCAGAATCAGAATCAGAATCAGGTTTATTGCCATTGTTCATGTAGTACACAAACTAGGAATTTGTCTCGGTACAATGCTGCAACATTAAACATGATAAGATAAGAGAAATAAACTATACATGTAATAAAGTGTAGGATAAGATTAAGTGATACTGGTCAACAGTTAAAATATATATTAGCCAGCAGCAGATACTGTGGAGAACTATATAGTGCAGTCGGTAATGCAGGAAGAAAACAGTGATGATTGACATGAGTCTGGTTGAGCTGCTGTACATGGTGCACGAGAGTCACTTAGTGTTCAGCAGTCTAATGGCAGAGGGGAAGAAGCTGTTCATGTGACGGGAGGTTTTAGTCTGGATGGACCGAAGTCTTCTACCAGAGGGGAGGGGGGCAAACAGTACGTGACCAGGGTGTGAGGGATCGGCTATGATCCGGCCAGCACGCCTCCGGGTCCTGGAGATGTACAGATCCTGGAGAGATGGGAGCTTGCAGCCGATCACCTTCTCAGCAGTGCGCACGACGCGCTGCAGCCTTAGTCTGTCCCTGGCAGTGGCTCCTGCGTACCACACGGTTATGGAGGTGGTGAGGATGGACTCGATGATGGCTGTGTAGAACTGCACTAACATCTTGGTGGGTAGCTTGAGCTTCCTCAGCTGCCGCAGGAAGAACATCCTCTGCTGGGCTTTTTTGATGAGTGAGCTGATGGTCAGCTCCCATTTGAGGTCCCTGGTGATGGTAGTGCCTAGGAAGCGGAAGGAATCAGCAGTGGTGATGGGAGAGCCTGAGAGGGTGAGGGGGGGCAGAGGAGTAGTGACTTTCCTGAAGTCTACAATCATCTCCACTGTCTTCAGAGCGTTCAGCTGCAGGTTGTTATTGCTGCACCAGGACGCCAGCTGGGCCACCTCTCTCCTGTAGGCGGACTCGTCGCCGTTGGAGATGAGCCCGATGAGGGTGGTGTCGTCCGCAAACTTGATCAACTTGACAGACTGGTGGCTGGAGGTGCAGGAGTTGGTGTAAAGGGAGAAGAGTAGGGGGGAAAGTACACAGCCCTGGGGTGATCCGGTGCTGATGCTAGTATAGTCTGAGACAGTCTTTCCCAGCCGCACATGCTGCCTCCGGTCCGTCAGGAAGTCGATGATCCACCTGCAGAGGGAGTCAGGCACGTTGAGCAGGGACAGCTTGTCCCGGAGCAGAGCGGGGCGGATGGTGTTGAATGCGGAGCTGAAGTCCACAAACAGGATCCTGGCGTAGGTTCCCGGGGAGTCCAGGTGCTGCAGGATGGAGTGGAGGGCCAGGTTGACTGCATCGTCTACAGACCTGTTGGCTCGGTAGGCAAACTGCAGCGGGTCCAGGAGAGGGGTGGTGATGGACTTGAGGTGGGACAGGACCAGGCGCTCAAAGGACTTCATGACTACAGAGGTGAGCGCTACAGGTCTGTAGTCATTAAGTCCAGTGATCCGTGGCTTCTTGGGGACAGGGATGATGGTGGAGGATTTGAGGCAGGATGGCACGTGGCATAACTTAAGGGAGGTGTTAAAAATGTCTGTGAATACAGGAGCCAGCTGTTTCGCACAGAGTCTCAGGGTGGAGGGAGACACGCCGTCTGGGCCGGGGGCCTTGCGCGGGTTCAGTCTGGAGAACTGTTTGAGCACATCCTGCTCACTGATGATAAGGGGAGGGGGGGAGGAGGGGGGGGTGCCTTAAATGAAGTAGGGAATGTGGAGGCTGTGGAGCTGGAGGGAGGGGGGGAGTTGGACACAGATGACGAGGTGTCAAAACGGGCATAGTGTTGGGACAGTCTCTGACAAAGGGCTTTGTCATCCTGACCTTTAGGAGCCTGAGGCCGATAGTTGGTGATTTGCCTCAGTCCTCTCCACACGGAAGCCGAATCATTAGCAGTGAACTGCTGCTGGAGTCTCTCTGAGTACACAGATTTAGCCCTCTTCAGCGCTCTGTTAAACCGGTATTTAACCTCCCTGTAGCAGTCCCTGTCTCCACTTTTCAGCGCTGCTTCCTTCTCCTTCCTGATCTGTCTGAGCTTAGCTGTGAACCAGGGTTTGTCATTAGAGTAACTCACCCTGGTGCGTGATGGAAGAATGTTCTCTTCACAAAAGTGGATATATGAGTTCACAGTGTCCGTGTACTCATCCAGATCATGCGTGGCTCCTTTAAGCATGGCCCAGTCAGATATTTCCATGCACGTTTCCAGCTTCTCCTCAGCATCACTGGTCCGTATCTTCGTAGTGCTCACAACAGGTTTAGTGAGCTTCAATCTCTGTCTGTATGTGGGAATGAGGTGAACCATCACGTGATCAGATAATCCCAGCGCAGCTCGAGGGACAGCGCGATATGCGTCTTTCACTGTGGTGTAACAGTGATCCAGTGTGTTTAATCCTCTGGTGGGGCATTTAATAAACTGTTTGTAGCGGGGGAGATCGTGGCTCAGATTGCACTGATTAAAGTCGCCAGCCACAATAATCAGCGAGTCTGGAAAACTCCGCTCTGTGTGTTGAATGTGATCCGCGAGCACGCGCTGAGCTTCGCGCGTGTCCGCGTCGGGAGGGGCGTACACAGCGATCATTATGAAAGAAGCAAACTCCCGCGGGGAATAGAAGGGCTTGCAATTGATAACAAGAAATTCCAAGGCAGGAGAACAGTGTTTGGAAATTACCGTTACATCAGAGCACCAGCTACAGTTGATGTAGAAGCAGACACCGCCTCCTGTGGTCTTGCCGGAAAGCTCTGTGTCACGATCAGCACGGAAGAGCTGGAAGCCGTCGAGGCGCAGCGCGCTGTCCGGTATATTTTCCCGGAGCCAGGTCTCAGTAAAGCAGAGGACAGCTGAGGAGGCGAGGTCCTTAAAACGCATCAGCAGTCTCAGTTCATCCACCTTGTTAGAGAGAGAGTTGGTATTGGACAGAAATATGCCAGGCAGCGCCGTTCGCGAGCCTCTCCTGCGAAGTCGTACGAGAGCGCCCGCTCGTCTTCCTCTCTTCCGCCGTCTCACTTTCCGAGCCAAACAATAAACCAGATCGGCGGCAGGGGCTAGAAAAACTGGGAGGAGGTCCGTGGGGGTCAAAGTCCTGATATTTAAAAGTTCTTCACGGGTATAAGTGCAAGCAGACACACAATTGACAAACAAAAACAAACAAAGAGCGCAGCGAAGCACCATGTCGACCGCTGACTGGTCACACAATACTGACGCACTCTACAAGAAGGGACAGCACAGGCTGTTCCTACTGAGGAGACTCAGGTCTTTTGGTGTACAAGGGGCGCTGCTGAAGACATTCTACGACACGGTGGTGGCATCAGCCATCACTTCTGGAGTGGTCTGCTGGGGCAACGGCATTACAGCAGCCGATAGGAAGAGACTGAACAAACTGATCGAGAAAGCTAGCTCTGTCCTGGGGCAGCGCCTTGACCCAGTGGAGGAGATAGGAGAGAGAAGGATGGTGGCTAAACAGTCATCTCTGCTGGAGTCCGAGTTCCACCCTATGCAGGACACACTGAATGCACTAAGGAGCTCATTTAGCAGTAGACTACATCATCCTAGGTGTACAACCGAGAGGTTTCGCAGGTCCTTCGTACCTACGGCTGTCAGACCTGTATAACCTAAGCAGGGCTGCTCGCAGAGATAGCCAAAAGACGTGACAACCTAATAGTATTGAATGCAAAAGATGCAATAGCCTTACACAATGGTCCCCTCCGGTATACAACTAGGAAAATACCGGTAGCTATGGAGGGTGACAATATGTATGGGTACATAATCATACCATGTAGGATAACTAAGTAGACAGTTATGCTATTTCATTCGATCTAGCTACAATGCTCCGCACTGTGTGTCTATATATTTATATTTATATGTACATATGTACACTACCGTTCAAAAGTTTGGGGTCACCCAGACAATTATTTTGTGTTTTCCAAGAAAAGTCACACTTATTTACCACTATGAGTTGTAAAATGAATAGAAAATATAGTCAAGACATTGACAAGGTTAGAAATAATGATTTGTATTTGAAATAATAATTGTTTCCAGATACTCAACCTGCTCAAAGGAAGGTCAGTTTTATAGCTTCTCTAACCAGCTAAACTGTTTTCAGCTGTGCTAACATGATTGCACAAGGGTTTTCTAATCATCCATTACTAACTAACTACTAACTAACCTGCACTTATATAGCGCTTTTCTAGTCACAAAGACCACTCAAAGCGCTTTCATTAATACTAACCCTCTATTCTAAGGGCCTATTGGAAACAGATATCTAGGTACAATTTAGAACAGCCAATTAACCTAACATGCATGTCTTTGGCATGTGGGAGGAAACCGGAGAAATCCCGGAGTAAACCCACGCAACACGGGGAGAACATGCAAACTCCACACAGATCACTGTTGGTCGGGGGCTGGGATCGAACCCACGATCCCACGATCCCCACAATCCCCCGGCCAAGGGTAAACTGTGCTGCCGCAGTGCTAACCACTGCGCCACCGTGCAGCCCATTAGCCTTCTGACGCAACGAACAAACACATTGTACCATTAGAACCCTGGAGTGATAGTTGCTGGAAATGGGCCTCTATACACCTATGTAGATATGACACCAAAAACCAGACATTTACAGCTAGAATAGTCATTTACCACATTAGCAATGTATATTAGATATTAGAGTGTATTTCTGATTAGTTTAAAGTTATCTTCCTTGGGAAAAAAACAGTGCTTTTCTTTCAAAAATAAGGAAATTTCTAAGTGACCCCAAACCTTTGAACGGTAGTGTATACTCGCTGCTTTTGTTTTTTCTTGCCTTCTGATTGTTGCTCTGAGTGTTGCTATCCATGTGCTGTTGGAATCCTGGAATTTCCCCATTGTGGGACTAATAAAGGCTTATCTTATCTTATCTTATCTTAAATAGTGGGAAGAACAGAGCAGAACAGACACCAAATAGTGGGAAGAACAGAGGAGGGGGGCTGATAATGTATGTGAACAACATATGGTGTAATCCTGGCCACATCTCGATTAAAGAACAACATTGCAGCAAGAACATTGATAAGATAAGATAAGCCTTTATTAGTCCCACAATGGGGAAATTCCAGGATTGCAAAAGCACAGGGAAAGCAACACTCAGAGCAATAATTAAGAAGATAAGAAAAATAAAAATAATAATAATAATAAGAGCAGTGAATATACATATGTACACATAAATATATAAATATATATATATATATACACAGTGCGGAGCATTGTACCAAGATGGAATTAACAGCATAATCGTCTACTTAGTTATCCTACATAGTATGAATATGTACCCATACATATTGTCACCCTCCGTAGTGACTGATATTGTGCTAGTTGTATACTGGAGGGGACCATTGTGTAAGTCTATTGCGTCTTTTGCATTCAATACTATTAGGTCGTCACATTTTTTTGCTATCTCTGCAAGCAGCCCTTCTTAGGTTATACAGTCTGACAGCCGTAGGTAGGAAGGACCTGCGAAACCTCTCGCTTGTGCACCTAGGATGATGTAGTCTGCTGCTAAATGAGTTCCTCCGTGCGTTCAGTATGCCCTGCATAGGGTGGGACTCGGACTCCAGCAGAGATGACTGTTTAGCCACCGTCCTTCTCTCTCCTATCTCCTCCACTGGGTCAAGGCGCTGTCCCAGGACAGATCTAGCTTTCTTGATCAGTTTGTTCTGTCTCTTCCTATCGGCTGCTGTAATGCCGTTGCCCCAGCAGACCACTCCAGAAGTGATGGTTGATGCCACCGCCGTGTCATAGAATGTCTTCAGCAGCACCCCTTCTACACCAAAAGACCTGAGCCTCCTCAGTAGGAACAGCCTGCGCTGTCCCTTCTTGTAGAGTGCGTCAGTATTGTGTGACCAGTCTAGTTTATTGTTCAGATGAACACCCAGGTACTTGTAGGATGTCACCATCTCAACGTCTGTTCCCTGTATGCTTAGTGGTGCTGTCAACCACCAGCTCCTTAGTTTTCCTCGCGTTGATCTGGAGGCAGTTCTGATGGCACCAGTCCACGAAGTCCTGGATAAGTCCTCTGTACTCAGCTTCATCTCCGTTGGAGATGAGGCCGATGATCGCAAAGTTGTCAGAGAACTTCTGTAGATGGCAATGTGTTGTGTTGTGTGAGAAGTCCGCAGTATAAAGGGTGAACAGGAAGGGAGCCAAGACCGTTCCCTGGGGGGCCCCCGTGCTGCCGATGATTGTGTCGGACACACAATCTCAGGTTCTCACAAACTGTGGCCGGTTAGTGAGGTAGTCCAGGATCCATGATGACAGGTGTTGGTCCACCCCTGCGCACAGCAGCTTGTCCTTCAGGATCACTGGTTGGATGGTGTTGAAAGCACTGGAGAAGTCAAAGAACATGATCCTCACCACATTCCCGGGCTTCTCCAGGTGGGACTGAGAACGGTGAAGGAGGATGATCACTGCATCCTCCACCCCAATGCCATGCTGGTAGGCGAACTGGAGTGGATCCATCGCTGGTCCCACCAGGACTTGAGGAGCTTCGCGCTGATGCTGTCCGGTCCTGAGGCCTTCCTCGCCTTGATCTTCCTCAGCTCCGTCCTCACCTGGGTCTTAGTGAGGGTCAGGTTGGGGGGTAGTGTGCTAAGAGTTGGGGGGTGTCGGTGGAGTGGGGTGTGGACAGCAGGTCTCGATGACTTTAGAGGCAGCAGTGGTTGTTGTGCAGTCGGGGGGAGGGCGGTTGGTCAAACCTATTAAAAAACAGGTTCAGATTGTTTGCCCACTCTCTGCCCCCCTTGGCCTGAAGGGAGGTCTTCTGGAGCCCATAGATGGTTTTAAGGTTTCTCCAGACCCCGCCGATGTTGCTCTGTTGCAGCTTGTCCTCCATCTTCTTCCTGAAGCTGTCCTTGCCTTCTTTGATCTTCCTCCTCAGCTCCCTCTGTACGGACTTCAGTATCTCCCTGTTCCCCAACCTGAAGATCCTCTTCTTCTCTCTCAGAAGTGTTTTTATCTCAGGGTTGATCCAGGGTTTGTTGTTTGAGCAACACCGTATGGTCTTTGTGGATACGGTGTTGTCCACACAGAAGCTGATGTAGTCCGTGATGGTGTGAGTGAGGCCATCGATGTCCTCACCATGTGGATTGCAGAGCTGCTCCCAGGCAGTGGTTTCAAAACAGTCCTTTAGAGCGTCCATTGCCTCCTCAGACCACAACTTCACTGTGCGCATGAGCGGAGGTTGGCTGTGTACTAGGGGTTTGTACACTGGCAGGATATGAACCAAGTTGTGAACTGTGTGTGTTTATATACTTGCATATTTATTCCACCTAGCTGCAATGCTCCGTACTGTGGGTGTTTATATATTTACATATTTATTCCATCTAGCTACAATGCTCTGCACTGTGTGTCTGTGTGTGTGTGTGTGTGTATATATATATTTTATAGTAATATGTACATATGTATATTAGCTGCTCTTGCTTGCTTGTTTTTTTTCTTGCCTTCTGATTGTTGCTCTGAGTGTTGCTATCCCTGTGCTGTTGCAATCCTGGAATTTCCCCGTTGTGGGACTAATAAAGGCTTATCTTATCTTATCTTAAGTTGTGATCCGACCTCCCGAGTAGGGGGAGTGGTGATGAGGTGTACGCCTCCTTAGTATTTGCGTAGAATAAGTCCAGTGTTTTATTGTCTCTAGTGTGGCATGTGACATACTGGGTGAGTGTGGGTAGAATGGGAGACAGTGAAATATGGTTGAAATCACCTGAGATGAGGAGAAGAGCCTGCCAGTTACTGAGTGGATGACATCACGCACTGTCCCAGCATTCGCCATCGGATTTGCATAAATAACAATGCAGATCATGTGTGAGTATTCCCTCGGGAGATAAGTAGGCCCCATGCTAACAGCTAGCAACTCGATGTCTTTGCTAAAGTACTGTTCCTTAACCATGATACGTCCCGGTCTGCACCAGAAGTTATTGACAAACATTATCACTCCCCCGCCTCTTGCCTTCCCACTGTCTGGTGTCCAGTCTGCCCGTATTGCGTGGAAACCCTCCAGTTCGATGTTAGCATCTGTTGCTAGTTCTCTTAGCCACGTCTCGGTAAACAACATCAAACTACTCTCTCTGTAGACGCTCTCATAGCGGGAGATAGCCGCTAGCTTGTCAGTCTTAATGAGTAGTGATCGTACATTCCCCATAATAACGGATGGGAGGACGGGTCTGTACCTTATATTCCTCACTCGCCATCTTACTCCAGCTTGACATCCACGCCGTTTCCGTCTTATTTCTCCTGGTATGTCAAGTTTTTGAGTTAGCATCGTGGGCCGGTTAAGTGCTTACAGCTGGTCTCTATTGTACTGCCTCCTGCAAGAAACAGTGGCTCCGTCCGCTGGCTCAGGAGACATTTGGGCGATCTACGTGTCTGGATGGAATAAAGGTTTCGCTGGGCCAGAAAGGTTAGCAAGAGAGCCAGATAGTAAATAGAAATAGGAAGAAATTCATCCGCTGTTGCAAAAAAGCAGCCTACTCGTGTGGTGCCGGAAGTTGTAAGAAGCTGCTAGCTGTAAGCATGTGACTGGCATACCTCCCCAGAGAGTTCTCACATGTCATCGGGATTGTTATTTATGCACCCCCCCCCCCCCCCCGCGAGCACTGAGACAGCGTGTGACGTCATCCTACCAGGCTGCAGACCCAGCACCCAAATGCTCTCCTGCTCATCTCTGGTGATTTTAACCATGCTTCACTGTCCTCCATTCTGCCCACTTTGATCCAGTACGTCACGTGCCACACCAGAGACAATAAAATACTCAATTTCTTTTATGCAAACACCAAGGAGGCTTACACCTCATGACGACTCCCCCCCTTGGAAGATCGGACCAAAACTTTGTTCACCTCCTGCCTGTGAACAAACCCCTGGTTCACAGATAACCTCCTGTTACCTGCACAGTGAAAATATGGTCTGAGGAGGTGGAGGATGCTCTGAAGGACTGTTTTGAATCCACTATATGTGAGCACCTTTGTGATCCACATGGTGAGGACATCGATGGCCTCACACACTCCATCACAGACTACATCAACGTCTGTGTGGAGAACACCGTACTCACCAAGATCATATGGTGTTTCTCAAACAACAAACCTTAGATCAACCCTGAGATAAAGTCACTACTGAAGGAGAAGAAAAGTATCTTCAGGTCAGGAAAAAAGGAGGAGCTGAAGTCTGTAGAGAGGGAGCAAAGGAGGAGGATCAGAGAGAGGAAGGGCAGCTACAGGAAGAAGATGGAGTACAAGCTGCAACAGAGTGACATCAGCAGTGTCTGGAACAGCCTCAAAACCATTTCTGGGCATCAAAATACCTCCTCCCAAGCCACGGGGGGCAGGGAATTTGTGAACAAGCTGAACCTGTTCTTTACAAGGTTTGAACAACTGCCCTCTTCTCTGCCTGCTCACCAACCACTGCTGCCTCCACCTTCATCTAGTCCTGCTGTCCACTGCCCTGCCCCCACCCCCCTCATACATCCCCCCTGTTTTTCTCCCAAAGAACAACCCCCCCCCTTCCCCAGCACATAGCCCCCTTCCCCAACCTAACCCTCATTAAGACCCAGGTGAGAGCTGAACTGAGGAATATCAAGGCAAGGAAGGCTGAAGGTCCGGAACGAATCAGCTCAAGGCTCCTCAAGTCCTGCGTAGACCAGCTGTGCGGGATCATGGAGCACATCTTCAGCCTGAGCCTGAAGCTGGGGAGGGTACTACAGTTGTGAAAAACATCCTGTGTGGTGGAGCAGCACCTGTCATCATGGATCCTGGACTACCTCAAAAACTGACCAGTTTTTGAGAACCCAGGACTATGTGTCTGATACTATTATCTGCAGTATGGGGCCCCCCTGGGGAACAGTTCTGGCTTCCTTCCTGTTCATCCTCTACACTGCTGACTTTTCATACAACACACCACACTGCCATCTACAGAAGTTCTCTGATGACTGTGATTGTCAGCCTCATCTCTGATGGGGATTATGTGGAGTATAGAGGACTTATCCAGGACTTCGTGGACTGGTGCCTACAGAACTGCCTCTACATCACTGTGAGGAAAACTAAAGAACTGGTGGTGGACTGCCGCATTGGAGGACAACCCCCCACAACACTGGTAAACATCCAGGGAACAGACATTGAGATGGTGACCTCTTACAAGTATCTGGGTGTTCACCTGAAAAATAAACTGGACTGGTCACACAATACCAACGCGCTCTACAAGAAGGACCAGCGTTCTAGAAGACCTTCTACGATTTAATGGTGGCATCAGCCATCACATTTGGAGTGGTCTGCTGGGGCAGCGGCATCACAGCAGCAGACAGGAAGAGACTGAACAGGCTTATCAAAAAAGCTAGCTCTGTCCTGGGGCGACGTCTTAACCCAGTGGAGGAGATAGGAGAGAGGATGATGGTGGCTAAGCTGTCATCTCTGCTGGAGTCCGAGTCCCACCCTATGCAGGACACGCTGAAAGCACTGAGGAGCTCATTTAGCGGTAGACTGTGCCATCCCAGGTGCACGACGGAGTTGTTCTGAAGGTCCTTCCTATCTATGGCTGTCAGACTTTATAACCTAACCATGGCTGCTCGTAGATGTAAATGTACTAAATATAACAACTTTGGACAATAACAATCAGTACTGAGGGTGGCAACAACACTGTGATTCAAATGCAAAATATACTGTCTGGGTCCATATTCATATTCTGCAAGGTAATTTAACAAACCATAATGCTGTTTATTCCACCTAGCTGCAATGCTCCGTACTGTGGGTGTTTATATATTTACATATTTATTCCATCTAGCTACAATGCTCTGCACTGTGTGTTCATATATTCATATATTTATTCCATCCAGCTACAGTGGGCTGCACGGTGGCGCAGTGGTTTAGCACTGTGGCAGCACAGTTTTACCCTTGGCCGGGGGATCGTGGGGATCATGAGGTCGTGGGTTCGATCCCAGCCCCCGACCAACAGTGAGCTGTGTGGAGTTTGCATGTTCTCCCCGTGTTGCGTGGGTTTACTCCGGGATTTCTCCGGTTTCCTCCCGCATACCAAAAACATGTAGGTTTAGGGCGCTCGCGCACGCAGCGACCAGCAGCCGGTGGCTTGTCACCAGGCTGCAAACCAAGTCTACCTACGGGTACAAATAAGTAACAAAAAAAAAAAAAAAAAAAAAAAAAATGCTCTGCACTGTGTGTCTGTGTGTGTGTGTGTATATATATATATTTTATAGTAATATGTACATATGTATATTAGCTGCTCTTGCTTGCTTGTTTTTTTTCTTGCCTTCTGATTGTTGCTCTGAGTGTTGCTATCCCTGTGCTGTTGCAATCCTGGAATTTCCCCGTTGTGGGACTAATAAAGGCTTATCTTATCTTATCTTATCTTATCTTATATGTATATTCATCTACTGCTTTGGCTAAGAAGTTCTTATTATCTTGTTTGCTATTACTCTAAGTGCTGCTGTCCCTTTGCTGCTGTAATCCTGGAATTTCTCCATTGTGGGACTAATAAAGGCTGATCTTATCTTATCTTATCTTACCTTCTCGGGAGGTTGAAATTTCTGTGGGTGAAGTTTTCATGTCATTCTCCCCTAAGTATGATGCTTCTTTTTGTTGTCCTCTGTTCAAGGGGCTCTCATGTTGTTACTTGTAGCGCTAAATGCGCCCATGTTGTTACTTTGTGAGCTAAGGGCTTGTGTCTTTTTTTTTTTTTCAGAGCTTTGGGCTGGCGTATCATTTTCTGAACTAAGGGCTCATTTGTCTTTTTTTTCAGAGCTTAGTGTTCATGTGTCATTTTCAGAGCACAAGGCTAGTGGGCTATTTTCAGTGCAAGGGGCTGGTGTTTTTTCGTATCGGATGCCCCTGTGTTTTCTCTCGTCTGGTGGCCATGGACATTGGTGGGCCACCGGATGCATCGTGCTCCTCCTGCTGGTGGTTTTGGTTTCTTGGCTTACCACCTGATGGACATTTTTTTTCTTGTCTCCTTGTTTGTGTTCTTGTTTTGCCCAGGCGTGCCTGTGTTCCCCTCCTCCCGCCCTATGGGAATATTATTGGTGTTGTTTGTTTGGCGTCTGGAATCCACCTTTGTGTGTGTGGGGGGGGGGGGGCTGTCATGATCTGAGCTTTGTTCTCAGGATCAAGCCCACACTTTATGTTTATATTTTTCTGTGATTTCTTTTGTTTATTATTTAAACCACTGCCCTCTCCGTGTTGCTGCTGCGTTGTGGTCCTGCGTGCTCGTTTTCGTGCTTCATGTGCACTCCCATTCTGTGCTCCTTACCTGCAGCCACTTCCCTGATGCCCTTGATCATTCCCACCTTTCTTGTGTTTGTTAATTACCCCTGTCTATATATCCCAGTGGTGGCTCAGTTGATAGAGCATCCGCCCCACACCTGGGAAGCTGTGGTTCAAATCCCAGTCGGGTCATACCTAAGACCAGGTAAAAATGGTACCTCTAGCTTTGTCAGCATAATAGAATGGGGAAAGGCAGGCAGAGAAGAATTACAACCCCTGTCCTGTATATAGCCAAGAAAGGAACACTTGCTCCCGAGGTGACTCGACCGCAAAAAAATATATATATCTCAGGTGTGGCATCATTTATGTTTCCTGTGATGTGTCTCCCTTATCCTGCAAATGTTCTTGCCTGAATCCAGTCTATATTTCCAAGTGAGTTTTGTCCAGTTTAGATTGAGTTCCACTTTTCAGCCGATGCACTATTTATTTATTCCTGTTTGTGTTAATAAATTTGTTGTTTGCACTTGGTCCTTCCTGCCTCTGAGTCCTCCACCACCCAACCTTGACAGTTTTCAATAAACTTGTCTACTCCGTTTTTGTCTCTTACTCCTGTTTCTTCTTTTTGCATTTCAAAGTATTACTTACAACCTGGTTATGATCCACCAGCACCAAATGTGAGTACTTGCAATAATTCTTCTGCTCTTAAGATTTTGATCAGGAATTGTGGAGCCTTCTCAGTTTCTCCAACCCAAGCCATCTGGCTCTCATTAAATCTGTTGGACTTTTGCATTGTACTGAAATACATCCACTCCAGCTCATCCATCCATCCATCCATCCATCCATCCATCCATCCATCCATCTTCTACCGCTTTTCTGGAGGTCTGGGTCTTGGAGGCAGCAGCTCAAGAAGAGAAGCCTAGACTTCCATCTTCCTGGCCACCTGCTCCAGCTCTTCTGAGAGGATGCCTAGACATTCCCAGGCCAGCTGGGAGAAGTAGTCTCTCCAGTGTATCCTGGGTCTGCCCCGCAGTCTGCTCCAAGAGGGTTGGTCCCAAAACACCTCAAGTGGGAGGCATCCAGAAGGCATCCTGATCAAATGCCCAAAACACCTCAACTGGATCCTTTTGATGTGGAGGAGCAGCAGTTCTACTTTGAGCTTCTCCCTCTCCTCAACCTGTCTCTAAGGGTGAGTCCAGCAATTCTATGAAGAAAGCTAATTTCAGCTGCTTGTATCCACAATCTCATCCTTTCGGTCATTACCCAAAGCTCATGACAATAGGTGAGGGTAGGAACATAGATTGACCAGTAAATCGACATCTTTGCCTTACAGCTCAGCTCCCTCCACCACAGCAGACCACTACAATGTCCACATCACTGCAGATGCTGCTCGGATCCTTCTGTCAACCTCTCACTCCATTTTCCCCTCACTTATGAATGAGACAACGAGATACTTAAACTCCTTCACTTGGGGAAGGAGCCCATCCCCAACCTGGAGAGGACAATCCACCCTTTTCCAGCTGAGGGCCATGGACTGGGACTTGGAGGTGCTTATTCTCATCCCATCCACTTCACAGTCAGTAGCAAACCATCCCAGCAAGACCTGGAGGTCATTGCTTGATGAAGCCAACAGTACAACATCATCTGCAAACAGCAGAGATGAGAACTTGCGCTCGCCATCCTTGGCTGCACTTAGAAATCTTGTCCATAAAAGTTATGAACAGGATCGGTGACAAAGGGAAGCCCTTGTGGAGTTCAAGTCTCACTAGAAACAAGATCGACTGGGTGTTGCCAATATGAACCAAACTCCTGCAACGGTTGTATCGGGACCGGACAGGTCATAAGAACAAGTCTGATACTCCATACTCCCACAGCAGCCCCCACAAGAGACCACAAGGAACATGGTTGAATGCTTTCTCCAAGTCTACAAAACTCCAGCGGACCCATTCCCTCCATATTCAGCTGCTCCGGAGTATTGCAGCAACATTGTCAAAACAAACATGCACTTTTACATTGCCACCACCTGACATGGAAGACCCTCTGCAGGTAATGATGTACATTAACCACAAATTATTTGCAATTTTTTGGGATCAGTTAAGAAGAAAATTTAGACAATTTCCCATAGGACACTGGACATCCTTTCATGGACCCCCTCTGGCCAAAGTGGGTTGAAAAATACTGTTTTAGTAACATCTGTGGTCACTAAGTAAAATGCAGCACTTTCTCCATTTCTATCAAACGGTTAAGTGTGGAAAATAAATACCTTCTATATGAGTCACACACAATAGCAACCGTGTGGATTAGTAAACGAGCTGGGAGTGTCAGACCCTAATGCTGAAACCAGTGCATGACTCACTGCCACCACAGGACAGTTTGTGTATAAATAAGCCTTGTCGGTGGATTTGACAAGCAACAAGGAATTAGACGAAGCTTGTTCATGAAGCCTGGACTGTTGATTTGTGACAGGTAGAATCCGTGGACTGTCCATGTTTAATCAGCCTGTTTCCTCTGCAGCATCCACTTCCTGTTATTAGTTTTCACCAGGACTGCAGCCTGGCATTGTCTTCTCTTGTTGTTAGCAGGACATTTTCTTTTCCTTTTTTTTAACTTCATGTCAGAAACAAAGGGTCGCAGTTGATTTTTTTCCAACTAGCCTGGAGCCTCTAACTTATTTTCTCAACAAAAGTCATATCTAAATGTAGAATTGCCACTCAATGAAATACAAAAAATAAATAAGTAAAATCACTGCTATGGTACACATTGTTTAACTGAAAAAGATTAAGTGTTTTTAGGAAATCAAAATCAATCCACCGTTACTTTCATACTGTCATTAAGATCACATTTAGATTCTCTGCTAATGGTCACTCAACAAAGAACTGCTGCTTCTGTGAATAAATTAGAAGTTACATTGTATTGAGAGTAAAAAGGGAATAATCAATTTCAGTGCATGGTGCATAAAAAGTAATCCATCACAACATCAGCTGCCATGAAAGGTTTTAAAAAAAACAGCTGTGTTACAGTACTTCTTGCATGTAGGTTATGTTGTTCAGTTGATGTTTAGCCCAGTAGTGTTGTAGTCAATACCAGACTGTACCAAGACCGAGACTGGAAGGGTCGACACTAGGTCATGACAAAGGCCAGGACAGGCAGAGACGAATGCTGAAATGACCATTCTTCATGTATTTGATGACAGGAACACAGTGAAGACCACTCCATAAAATTACACAGCCCATCACTCTGGCATTTCACTGGTTACACATGCTCTATTTGTAATGATCTTCAGATGAGCTCACACACACACACACACATACACACACACACACACACACACACACACACACACCTAATTATGTCATGTGATTACTGGCAGCTGCTGCTCATTTACCACCTGTTGCTGTTAACCAAACGTGACATTCATTTGGCTTGCTGTGTCTCCTTGTCTCCAGCACCACGGTCCTTTCCTGTGGTCTATTTGCTCCTTGTACCCCGGTGCTCCTTGAGTTTATCCCTGCTTGGATCCCTCCACATAAGCCTTTCCTGCAAATCAATCAAACTAACTCTCACCCCAAGGACCTCCACTGGCTGTAAAATCGGACATTATCTCCTTGATCGCGACCGCCCCACCTGGACTATAACCTCCACACTGGACATTCAAGTAAGCCATCAGTATTGAAAACATATTCACTAACACTCATATCCCCTGGCCCAGACACCATCAGCTGGTTTCTAAACTCCAAAGATACTCCATATCTACCAGGATCAAACCCCCGCTCCCTCTGCAGGAAGAAGATGCCCATATCTTCTCACTGTTTCCTCATTCACTCACGCATTCTGTCATAAACTGGCCCCTCAGGGCAGAACAAAGACCCAAATGCCCGCTGTGAGTTTGCAACATTTAATAACCAGCACACAAAAGTAACATAAAGTCCCAAAAATTACAAAACAGAAGGCAGAGCTCACACAAGAGCTCACGGCGCATGGGAACGCCGGAGAAGAAAAGGTTCACGTCTGAGGAATAAAGGAGAAAACAGCCTGGGTGGAACCAGGCTGAGGTGTACAGGAACACCAGGATAAGAGGACAGGATAAATGAGAACTCAGATGGACACACCATTCAAAGCACACATAAACACTGAGAAACATTCAGAACATCCAGAACAATGCTGTGCAGAGAAGTGGCACAGCCATCTTTAAAAAGGCAAAAGGAAATAATTACAGGGATAAACAGGTGTGGGTACATGAGTGAGGAATAATCAGATAAACTAATGACAGCTGTGACAGCCCGTGAAATTGAGCTCACAGCAGAGGTAAACACAAGGCGCTTTCAAAATAAAAGCACAGATGGAACAATGACAAAAACTAATTAAGAATATGGACTATACAAGAACTGGACTGAAACCAAATAATACACAAGAAGAAAATAATCTCTGACCTTCAAAGCAAGGGCAAGAGAGAATACACAAAACTGGAAACAAAATACAAGAAAGGACTAAGAGTGAAGGTCATGGTAGACTCATGCCTGCACAGGTAAATAATTATAAAAATAGAAATCTGGATGGAAGTTGATGCATAGTTTTAAAGACAAAAACAATAGTAACTACTCCAAGAACAAGAACTCTCATATACAAAAACAAATGACAAACTCAAATAACATACTGCATCAAAAACCCACCAGAATAACTATTAGACAAAAGTGGGGAAATACAGAAAATGAACAAAATAACAAAGTAATGTGATCACGGTTGGGGAACGGCGGCAGACTGGGAGGAGGAGGCTGATGGGAAAGCCAAAGGGGAAAAGTTCTGGAATGGCAATGAGGCTGCTGCTGCGGTTCTCCAAAGGAACAAGGAAGAAACTGCTGGTAAGGCGGAAGAATTCCTCAGGTGGCATTCAGCTGGGTGACGACGAGAGGCTGTTAATGTCTGCACCCGGGGATGCTCTTTCGTCTGGGCAGAAACAGATGGGAGACAGCAAGGGATGGGGGCTGGGAAGGCTGCACCATGGGACGTTTCTTTGTCAGCACAGGTACAGCTGTGAAAGAGGTCTTTCTCAGCTCGCGAGGCATGGGTTGAGGGTTGGTGGCTGAGGTGAGTAGACCCATGAGATCTGGATGGTTCCAGAGGCTAGGGCAAGCCTCTAGTACCTGTGTCGCTCTGACCAAGAACTCCTGGGCCACTTCGGAAGTGCATGAGGTATGAGCCATGGATACAATGCCCTCCAGAACTCTGACTGACCAACACTCCACCTCACTCATTCAAACCAAACTATAGTCCTTGTGGGCTGACATTTCAGCAAAAGGGGGGGGGGGGGACAAAACAAAAATAATGGGAGGGAAAAGAAAAAAGGAAAACTCACAGCTGCTGGGGTCACAGCTTGCAGTGTCGTTCTGTCATAAACTGGCCCCTAAGGGCAGAATGAAGACTCAAACACCAGCTGTGAGTTTGCAACATTTAATAACCAACACACAAAAGTAACATAAAGATACAAAACTTACAAAAAGAAGGCAGGAAACACAAGAACTCATGGCCCATGGGAACACCAGAGAAGACAGGGTTCATGTTTGAGGAAAAAATGAGAGAACAGCTGGGTGGAGCCAGGTTGAGGAGTACGGGAACACCAGGATAAGAGGACAGGATAAATGAGGACTCAGATGGACCACATCCTTCAAAGCACTCAGACACACTGAGAAACATTTAGAACATTCAGAACAATGCTGCTCCGGAAGCGGCACATCCATCTTTAAATAAGCAAAAGGAAATAATTACAATGATGAACCTGGGTACATGAGCGAGGAATAATCAGATAAACTAATTGTGATGATCAGGTGAGGGTGCTCCCCCTCCCCTCCTGTTCCTGTCTTCCCAGTTCCGGAGTATTGCTTACACCTGCGTGATTGACACACCTGCTGCTTCCTGATTGTCCAACATATTTAAGAGGCAGCGTATGAGACGTTCACCACTGGATCGTTAGGTTTGTTACCTGAGTCTACACCACATTAAGTCATACTGTTTCAGTTGATCTGTGTTCTTACTCCCATTTCCTTCTCTCCCTTCAGGTTTGCTGCCACCTTAGCGGCGTATACTCCGGGGATGATCATGTTCACCTTACCCAAAGACACTGGACATCCTCCCAGGTAAATTGTCTTCCTCCTGTTTCCCTGGTCCCACGCAGGAGTTCCCTGCAGGGCTCCTCTGCTCTCAGAAGTAAGAGTGTTCTCCTAATCTTATTCATCACTTGTGAAGATTCTGTCCCTAATCATCTCTTTCTGCTCTTTTCCTGTAGGTGTCATGCGCTCCAGCGGGCACCAATTTTTGTGTTTAAATTTAAGTGTGTGTTTTGTTTTGCTCTTTTCTTTAATCGTGCACCTTTAGTTAGATTTGTGTGTTTGTGTTTTGTTTTGCAATAAACTGGTGAAACTTTTTACATCTGAGTCTGAGTGTTCATTTGGTGTGGTAGCTCAGCGTTTGAGCCTCTCTTGTTCTGAATTATGACAGAACAAACCAGCCAAGATTGAGGCTCAGCAAGTGCTCCGCCAAGCGAACAGTCGGAATCTCGCGTTTGGATGCCATGGAGATCCGGGTCATGTTTGTTTCTGAACAACTCCAAACTATTACCCAGCAACTGGCGACCATAACTGAGGTTTTGTGTCGATTTCCTGCTGTGGCACGTCCTCCTGCACTTGCTGACCCTGCAGCTGCCATCCGCAGGAAAATTTCCATTCCTTTGCCTGCCCTCTATGGGGCGGGGGGGGGCGGTGTAAAGGGTTCCTGCTTCACTGCCGGTTGTATTTCCAGCAGGTGGAGGGAGAGTATAAGGACTATGTGCCTAAGATTCATGTACATTGAGCCATCTGTGAAGCCACTACTTAATGTGCGCGATTTTATTCGACTGTGTGTTTTGTAACTCTGTTTTATATATATATATATATATATATATATACAGTATATATATATATATATATATATATATATTGTGGAGATGTGACAATGACGAGGCAGAGTTCTCTCTCAAGTCAGCTTTATTCACATCACCATCATCTCAAAGCAGAAAGAGAGCCACACAGGAAACTCTTGTCCTTAAATATCAGGACTCTTACAGTTCACAGGTCACATGTATCAAAGACCACGTTGCATTATAAAGACAGTAACAATGCATCCTCACTCCATGATATCACTTCCACTGTCTCCCATGCATCCCTTCTTTAATCCTTTAATTATACCCCCCACAGTCTCAAGCCTTGCATACCAAAGCTAAGATTCTTGCAGCTTCCTGTAATCACCAAGGAAGCTCTGCTTTTGTTCTGATCTAAAATGTGAGTCCCAAAACAGGTCACGTATGTGTGTCCACCACACAAAGCCCCCCCCCCAACATTTTAGAACAAACAAGAGAATAACAACATGCATGCCGTGATAGTATCAATACACATCAGTCCACATGCTGTCTAGGCTTCAGTCTCCTGCCGTATCTGCTGTAGCTGGGATTCAACGTCTCTGCGGCGCTGTCACGCTGGGGGTTTGCCGTCTCAGGGTGGAAACCTTTTGTCAGCACCTGTGCGTGTTCTGGGGGAACATTACTCTGTGAAGCCCCCCGCGGTGGTCTATCTCGCTGCGGGGCCCTCGCCAACAGCACTTGCTCATCTGCCGCCACAAAAGCGGGTTTGAGTCTGTTTATGCCAACTTTCTCTTTCCTACCCCCCAAATCTAGCAAAAACTGCTTGTCCCCTGTTTCTAGCACTCTGAACGGTCCGTCATAAGGCGGTCGCAGCGGGGTTCGATGCTCATCGTGTCTGACAAAAACAAACTCTGCGTTCATCAAGGTTTTAGGCACAAAAACGCGCGGAAAACTGTGGTGCGTGGGGCTGGGCAGCGTGCTTGATTCTATGTTACTCCGCAACAGCTGAGACAGGGAGGCGTCTGACGCAGGGTTATCTGGGAGAAACTCCCCAGGCAGCCGGAGTGGCTGCGCAAACACGAGCTCCACTGGGGACGCTTCTAAGTCCTCTTTAGGCGCAGAACGCAACCCCAATAACACCCACGGTAACTTGTCCACCCAATTTGCATCCGTCAGTGACGCTCTGAGAGCCGCTTTCAATGACCTATGAAAACATTCGCATAACCCGTTAGCCTGCGGATTGTACGTGGTTGTGCGGTGAATTGTGACACCCAGGCTGCGGGCCATTGTCGACAAAAACTCGTACACAAATTGAGGGCCTCTGTCGGACGTAATGTCCAACGGAACGCCGAAGCGCGCCACCCAAGCTGTTAAAAATGCGCGCGCCACCTCCTCGGCCGTGGTTGATGCCAGCGGGACCACTTCAGGCCAGCGTGTGGTGCGGTCCATCATTGTCAGAAGGTGTGTGCACCCTTGTGACGGCGGGAGAGGGCCCACGAGGTCCACATGAATGTGATCAAACCTCTTGGCCGGAATGTGAAACGGCTCCAAAGGAGCCCTCGTGTGCCTGTGTATTTTGGCTCGTTGACACGCCGTGCAGGCTGCTGCCCACTCTTTAACTTGTTTGCGGAGGCTCGGCCACACAAATTTCTCTCCTACCATTTTGACCAACGCGCGCACTCCAGAGTGCGCCAAAGAATGAACCAAGTCAAAAACGCGGCGGCGCCACGCGACCGGTACTAGTGGACGCGGCCGTCCAGTGGAGACATCGCAGATTAGGGGGGGCATACCGTCTTGCAGCACCCTGCTCTCCAGCCTTAACCCTGTTGATCCAGACTGAAGCGCGCGCACATCCGCGTCACCAACCTGCTCCGCGGCCATGGCTGCGTAATCTACTCCTACGCTGACTGGTGCCGCCATGGCGCGCGAGAGGCAATCTGCCACTACATTGAGTTTGCCCGCCACATGCTGAATATCAGTGGTAAACTCTGATATCGCGGCCAGTTGTCTCTGCTGCCGGCCTGACCACGGTTCAGAAACTTTGGCCATCGTGATTGTTAATTCAATTCAATTCAATTCAACTTTATTTATATAGCGCCATTTCACAACAACAGTCATCTCATAGCACTATCAACTGTAGGGGGGAACCCCCACAGTTGCAGAAAGACCCCAGCAATCAAGCGATCCCCTGTGAGCAAGCACTTGGCGACAGTGGAGAGGAAAAACTCCCTTTTAACAGGAAGAAACCTCCAGCAGAACCAGGCTCAGGGAGGGGCAGTCATCTGCTGCGACTGGCTGGGGGGTGAGGGGATAGAGAAGATGAAAAGAACAGACATGTAGAGAGCAAACAGCACGATGGGGACTCAATCTATGGGAGAGAACAAACAAATGTTAATGACCAGCAAAAAAAAATATTTCATAGAGAGTGAGGGAAGGAGTGAGGCCCAGTGCATTATTGGAGGTCCCCCGGCTGACTAAACCTATTAGCAGCATAACTAAGGGAGGGTTCAGAAACACATGATCCCTCCCTAATTGAAGGCTATATTAAAAAGGTAGGTTTTAGCCCTATTCTTAAAAACAGAGATCGAGTCTGACTCCCGAGTCAGACTCGGGAGCGGTTTGTGGTCAACGAACGCGGTGAAAGAGCGTCCTTCTAGCCAGAACTGAAAGTGACAGATGGCCAAATGGAGAGCCAGCAGCTCCCTGTCGAACGCGCTGTATTTACGTTCGCTATAGCGGAAGGTCCTGCATAAAAATGCGAGGGGCTGCCAAACCCCGGCTACATGCTGCTCCACGACTGCCCCTATGGCCACATTTGACGCGTCAGTGGTGAGCGCTATGCGGGCCGTTGGGTCTGGGTGTGCCAACAACGCAGCCTTTGCCAAGGCTGCTTTCACCTCCGAGAACGCTTGGTCCTGCTCCGAGGACCACTCGACCTTATCCGCGGGTTTCCTTTTTTTGAGCGTGGCATACAGCGGCTGCATGAGTTGCGCCATGTGGGGGAGAAAACGGTTATAAAAATTCACCATTCCCAAAAACTCCTGCAACGCCCTGACTGTCTGCGGCAAGGGAAAATCTGCCACCGCGCGCACTTTGTCAGGAAGTGGAACTGCTCCTTCGGGGGAGACGCGGTGTCCTAAAAAATCGATCTGCGCCACCCCGAACTGACACTTCGCTGGGTTGATTATTAATCCGTGATCTCCCAACCTTCGGAAAACTGTGGCCAGGTGTTTTTTGTGTTCGTGTTCGGATGCGCTGGCAACTAAAATATCGTCCAAGTAGATGATCACGAAAGGGAGATCGCGAAGCACCGCGTCCATCATGCGTTGGAATGTCTGAGCAGCCCCTTTAAGTCCGAATGGCATGCGTAAAAACTCGAATAGGCCTATATATATATATATATATATATATATATACTTTTTACATACTTTTCTGTGCAGTAGCCTGGTGGAGCACCCACAATTTTGTTGTACTTTAGGTTCAGGTTCAGGTTCAGGTTCTTTTATTTGTACCCGTAGGTAGATTTGTTTTGCAGTCTGGTGACATCCATATTTACAAGCCACTAATTACATTCAACATAGACACAAACACAGGCACACATGAAGCTGACTATAAACATGATAAAAATACTCAAGGCTCCATCAATCAGGGTATAAAAAGACAAAGAGATGAGGGAAAAACCAGAGGTAAGAGAGAAGGGTCATATTAAAAAGTTAAAAACTAGTCAAAGAGGTTAAAAACGCAAAGGTCTAAAACCCAATAAAATATTTAGATCCTAAATAACATCCAACAAAAATAAGTAAATATAAAATGGAGTTAATAAATAGGTACCTAAATTATGTGCAATATATTGTTACAACTTGTTCAACTCTTTGACAGCAGCAGGAACAAAGTTGTTTTTTTTTGTTTTTTGTTACTTATTTGTACCCGTAGGTAGACTTGGTTTGCAGTTTGGTGACAAGCCACCAGCTGCTGGTCGCTGCGTGCGCGAGCGCCCTAAACCTACATGTTTTTGGTGTGCGGGAGGAAACCGGAGAAATCCCGGAGTAAACCCGCGCAACACGGGGAGAACATGCAAACTCCACACAGCTCACTGTTGGTCGGGGGCTGGGATCGAACCCACGATCTCATGATCCTCGCGGTCCCCCGGCCGAGGGTAAAACTGTGCTGCCACAGTGCTAAACCACTGCGCCACCGTGCAGGAGCGCTGGGTTCTACTTTTTGGGACAGCAAACCTCCGTCTTGAGGGAAGAAGCTGTAAGTTGCAGTGCAAAGGGTGGGAGTCATCATTTAAAATGGAGGTAGCCATCCTCTGTACCTGTCTGGTGTACAGGGATGTCAGGCTCAGCTGTGACTCACCAAGCAAACAAATGGACCATCTAACTACCTTATCCAAGGATTTCCTCTCTTTAAGTTTTATCTGACCAAACCATGACACTGAAGAAAAAGATAAAACAGATTCAATAAAAGCCCGATAAAACATTGTCATTATGGTTTGGTCAATTTGGAAGCGTGCAAGTTTTCTCAAGCAATGCAAATGTTGCTGACCCTTTTTGCACACCCTTTCACAGTTTAAATTACTATCAATAATCGTCCCAAGATATTTGTAGGATTGTACACATTCGGTGGTCTGGCCTTTTAGTACGGTGACTTTGTGCCTGGGAGTTTTCCTCCGAAAGTCAATAATCATGTCTTTAGTTTTTGTCGTATTCAGCTGCAGGTAGGAATCCTCACACCAGTGAACAAAATCATCAACTACTGGGCCGTGGCCACTCTCATCATCCTGGAGGAGACTGACAATAACTGAGTCATCAGCATACTGATGCTGGCGCCTAAAACCAAGCCCAGCAAAAACGGTCTCCAGTGTATTTCATCTCCACAATGCAAAAGCTGCCAGAGAACTAAAAATCCACCTGAGCGGACTCAAGCTTAAGCATGCCCCAAATCCAACTTATCTTGGAGTGACCCTTGATAGGACCTTATCCTTCAAGGAACATCTAAAGGGGACGGCTACTAAGGTGAAAGTACGAAACAACCTGCTCTGCAAGCTCGCTGGTGCAAAATGGGGGGTGGCAGTCTCCACCCTGCGCACCTCAGCACTGGCCCTTTCATACTCTGTAGCAGAATATTGTGCCCCTGTCTGGTCCAGGTCATCTTACACACACCATGTAGACACCCAGCTCAACTCAACCATGAGAACTATAACTGGAACAATCCGCTCAACACCACTCCCCTGGCTCTCTGTACTGTCAAACATAGCCCCTCCACACATCCGGCGAGCAGCATTAACTCAAAGGATGCTCCAAAAAGTTAAAAAATTTCCTCACTTACCAATCCATGCAGATATCTACACCCCACCCACTGCCCGACTTTCATCCAGACGGCCGATTTGGAAAAACCCTCCCCCAGCTGACTTTACCATCCAGACAGCTTGGCAAGAGGAATGGGAGACCAAGGAGGTCCCAAACAAACAGCTTGTGATAAACCCCAACCAACAGGTCCCGGGCACCAACCTCCCAAGGAGACAGTGGTCTACACTCAATCGCTTCAGGACTGGACATGGCCCCTGCTTGGCCAGCCTTCACAGATGGGGCAGTAGCCCTAGCCCACTGTGCGCATGTGGAGAGGAGCAAACTATGGAACACATCATAGAGGCTTGCCCGCTCCAAAGACTGGAAGGAGGATTACACACCCTCCATACAGCAAACCAGGAGGCAACTGCTTGGCTTAAGGACTTTGCATTCGCTAAATAAATAAATAAATCAGCATACTTTATAATGTGTCTGTTGTCATGTCTGCTCCGACACATGTTTGTGTACAGGATGAAGAGTAGTGGTGACAACACACACCCCTGAGGAGAGCCAGTAGAAGAGCACTTTAGGTCAGACAATGTACCATTGACCCTTACTCTCTGCGTCCTGGTAGTTAAGAAATCCAGCATCCAACCCATCAGATTATTTCTCAAATAAAAATTGTTGCAGGAGCCTTTCAACTAAAATATGAGGTTGGATTGTATTAAAGGTGGAGGAAAAGTCCACAAATAAAAGCCTGCCGTGCATCCCATTAAAATCCAGATGTTTAAAAAGCATGTTAAACAGAGTGACGGTGGCATCCTCCACTCCTCTGTGAGGCCTATTGGAAAACTGCAGAGGATCCAATGCATGCTCAGTCTGCTTTAGGTCCTCACATCTGACCAGTTTTTAAAAATTTTCATTAAAATTGAAGTCAAAGCAACTGGTCTAAAGTTGTTTACCGTTTTAGGACAGCTGGATTTTGGAACGGGAACAACCACGGCTTCTTTCAAGATCTTAGGCACATGTTGTGTCTGTAAGGACTTATTGAAAATGTAATGAAATACAGGACTCATTTCATGTGCACAGGACCTTACCAAGCACCCACATATATTATCAGGGCACTGACTTTTGTTCACTTTTACAGCGCAGAACTCCCTTTTAACATCCTGCACCTCAATATTAAAGTGCTGATTGTCTTTGAGTTTCTGTTTCAAATCTTGGGTTTCTGTGCTAAAATCAGAGGAGTCAAAACAACCATAAAACAATTAAGAGCATTAGCCAGCTCTGTGTCTGAATTAAAACCATCTAAAAACACACGATTACTGCGCTCTGTGCTCTGAAGGCCTACAATAGTTTTCATACTGGCCCAGGCTGAACCAAGTTTCTTTGTTGCCATCTTGCTTTCCAATTCTGATTTATAATTCTGTTTTGCTCTTAAAATTTCAGACTTGGCTCTTTTGTGGCAACCTGTAGCTCAGAAACAGACCCCTGTTTAAAGGCAAGTGTTTTCCTCTGTAAGCAGGATTTAACTGATTTTGTAACCCATTGCTTGTTGTTGGGATATATTTTGACACGTTTACGTGGAACGATCTTATTTTTACAGAAAGCCATGTATGAGCATGTGACATCCACCAAAGAGTCCAAATCATCCCCGCAGGCCAGTGTGAACATCTCCCAGTCTGTACAGTTAAAGCATTCCTGGAGGCTGTGCACTGAATCCTCTGTCCACACATCTATGTCCCTGGTCTCCACCTTGCCTCTTTTGAGAGCAGTTTTATATATGGGCAGCAAATGGGATGGGAGAGCCCTCTCAGGCTCTCCCATCACCACTGCTGATTCCTTCCGCTTCCTAGGCACTACCATCACCAGGGACCTCAAATGGGAGCTGACCATCAGCTCACTCATCAAAAAAGCCCAGCAGAGGATGTTCTTCCTGCGGCAGCTGAGGAAGCTCAAGCTACCCACCAAGATGTTAGTGCAGTTCTACACAGCCATCATCGAGTCCATCCTCACCACCTCCATAACCGTGTGGTACGCAGGAGCCACTGCCAGGGACAGACTAAGGCTGCAGCGTGTCGTGCGCACTGCTGAGAAGGTGATCGGCTGCAAGCTCCCATCTCTCCAGGATCTGTACATCTCCAGGACCCGGAGGCATGCTGGCCGGATCATAGCCGATCCCTCACACCCTGGTCACGTACTGTTTGCCCCCCTCCCCTCTGGTAGAAGACTTCAGTCCATCCAGACTAAAACCTCCCGTCACATGAACAGCTTCTTCCCCTCTGCCATTAGCCTGCTGAACACTAAGTGACTTATTGACTCAACCAGACTCATGTCAATCATCACTGTTTTCTTCCTGCATTACCGACTGCACTATATAGTTCTCCACAGTATCTGCTGCTGGCTAATATATATTTTAACTGTTGACCAGTATCACTTAATCTTATCCTACACTTTATTACATGTATAGTTTATTTCTCTTATCTTATCATGTTTAATGTTGCAGCATTGTACCGAGACAAATTCCTAGTTTGTGTACTACATGAACAATGGCAATAAACCTGATTCTGATTCTGATTCTGAAATGTACACAGTTGAGATCTGAGGATCCTAAAGGAGGAAGGGGGAGTGATTTATAGGCCCTGTCAATGGATCCATAGCACATGTCCAATGTCTTTTTTTGCCTGGTTGGGCAGGAGAAATACTGATAAAAGTTTTTAAGTGTCTTCTTTAAAGAAACATGGTTAAAATCCCCAAGAATAAAGTTTGGTGCCTCTGGAGAAATTGACTGCAGCCGCTGGACCACATCAAAGATGGTGCTGGAGGCGGAGTCAGCCTCTGTCCTCGGGTGAATGTACACAGTCGTGATGAAAAGTTGGGGGAACTCACAAGGCAAATAAAAGGGGCATAGTGACACAGACAGCAGCTCCACATCGGGTGTACAGATGCGCTCTCTGACCGTGACAGATGTGCAGTACTGCTTATTAATATATAAACATACGCCATCCCCCTGACGTTTTCCCGTTACCTCTTCCTGCCGATCCGAGCGCAGTGGGGCTCCAAAGCCGTCAATCCACAGGTCTGCGTCCCAGTTATGCGCATTAAGCCAAGACTCGGTGAAAGCCATGACACAGCAGTTCTTAAAGTCCTTCTGGTAGCGTACATTCCATTGAATTTCATCCACCTTGTTCCTCAGAGATTGTACGTTCCCAAAAATCATAGAAGGAAGAGGAATGTTACCAAACTGACGTTTCCTCAGCCGTAATTTCACGCCTCCACGCTTTCCGCGTTTCCTTCTCCCGTCTCTCTTTTCACCCCTGCGTCCATGAACGTCTCTCAAAATAAAGTCCGGCAGTTGCTGCTTAGACTCAATCACAGACGCTGCATCAACCGTGTTTAAATGCAGCAACATGTCCCTGGAATAATGTATTCTGCCCGCCATGATGCCGATCGCATTTACCTCAGAGACAAAGAGCCGGAGGAAAAGTAGCAACTGTACAATGACAATAAAGCCTATTCTATAGCATTCTATTCTATTGTAATCTATTCTTACCTTGCATCAAAGCTCTCGTTTAGTTTCTGTGCCTGCTTTCAGGTCCTTGTCTCCTAAAACACGTCAATGATCTGTATTTGCTGGTCAAATCACCCTCATTTTATACTCACGACAATATGCCACTGCCTCACACTCATTTAAGATAAGATAAGATAAGATAAGATAAGATAAGATAAGATAAGATAAGATAAACTGTATTGTTCCTCAAGGGGAAATTTGTCTTGGGCTTGACACCTGTGCTGCAACCACACAATCCACACATACGCAATGGATGTGGTACAAAATAAATGAAATAAAACCCAATAAATAATACAAGTACATACATACATAAATATATAACAGCAGTCATAAAGAACAGGAGTTATCAGTGTCCCTGACCTATTTATCTGAGTTTAAAAGTTTTACTGACGTCGGGATAAATTAGTTCTTGTATCTATTGAAGCTGCACTTGGGGACTCTGTATCTCCTCCCTGAGGGCAGCCACACATATTCATTGTTTAGTACATGGCTCATGTCACTGATTATTTTTTGAGCTTGTCTACAGGCTGCCTGGTCGTGTAAGATCTGCATGGATAAATACTCTTTAACTCCAATAATTTTCCATGCTGTATGAATTAAACACAACACTCTGTTCTTTAGTTTCACAGAGAGGTTGCCAAACCAAGCTGTAATGCTGTATCTAATACAGCTCTCCAACACAGCCTGGTAAAATATTAACATAATCCTTTTATCAACGCCATGTATTCTTAATCTACGCAAGAAATGCAGCCTCTGTTGTAGTCTACTGCAGAGGTAATCAATATGTGTGCTCCAGGTTAATGAATTGTCAGTAAATACTCCCAAATATTTATAGGAACTAACCTGTGTTATAGTGTGGTTGTGGATGACCACAGGCCTGTGGTCACCAACTCCCTGAGGGTCAAACACCATCTCCTTTGTTTTATCAGTATTCAAAATGAGATGACTGTCATCACACCAATTGACAAACCTCTGAATTTCTATAAAATAGCTTGACAGATCATGAGTCTTTTGAAGTAGTGATAAAATAGCAGTGTCATCAGAAAATTGAATAATTTGATTGCCTGGATACACTTCTGCACTCATCAGTGTACAAGGCGAACAAAAATGGTGAACTAACACAGCCTTGGGGAGCTCCTGTGCTGAGGGTTCTGGATTTAGATAAAGTTCCATTTACACTAACTTGCTGTTTACGATAAGTTAAAAATGAGTGGTACCATTTAATAATGACAGGATACACTTTAAAATCATTTAACCTCTTAATTAAAAGGTGTGGCTGCAGTGTGTTAAAAGCTGAACTAAAATCAACCAATAAAAGACGTTTATATGAGGTTGTCTCCTCCAAATGTTTAACCACAGAATGGGTTAAGGTTAAAATGTCGTCCTCTGTACTTCTATTATTTTTATAAGCAAACTGCAGAGGATCCAAAAGTCCTCCAAAATCAGTTTTCAGAATGTCAGTGACAATCTTCTCGAGGCACTTCATTACCAGTGAGGTCAGTGCAGCAGGACGATAGTCATTATTCTCTTTACAGCTTGCTTTTTTTGGTACAGGAATTATAATAGAGCTTTTCCAAATTACTGGGACAGAACCCGTATCTAAAGACTTCTGGTAGATGGGACTCCAGGCTTCTGCTAGCTCCTCACTGCATGACTTCAGTAAGCGACCAGAGATCCCGTCTGGTCCAGATGCCTTCCTGGGGCACAGACGTGAGAAAAATCTTTCCACAACATGCTGGTCAACTATAATTTTTTCAGAGCCTAAAACTGATATAGCGTCCAGAGCAGCTTTTTGTTCATGAGAAAAATCTCTAGTCTCAAATCTGCAAAAGAAATTATTCAACTCGTTTGCCTTTTCTTCCTCGTTCATTACATTAATGCAGCTTTTGGATGGAGTCATCTTTGTCATTACTTTAACTGAGTCCCACAATTTCCTAGAACTTTTTCCTAGGCATTCAGATTCAAATTTCTTCCTCATCTCATCTCTAGCTGTTCTTAGTTTGTAATTAATTTCTTTCTGTATATTTTTCATACCTAACATGTCCCCATTCTTAAAAGCAATCTTTTTCTGTACTATGCACCGTTTTAATTCCTTGGAAATATAAGACTTATTATTGGGGTACATAGTGATTACTTTCTGAGGAAAAACATTTTCTTTACAGAATTTTATGTACTCAGTTATGGTATCTGAGGCCTCCTCCAACTCCCAAGTTATGGAAGAGTCCCCAGTCGGTACAAGAAAAACAACCTCTCAAAGTTTCTATGCCTTCATTGTCCCATATGAAGATTGTCTTTGTCTGTGGTTTGCTGCTTTTAAGCAAAGACTTGTAAGCAGGAATCAGATGAACAGCATTATGGTCTGAGGACCCCAAGGGGGGCTTAACCCTTGCTATATAGGCGTTTTTGACGTTCCCATAGCATTTGTCCAAAATATTTTTCCCCCTTGTACTGCAGTTCACATATTGGTTGAAGCCAGGCAGTGCCGCAACCAGTTTGCAGTGATTAAAATCCCCTGAAATCAAACAAGGTGGTTCAGGAGTACGTTCCAGTTGTCTGTGTACACAGTCCATGATAGCATTCACCGCGTTGAAAGTGTTCCCACTGGGCGGGATATAAACGGTGCATAATAAAATGTTTCCAAATTCACGGGGGAGATAAAAGGGTCTCAGGCTTAAGCACAGCAGTTCTATGTCCGGGCTACAAAGCGACTCTCTCGTAGTGAACTGTGAGCACCATTTGTTCTTAACGTGCACACAAATACCTCCTCCTTTGATCTTACCGGAGAGCACGTCCCTGTCCTGCTCACCAGAGAGAAGCCGTCCACGGATAGGAGCGAGTCAGGCACATCCTCTTGAAGCCACGATTCCGTGAAAATGAGCAGGCATGACTCCCGGTACTCATATAAGAACCTGGCATTGATTTTGAGTTCCTCCATTCTGCTCTTCAGTGAGCAGACATTACAGAGCAGCATGGATGGCAGTGGCCGCCTGTTCTCTCTCCTCCGCAGTCTCTGTCGTACTCCGCCACCTTTCCCTCTCTTCCTTGACCGGCTTCTACGTCCTCCCGTCAGATTTCATAAGAGCTCCCTAGGCAGGAGGGGTGCCGAGACGTGGCTGGAACGAAGAAGCAGGAGCTGGTCTCGAGTATAGCTCAGGAGCATGGTCGGCCTCATGTCCCTATCCACTTGGGTACAGTGGCATATTATCCTGAGCAACCAGATCACAAGCAGTCCCTTTAGCAAGAACGTCATTATGACACTTAAAACTGAGCACAAACTGAGCACTAAAAACTAAGTACTACAGACATACACACACAGTAGCAGCACAGGGTAGCCCGGGTCGCAGCAGAGCAGCGCCACCAGCAGCGTCCATCTATCCATCCATTTATAAAACTCTTTTAGGACAAATCAGCTACTGCAACTAATATCTTCAGAGAAGTCAAATACAGCCCCTGTAACACAAAACCCCAAACAAGTGGTAGAAAATGGAGACTAAACAAAAAAAGGATTTGTTTAATTTATATGTTCAAGTTTTTTAAACATGTGGGATGTTGGTCAAATAAACTAGTCCCTTTTTCAAAGACTACCAGTGGGAGCACCCACTGTTTTACTGGGAATCAGACCTTTTTATTATATAGACACACAGTGTGCCACTCGATTTCACCTGAGGAAATTATGGTGTTAAGAAAAAAGTGCAAAAATCAACAAATTTATGAGTAAAAAGTGGCAAATTTCTTCTTTCAGCTGCTCCCTTTAGTGGTCTCCACAGTGGATCATCTGTCTCCATTTCCCCTCTCTTCATCTTCGTCTGTAACACCAACCCTCTCCATGTCCTCCTTCATTACATTCATGAATCTTCTGTGGTCTTCCTCGTTTCCTCCTACCTGGCAGCTCCATCTTCAACATCCTTTGTCCAGTATATCCACTATCCCTCCTCTGCACATGTCCAAACCATCTCAGCGTTGCCTCTCTTACTTTATCTCCAAACCACTCAACCTGAGTTGTCCCTCTGATATACTTCTTTCTAATCTTGTCTCTCCAAGTCACTCCCAATAAAAATCTTAGCATCTTTAACTCTTCCACCTCCAATTCCATGACCTTTTTATCAGCACCACCATCTCCATCATAGCATGTCTCACTACCGTCTTGTAAATTTTTCTTTTCACTCTTGCTGCTACCCTTCTTTCACAAATCCCTCCTGACACTACTCCACCTACCACACCCTGCCTGTACTCTCTTCTTCACCTCTCTTCTTCATTTTCCATTGCTTTGGATGGTTGACCCCAGGTATTTAAACTAATCTACTTTCACTCCCTCTACTCCTTCCATCTTCACCGTTATACCTGCCTCCCTCTCATTTACACTCATGTATTTTATCTGGTTTCTCCTGACTTTCATTCCTCTTCTCTCCAGAGCATGCCTTCACCTCTCCAGGCTGTCTTCTACCTGCTCCCTACTCTCACTACAGATCACAATGTAATCTGCAAACATTCTAACTTCATCTGTCAGCCTGTCCATCACCACGGCAAACAAGAAGAGGCTCAGAGCCACTCCCTGATGTAACCCCACCCCCATCTTGAATCCACTTGTCACTCTGACAGCACACCTCACCATCGTCTTGCTGTCCTCACATATGTCCTGCACCACCAGAATATACTTCTCTGCCACTCCTGACTTTCTCATACAGTCCCGCACTTCCTCTCTTGGGACACTATCATCTGCTTTCTCTAGATCCACAAAGACACAGTGCAACTCCTTCTGACCTGCTCTGTACTTCTCCATCAACACTCTTAAGAGCAAACATTGCATCTATAGTACTCTTTCTTGGCACAAAACTGTACTGCTGCTGACTGATTGTCACCTTTCCACTTATCCTGGCTTCAGCAACTCTTTCCCATATCTTCATAGTGTGGCTGATCAACTTCATGCCTCTGTAGTTACTACAGCTCTGAGCATCAACGTTGTTCTTGAAAAATGATACCAAAACAGTTCTTCTCTACTCCTCAGGCATCCTCTAACTCTCCAAGACAGTTGTAAACAATCTGGTTAAAAAGTCCACTTCCATCTCTCTTAAACATCTCCATACCTCTCCTGGTATGTCATCTGGACCAACAGCCTTTCCATTCTTCATCCTCTTCAAAGCTCCCCTGACTTATGGCTTGCAAATCTTCAGGACTTCCTTGTTCACCATCTTTCCTTCATCCATCCTGTTGCGACTCTCTACTTAAGAAACTTTTTTAGTAGTTTGTTACTCTTACTCAAGTGTTTTTTGGGCTACTCAAACTTGTTCTTCACTTGTCCTGACATGGTTATACTAATAAGTAGACAACAGACAAAGACACCAGGATTCAGAGGTAAAGGTTTGCTTTTATTGCTGAACAGTTGAGAGTGAGGATCCAGCAATCCCTGTCGGAACACTCCTATTGGGAGGAGAAGGGACAAGGTAAGTGATGTGATATTCAGACAGGTACGTAGATACTGTATATGATTTAATGACTGGGTCACAGTGCTAACTTGTGGAAGATGGGTGGGCGAGGTTGCAGGCCACTGGGTGAGCAGACTGGAGCTTTGGGAGCAAGAGACAAATGAGGAAGACCAGCAGAAAGCTGACCTATCATGATGTTCCCACACTACTATGGGGGTGACTTGCACTTATATAGGAGTATTGGTCAGCAGCAGCAAGAGGGATGATGAGAGCAGCTGCTGGGGATTTAGGCTTCTGCAGTAGAGGTAAACAAGAAGTTAGAAGAATGAATTGTGTGTGTGCTCATCCTGGACCCATGATCCCAGTACCTCACAGGACAGTGAATGCTGGTGAACGTCATTATTCTTTTGTTACATCATGGTTTGCAAAAGGTTGCCAAATATTTCCTAAGTTTTTTGTTTTTTTTTAACCCAAAAGTTATGAAATCTTTTGATTTTTTTGACAGTTGAAAGCAGTTGCAAATGTCAAACAGTTGTAACACATTTGCAATGAAATGAGTGTAGCTAAAGGTTTTTTTTTTGTTTTTTTTTGGTTGACCAAGTAGTGAACAATAGCACCTGTTGAAGACCCTTTATGACAAAACTGCTGGTAACCTTAAAAACTGTGTAGTGTTTTGTAACCTTTTACAAACCCCAATGAAACCCAAAAAGAGCAATGTTCTTGAACGTTCCTCAGCATTCTCCATGAGATACCAGCTTGATTTTCGCCGACATTCGTCAGAGAAGTTGGCAAATCCAAACATTGCCATGTTTGTTAGTATTTGCCACTGTTAAGTTACTACATGTTAAACATTATATCACTGTCCGATCATTCTGTCCTGTAATCATAAGCGACTTCTCACTCATTACTTTTCCTCAAATGTTATAGAACATTCAGACTCCAACTGATAAGATGCAGCTCAGAGAGACTACTCAGTCAGCATTGTCAAAAGAATCCTTATCTGTTTGTCTGACTGGTTAAGTTCCTCTGCACTCTACTGTAACACTGAATCTTCTTGTGGCACTGACGTGTGTGCGGGGCACAACACTTTCCCTTCTTGGCCAAGATATAAATAAATATACAAAAAGATATCTTTGACCCAAAACTTTTTTTTTTTTATTCACCAGATTAACAAGGGGTATTTATTAATTAAAGCTACAGTAACAAAGATTCTTATGAATGATGGGCTCGTAAAAATTTCCCAGTTCCTATGAATTCTGGAATTCACAGACATGTGTCATGGGCCGCATAGTTTCTTACGGCTCCCGTTCAATTTGTAAGAGGAACTTGAGGCATTCTTGAGAAATGAGGACCTTTTGTTGTCATGGGCGGCGAGACCCCGCCCCCTCCTTCCCATTTATCTCTCCTCAGGCCATCAGCGCACCTGAGTGAGAAGACGCACCTGCTCCCTCTCATCAGCCAGCGTTTATAAGGAAGCGCTCTTCAGTGACTCAACACTGGCTCGTCTGGGTATACTGCCCGTTATTAGGACAAGCAAGTATAATCGTTCACACAGGTGGAAACATTACTCACCTGTTTATTCTCTTCTCCCTTCAGGTTGCTGCCATCATGCGGGTGTGTCTCCAGCACTGCGCGTGCTCTCCTGCCACCTTGTCACCAATCTACGGCATTCAACCTCCACCCGGTCAGGCACCACCAGCTCCATTCCCTTCACCCTGCTGGTTCATCTATTCCCCGCTGGGGCCCTGCCGGTTCTCCCTTGGTGCTCACGTAAGTGGAAATTTGGCCAGCCCATTTTCCCTTACTCTGTTCCTCCATTTACAGCTCTCGTCTTCTCTCTACAGTCCGTTTCCTCTGGTGAGTAACTGTTTCAGTAGCTGTGCATCTATTTTGATATTTAATAAAGATCTCAAATGTGTATTGTGGTTTGATTGCTCTTTCTTGCTGCTGCATCGCGCACATGAGCTGATTGTTAATTACAATCATAACAGAACGAGCCAGCCTTGATCTCGGCTCAGCAGATGCAGCAGCATTGAGACAATCAGCTCTGGATTGCTTAGATGTGACCGAGCATCAGATAGCCGTGATGTCCCAGCAGCTGCAAACTATGATGCAGCAATTGGGCATGGTCACGCAACATTTGGACAATGCAGCTCCCCTGGCTCCTCCTCCTCAGCCTGCTCCTGTTGTTCAACCTCCAGTGACTTTCCGCTAGGGTGCTTGGTCAGCGGCCGAGTATTCAGTGGAGTTTTGGCTCAAAGCAATGGACTCAGGGTAGAATAAGGTTGCCTTACGCAGCATGTTTCTCCACAGTTTGAATGCTCACCTCCGCGACGACCTAGCGGTTTATACAGTTTCCGACACCCTCGATGGTCTTATTGATCAGGCCTTTGATTTAGAGAACTGCTACCTTGAGCGTGCAAAGGAGCGACAGTCCTCCTCTCACCTGTCTGCCGAGTGGGTGCCCGCCGCGGTGACTGACTCTGGTGGCGTTGGTCCTCCTCCCGAGCCAATGGAGCTCAGTCGTACCAGTTGACCGACGACGAGCCCCGGCAAAGGAGGAGGGCTAGCGCATGCACGTACTGTGGTTCGGTGAAGCACAGTCAGGACGAGTGCCACCAGCGGCCAAAAGATGCGGCTCATCAGTAACCGTGGGGGGTCTGGCGGGCAGGACCAAAATAACTCCCCCGAGTAATTTCTCTATTTCGGCCCTCGCACAATTGCGGGGGGTCAAGAGGAGGACGATGGCATTAGTGGATTCAGGGGCAGAGGGAAATTTCGTGTCAGCCCGGTTCATTCAGGACATGGGTATTCCCACACTCAAATTGCCTGAACACCAAAGAATTACCACCATATCTTGCCGGAAGGTTGCGGTAGTCACTGAATGCACGGCACAGATTGCCATCCTTCTTTCCGGGAACCATCGGGAGAAACTCTCATTCCTAGTTCTCCCAATTTCATCTTCCCCGATGGTCCTAGGTTACCAATGGCTCCAAAGGCATAACCCCATCATAAACTGGGGGCAAAATTCCATCTCCTCCTGGAGCCATTCTGTTTGTCAAATTGTTTACATTCAGCAGAATGTTTGCCATCTCTCCCTGTCTCTCTTCCTCCAGCCGAGCCGTCGGACCTCAGCCTCGTTCCCCGGGCTTACCACAATTTGGGAAAAGTCTTAAGCAAGTCGAGAGCGCTATCGCTTCTGCCTCATCGCTCTTACGACTGTGCTGTGGCCCTTATCCCGGGGGCGAGGTTGCCATCCAGTCGGCTCTATAGTATTTCTGGTCCAGAGAGGGAAGCGATGGAGAAATATATGGCCTTATTTGGCCATCGTCGGCTCCTCTCGGGGCCGGGTTCTTCTTTGTGGAGAAGAAGGATGGCTCGCTGCACCTGTGTATCGACTACTGGGAACTCAACGCTATTACAGTCAAGGACAAATATCCCCTGCCCTTGATCAATTCCACGTTTGAACTCCTTCAGTGCTCACGGGCGTTCACCAAATTAGACTTGCACAACGCTTACCATCTCATCCGCATTCGTGAGGGGGACAAGTGGAAGGCGGTGTTTAAAACCCACTAAGGGCAATTTGAATATTTGGTGATACCGTTTGGGCTCACCAACGCCCCCACCACCTTCCAACGGCTTATTAATGACATCCTCTGCAATATGCTGTATCATTTGTGTTCGTCTATTTGGATGATATCTTGATTTTCTCCCGTTTGCCAGAGGAACATGAGGTCCACATGAGATCTGTCCTACAATGGCTCTTGGAGAACCAGCTCTACGTTAAGGCTGAGAAGTGAGAGTTTTCCACCAATTCCACCACCTTCTTGGGCTTCATAGTGGCTGAAGTGAGACTGATTGCCGACCCGGCCAAGGTGAGGGCAGTGCTTGATTTGCAAACTCCCCACTCCCACAGGGAGCTTCAGCGCTTCCTCAGGTTTGCAAACTTTTATTGCAGGTTCATTCGGACCTACAATGGGGTAGCACTGCCCTTAACACAGCTGACCTCCGTTAAGGTTCTCTTTGGTTGGACCGAGGAGCTGAACAGGCCTTTTCCAAATTAAAAGGGTTGTTCACTGACACACCAATCTTGGCTCAGGTCAACACACAACTCCAGTTTGTCCTTGGGGTCGATGCGTCTGATTCAGGGGTCAGCGTTGTCCTCTCACAATGCACACCCTCCGACCAGAGGCTCCACCCGTGCACATTTTTCTCTCATCGGCTTATGCCAGCTGAGAGGAATTACAATGTAGGGGACAGAGAGCTGCTCGCCATTAAGTTGGCGTTGGAGGAATGGAGGCACTGGCTAGAGGGGCCTATTCACCCCATTGTTGTGTAGACCGACCACAAAAACCTAGAGTATTTGCGGTCAGCCCGCTGACTCAATGCCAGGCAGGCTAATTTGGCCCAGTTTTTTCAGCGGTTCAACTTTACCATCACCTACCGGCCTGGCTCTTGAAATACTAAATCGGACGCGCTCTCATGCCAGTTTGATTCTGAGGAGGTAGCGCCCCCTTCCCACCCCCCAACCCATTCTTCCCTCTTCCTGTGTCCTTGGAGCCCTTATGTGGGACATCAAGCAGAGGGTGGGATCGTGGGTTCGATCCCAGCCCCCGACCAACAGTGATCTGTGTGGAGTTTGCATGTTCTCCCCGTGTTGCGTGGGTTTACTCCGGGATTTCTCCGGTTTCCTCCCACATGCCAAAAACATGCATGTTAGGTTAATTGGCTGTTCTAAATTGTCCCTAGATATCTGTTTCCTATAGGCCCTTAGAATACAGGGTTAGTATTAATGAAAGCGCTTTGAGTGGTCTTTGTGACTAGAAAAGCGCTATATAAGTGCAGGTTAGTTAGTTAGTTAGGGTCCGTCAGGCCCAGTCTCAGGAGCCTGCAGGGTGCCCCCAGAACTGACTGTATGTCCCGGCCGCTCTCCGCAGTAACGTCATTCAGTGGGGCCACACCAGCCGCTTTGCCTGCCACCCTAGGATCACCCGCACCACTGACCTAATTTGGCCGGTGTTCTGGTGGAAAGATTACTTCTCTTGGGAAAATGTCAATATTCCCACTGCAGGCAACTGCTGACAAGAGAAAAGTCTGGACAGCCCTGCTTAGACAGCCTCCGTGGCACAAAACCCCAACTTTTTTCTCTCCCGGCACCACACGAGTCGGCCGCCCTTTGCAACAGCGGCTCGATTCCGAGCCTTTTTCCCTTCCTCTCTCTTTTTGATCCATCTTTTTTTCACTCCACTTATATCATGGACACACAGATCATCCCAAATGTCTCCTGAGCCGGTGGACGGAGCCACTGTTTATAGCAGGATACGATACAGCAGGGAAGAGCTGCTAGCATTCAACCGCCACCCGGTCCCATTGGAAAAACTCGACATACTCAGAGAACTGAGGCGAAAACGCCGCGGCTGCCGGGCTGGAGTAAGGCGGAGGACAAAAAATATAAGGAACAGACCCTCCCTTCCATCTATTGTCATGGGAAATGTATGGTTGTTACTGGGAAAGGTAGATGAGCTAGCGGCTATCTGCCGTTACGATAGCACATATCAGGAGTGCTCTCTCCTTTTGATTTCTGAGACGTGGCTAACTGAACTAGCAGCAGATGCTAACATTGAGCTGGAGGGTTTCCACATGATACGGGCAGACCGAACACCAGACAGTGGCAAAGCAAGGGGCGGTGGAGTGATAATGTATGTTAACAACAACTGGTGTAGACCGGGACATATAACTGTTAAACAACGACACTGCAGCAAAGACATTGAGTTGCTAGCTGTTAGCATGCGGCCTACATATCTCCCGAGAGAACACTCACACATGATCTGCATTGTTGTTTATGCAAATCCGACGGCGAACGCTGGGACACCGCATGACGTCATCCATTCAGTAACCAGCAGGCTGCAGACAGAACACCCAGATGCTCTTCTCAACCATGTTTCACTGTGTCCCATTCTACCCACGTTTAACCAGTATGTCACATGCCACACTAGAGACAATAAAACACTGGACTTATTCTACGCAAACACTAAAGAGGCGTACACCTCATCACAACTCCCCCCACTCAGGAGATTGGATCACAACTTGGTTCATCTCCGGCCGGTGTACAAACCCCTAGTGCACAGACAACCTCCGGCCATGCGCACAGTGGAGTTATGGTCTGAGGAGACAATGGACACTCTAAAGGGCTGTTTTGAAGCCGCTGCCTGGAAGCAGCTCTGCGATCCACATGGTGAGGACATCGATGGCCTCACTCACACCTTCACGGACTACCTCAGCTTCTGTGTGGACAAATCCATTCCCACCAAGACCATACGGTGTTGCTCAAACAACAAACCCTGGATCAACCCTGAGATAAAAACACATCTGAGAGAGAAGAAGAGGATCTTAAGGTCGGGGAACAGGGAGATGCTGAAGTCCGTACAGAGGGAGCTGAGGAGAAAGATCAGAGAAGGCAAGGACAGCTTCAGGAAGAAGATGGAGGACAAGCTGCAACAGAGCAACATCAGCGGGGTCTGGAGAAACCTCAAAACCATCTCTGGGCTCCAGAATACCTCCCCCCAGGCCACGGGGGGCAAGGAGTGGGCAAACAACCTGAATCTGTTTTTCAATAGGTTTGACCAACCGCCCTCCCCCCTGACTGCACAACAACCACTGCTGCCTCTAAAGAAATCAAGTCCTGCTGCCCACTCCCCACTCTATCAACACCCCCCACTCCCAACACACAGCCCCCCCATCCTGACCCTGACCAGGACCCAGGTGAGGACGGAGCTGAGGAAGATCAAGGTGAGGAAGGCATCCGGACCGGACGGCATCAGCGCAAAGCTCCTCAAGTCCTGTGCAGACCAGCTGTGTGGGATTGTGACGTACATCTTCAACCTGAGCCTGAAGCTGGGGAGGGTACCACAGCTGTGGAAAACATCTTGTGTGGTACCTGTACCAAAAACTTCCCACCCCAAAGACCTGAACAGCTACAGACCGGTGGCCTTGACGTCCCACTTGATGAAGACCCTGGAGAGACTGCTCCTTGCTCACCTCCGCCCCCTGGTGGAACCAGCGATGGATCCACTCCAGTTCGCCTACCAGCATGGCATTGGGGTGGAGGATGCAGTGATCTTTCTCCTTCACCGTTCTCTGTCCCACCTGGAGAAGCCCGGGAATATGGTGAGGATCATGTTCTTTGACTTCTCCAGTGCTTTCAACACCATCCAACCGATGATCCTGAAGGACAAGCTGCTGCGCGCAGGGGTGGACCGGCACCTGTCATCATGGATCCTGGACTACCTCACGAACCGGCCTCAGTTTGTGAGAACCCGGGACTGTGTGTCCGACACAATCATCGGTAGCACGGGGGCCCCCCAGGGAACGGTGCTGGCTCCCGTCCTGTTCAGTCTTTATACTGCGGACTTCTCATACAACACAACACACTGCCATCTACAGAAGTTCTCTGATGACTCTGCGATCGTTGGTCTCATCTCCAATGGAGATGAAGCTGAGTACAGAGGGCTTATCCAGGACTTCGTGGACTGGTGCCATCGGAACTGCCTCCAGATCAATGCGAGGAAAACTAAGGAGCTGGTGGTGGACTGCCGCAGGCAAAGACAACCCCTCACAGCACCAGTAAATATACAGGGAACAGACATCGAGATGGTGACAGCCTATAAGTACCTGGGTGTTCATCTGAACAATAAACTAAACTGGTCACACAATACTGATGCACTCTACAAGAAGGGACAGTGCAGGCTGTTCCTGCTGAGGAGACTCAGGTCTTTTGGTGTACAAGGGGCGCTGCTGAAGACATTCTATGACACGGTGGTGGCATCAGCCATCACTTTTGGAGTGGTCTGCTGGGGCAGTGGCATTACTGCAGCTGATAGGAAGAGACTGAACAAACTGATCAAGAAAGCTAGCTCCGTCCTGGGGCAGTGCCTTGATCCGGTGGAGGAGATAGGAGAGAGAAGGATGGTGGCTAAACTGTCATCTCTGCTGGAGTCCGAGTTCCACCCTATGCAGGACATACTGAATGCACTGAGGAGCTCATTTAGCAGCAGACTACATCATCCCAGGTGCACAACCAAGAGGTTTCGCAGGTCCTTCCTACCAACGGCTCTCAGACTGTACAACCTAAGCGGGGCTGCTCGCAGAGATAGCAAAAAGACGTAACAAACTAATAGTTTTTTGAATGCAAAAGATGCAATAGACTTACACAATGGTCCCCTCCGGCATACAACTAGGAAAATACCGGTCGCTACGGAGGGTGAGAATATGTATGGGCACATAATCATACCATGTAGGATAACTAAGTAGACGGTTATGCTGTTTCATCCCATCTAGCAACAATGCTCTGCACTGTGTGTGTTTATATATTTACATATTTATTCCATCTAGCTACAATGCTCAGCACTGGGTGTGTTTATATATATATATATCTATATATTTATTCCATCTAGCTACAATGCGCTGCACTGTGTGTCTGTGTGTGTGTATATATATATATTTTATAGTAATATGTATATATATATATATTAGCTGCTCTTGCTTTTTTTCTTGCCTTCTGATTGTTGCTCTGAGTGTTGCTATCCCTGTGCTGTTGCAATCCTGGAATTTCCCCGTTGTGGGACTAATAAAGGCTTATCTTATCTTATCTTATCTTATCTTATAAGTGGTAGAAAATTGACTTGAGTAATTTAGTGTTTATTAGTCCCACAACAGGGAAATTCCAGGATTGCAACAGCACAATGATAGCAACACTCAGAGCAACAATCAGAAGGCAGGAAAAAATAAAAAAGAAAAAAAAAGGCAAGCAAGCAAGAGCAGCTAATATACATACAGTGGGGCAAAAAAGTATTTAGTCAGCCACCAATTGTGCAAGTTCTCCCACTTAAAAGATGAGAGAGGTCTCCAATTTTCATCATAGGTATACCTCAACTATGAGAGACAAAATGAGAAAAAAAAAAATCCAGAAAATCACACTGAAGGATTTTTAATGAATTAATTGGTAAATTCCTCAGTAAAATAAGTATTTGGTCACCTACAAACAAGCAAGATTTCTGGCTCTCACAGACCTGTAACTTCTTCTTTAAGAGGCTCCTCTGTCCTCCACTCGTTACCTGTATTAATGGCATCTGTTTGAACTCGTTATCAGTATAAAAGACACCTGTCCACAACCTCAAACAGTCAGACTCCAAACTCCACTATGGCCAAGACCAAAGAGCTGTCAAAGGACACCAGAAACCCAATTGTAGACCTGCACCAGGCTGGGAAGACTGAATCTGCAATAGGTAAACAGCTTGGTGTGAAGAAATCAACTGTGGGAGCAATTATTAGAAAATGGAAGACATACAAGACCACTGATAATCTCCCTCGATCTGGGGCTCCACGCAAGATCTCACCCCGTGGGGTCAAAATTATCACGAGAACGGTGAGCAAAAATTCCAGAACCACATGGGGGGACCTAGTGAATGACCTGCAGAGAGCTGGGACCAAAGCAACAAAGGCTACGTCAGAAACACACTACGCCACCAGGAACTCAAATCCTGCAGTGCCAGACGTGTCCCCCTGCTTAAGCCAGTACATATTCAGGCCCATCTGAAGTTTGCTAGAGAGCATTTGGATGATCCAGAAGAGGATTGGGAGAATGTCATATGGTCAGATGAAACCAAAATAGAACTTTTTGGTAAAAACTCAACTTGTCGTGTTTGGAGGAGAAAGAACACCATACCTACTGTGAAGCATGGGGGTGGAAACATCATTCTTTGGGGCTGTTTTTCTGCAAAGGGACCAGGACAACTGAGCCGTGTAAAGGAAAGAATGAATGGGGCCATGTATTGTGAGATTTTGAGTGAAAACCTCCTTCCACCAGCAAGGGCATTGAAGATGAAATGTGGCTGGGTCTTTCAGCATGACAATAATCCCAAACACACCGCCCGGGTAACAAAGGGGTGGCTTCGTAAGAAGCATTTCAAGGTCCTGGAGTGGCCTAGCCAGTCTACAGATCTCAACCCCATAGAAAATCTTTGGAGGGAGTTGAAAGTCTGTGTTGCCCAGCGACAGCCCCAAAACATCACTGCTCTAGAGGAGATCTGCATGGAGGAATGGGCCAAAATACCAACAACAGTGTGTGAAAACTTTGTGAAAACTTACAGAAAACGTTTGACCTCTGTCATTGCCAACAAAGGGTATATAACAAAGTATTGAGATGAACTTTTGTTATTGACCAAATACTTATTTTACCAAGGAATTTACCAATTAATTCATTAAAAATCCTTCAAGGTGATTTTCTGGATTTTTTTTTTCTTATTTTGTCTTTCATAGTTGAGGTATACCTATGATGAAAATTGGAGACCTCTCTCATCTTTTAAGTGGGAGAACTTGCACAATTGGTGGCTGACTATATACTTTTTTACCCCACTGTATGTACATATTACTATCAATATATATATATATATATATATACACACAGACACACAGTGTAGAGCATTGTAGCTGGATGGGATAAATATATGAGTATATAAACACACAGTACGGAGCATTGCAGCTAGGTGGAAAAAATATGTAAATATATAAACACACAGTGCGGAGCATTGCATCAATATACACTTTTGGCACTCAGTTTCCGCTGAAGAACTTATAGTATTAAGTGACGTTTTTGACGAGACCCATGAAGAATTTAAGCCAAAAATCCCACTAAAAAAATAAGTAACATATGTCAATAATTTATAGTTTTGCATTTCTGCCACACATTATTGAACAGCTTTACTTTATCAACCCTTTTCAGGTTAGTAATTATATTCATTATGTTTGGTGAATCTGTATGTTTATATTCTAAATGGGCCCAACAGTCAAACAGCTTTGTTAAATGGAACATATGGCAATTTGTGTCACAGTCAAGTTCCTCTCTGACTTTCACTCATCAAGGGGAATCTACACATCTACATTTGCCTCCTGGCAGACACTCATATGGATTCCAGCGTTGTGTTTTGAAGATGTGTGTGTGTGTCTGTGTGTGTGTGTGTCTGTGTGTCTGTGTGTCTGTGTGTGTCTGTGTGTATAAGAGTCTAATGTGATTGTGATGGGAGACGTTTAATCGCAGAAAACATTCTGTTGAATAAATGCAGCCTACTTGACAACATGGAGAACTCCAGGTTTCGGGCCAGAAAACACTTGACAGACAAGATCCCTGCTTGTCAGTCAAAGAAATACAGATAACCATCAGAAAGTTGAGATGGGCATTTCTCGCTTGCATACAAATACTGCATAAACATACTGCTTTGTGACCCTGTTTTTCTTTACTCTGCTATGAAGCAAGAAAAAATCATCCATCCATCTTCATCTTCTTCCGCTTAATCCTTTTTGGGTGGTGGGGGGACCAGGTTCAGGTTCAGGTTCAGGTTACTTTATTTGTACCCGAAGGCAGATTTGTTTTGCAGTCTGGTGACATCCATATTTACAAACCACAATTACATTCAACATGAACACAAACACAGGCACACATGAAGCTGACTATAAATGTTGATGTATGAGTTCACAGTGTCTGTGTACTCATTAAGATCATGTGTGGCTCCTTTAAACATGTCCCAGTCAGTTATTTCCATGCATGTGTTCAGTTTCTCTCCAGCTTCACTGGTCAATTTCTTCGTGGTGGTCACAACAGGTTTAGTGAGTTTCAGTCTCTGTCTGTATGTGGGAATGAGGTAGACCATCACGTGATCAGATAATCCAAGCGCAGCGCGGGGAACAGCGCGATATGCGTCTTTCACTGTGGTGTAACAGTGATCCAGCGTGTTATTTCCTCTGGTTGGACACTTAATAAACTGTCTGTATCGGGGGAGCTCGTGACTCAGATTGCTCTGGTTAAAGTCGCCTACCACAATAACGAGGGAGTCTGGAAAATTCCGCTCCGCATGTAGGACGTGATCTGCGAGCGCGCGCTGGGCCTCGCGCGCGTCCGCGTCGGGAGGGGCGTACACAGCGATCAAAACAAATGATGCGAACTCCCGCGGGGAATAAAATGGCTTGCAGTTAACAGAGAGAAATTCTAGATCGGGAGAACAGTGTTGTGAAACCACCGTTACATCAGAGCACCAGCTGCTGTTAATGTAGAAGCAGACTCCTCCTCCAATAGACTTACCGGAGAGCTCTGTGACGCGATCAGCACAAAACAGCTGAAATCCCTCGAGGCTGATCGCGCTGTCCGGTATGTTCCCTTTAAGCCAGGTCTCAGAGAAACAGATGACAGACGAGGAAGCGAGGTCCTTAAATCGCATCAGCAGTCTTAATTCTTCTACCTTGTTCAAGAGAGAATTGGCATTGGATAAAAATATGCCAGGCAAGCCTGTTCGCGTGCCTCTCCTTCGCAGCCGAGCGAGAATCCCCCCTCGCTTTCCTCTTTTTCGCCGTCTTACTCTTTAAGCCAAACAATGAATCAGATCGGCGGCAGGAGCTAAAAAAACTGGGAGAAGGTCCATGGGAGTGAGAGTCCTGATATTTAATAACTCTTCACGAGTATAAGAGCTAGCAGTCACACAATCGACGAACAAAAACAAACAAATTAGACAAATTAAAGGGCAGCGAAGCACCATGTCGACCACTGTGGGCGCCATCTTGGAGAAAAAAAAAATGTAGATGTAGCTCTTATGCTGCACAAGTGATGTCATCACTTCTCCTGTTCATCTCCGGGGGGTGCTGTCACCCCTCGGTCGGTGTATACTAGTGCAGCTCAAAACAAAAGTAAAATAAAAAAATAGAAAAATTATGTGTTGATGTCTATTTGTGTGTGAAGCTCCTGTGGATGCATGTTAAACTTCCATCTGTGGGCAGTGGATATAAGGCTTGAGAAGTGTATGGATTTATGCTTAAAACAATGGATGATGTGTATGTAATGCAGTGTATGTGTGAATATGTTGTAAGGGTTCTGGGATGCATTTTGTGCTTATACATGAGGAATCTACTCAGGGGATGGGGACGACCAATCACGTCTTCTACTTTGGAATAGGGGCCATTTCATGGTCTTGGCCAGGAGCCTTCCAAGTCGACCCTTACCCTCAGTGGCCTTAGTGCTTTTCTGCCATTCAGGCTCATTGAAGACCTCAATATCAGTACCCACCGAGTAGATGCCCTTCAATGGTACAGATACCATAAATACTGTTAACTTCACCTTGTGAGTATCTTCTGGCCTAATTGACTCTGAGGCCTGGCCAACCAAAGTGCCGGGTCTTTGCACCTGACCTCCCCTCACCCAGTCCTCAGAGGTAACTGTGTATATGACAGTTTTTGCTAGAGTCTTGACCCCTGAGGGCATCACGGCATCAAGCGGTGTTATCCAGGCATACAAGGAAGTTTCCCTGACACTCTTCTCTTTGGGGACTGGATCAAGATCTTACAGGGGGAGGTAGGGGTTATCAATCACTTCTTTAATCAATGTAGCCCATCTAGTGAGCTGCCATGGCCCCCTGAAGCCATGGTTGCGTGCTTGCTCCTGCTGTGCTTAAAGAAGGTAAGTTGGAAGCGGTGTGTAATCAGGATCTTCCGGGTCACGATACACCCTGAAAACCTGAGGATATTGAAGAGTGCCTAAGGGTGGTGTCTGCATTGGTGTAGCATATGGGTTGTAGGGCCATCCAAGTTGTATTGCTGCATCCAGGGGGGTTGGACCCTCAGTCAGGTCGGTCAAGGGGGCACTTGCACTGGTAGAGCAAAACCCTGGGGGCAGCAGAACTGATGGTAGTGTGGGGCAGCAGGGTGCAGAGGGTGTCACAGGTGAGCTGGGTGCGGTTACTTTGCCTGGAGCAGTATTGTGCACCATCACCTGTTCACCATATGCTTGCTCCAGGGCTGGGGAAAGTGTTTGCAATGGAGTCACCATCTTCATGACTTGCCAACCCTCTGCCTTTGCTTCCATTAGAAGATTCCCTCGACCCATGGCGCTCTTACAGATGAGGCACAGTTGAAGATACCGCCCATCCCACTAACACGTGCACCCTTGAGGTGATATACTGGCGCCGTCTCGATGACCCCATTGCATCATGAACACCACCCTAGGTAAGGTTTCTAGGTGGCACTGACCACAAACATGGCCATCCAGAACCTTGTCCTGCTTCCAAGTCATACCGTGAAGCCCAGCAGTGAAAACAGAAACCTTCACTGGTTTTCTGTAGGATTGGTCTTCTCATAATATGTCAAGAAGGGAGGGCTTCAGACATATCACACACAAATCATTTGCTTGAGTCCAGGTTAGGTTTTCAGTTTCTGGGGATAAGTAACCTTTTTTAGCATATTGCAGCAAATCCAGGGCTCTGGCAGCCCAGAATGCATATGATGTTCTTCTCATTATAATCAAGCCCTAAACTGTTGCCAGTTCAACGAAGGGAGGTATTGTAGAGGTGTCATTGGACATTTTCAGCTTCTGGTTTTCTCTTAAACAGAGATTGGCTTCAACTGCTCCACTCCTTGGATCCCGTGTTCTTCTAAAAGGACAGTACTGCTGTCCAAAACTTGCTTAACGATGTCAGCCCGGTTGTACTTCGGCTTAACTGTCGCAGTCACGGGCTGGTGTTCTCTGATCCACACTCGTTGACCCACCTGAAAAGGCACCTTAGGTTGCTGTGACTCCTTTTTTATCTTTAGGGCTCTGCCCTTTTTCCTGAGATGTGAAGGGGCGTTGGTTTAGCTCTTGATGTTGGGGTTGTGACTTCAGGAAAGTCACAACCCCTCTGCCCCCCCCCCTCACCCTCACAGGCTCTCCCATCACCACTGCTTATTCCTTCCACTTCCTAGGCACCACCATCACCAGGGATCTCAAGTGGGAGCCGACCATCAGCTCCCCCATCAAAAAGGCCCAGCAGAGGATGTTCTTCCTGCGGCAGCTGAGGAAACTCAAGCTACCCACCAAGATGTTAGTGCAGTTCTACACGGCCATCATCGAGTCCATCCTCACCACCTCCATAACCGTGTGGTACGCAGGAGCCACTGCCAGGGACAGACTAAGGCTGCAGCGCATCGTGCGCACTGCTGAGAAGGTGATCGGCTGCAAGCTCCCATCTCTCCAGGATCTGTACATCTCCAGGACCCGGAGGCGTGCTGGCCGGATCATAGCCGATCCCTCACACCCTGGTCACGTACTGTTTGCCCCTCTCCCCTCAGGTAGAAGACTTCGGTCCATCCAGACTAAAACCTCCCGTCACATGAACAGCTTCTTCCCCTCTGCCATCAGACTGCTGAACACAAAGTGACTTATTGACTCTCGTGCACTATGTACAGCAGCTCAACCAGACTCATGTCAATCATCACTGTTTTCTTCCTGCATTTCCGACTGCACTATATGGTTCTCCACATTATCTGCTGCTCGCTAATATATTTAAACTGCTGACTAGTATTACTCATTCTTATTCTACACTTTATTGCATGTATAGTTTATTTATTTTATTTTATCATGTTTAATGTTGCAGCATTGCACCGAGACAAATTCCTAGTTTGTGTACTATATGAACAATGGCAATAAATCTGATTCTGATTCTGATTCTGATTCTGATTCTGATTCTGAGATGGAGGGGGCCTACCTGTGTGGTGTCTGTCATTCAGTTGTTGAGCCATTTCCAACACCTTTGTGCTCCAGTCTCTGGAGTTTTCATTCTTTCCAATCCAACTTTTCACCAGCCCAATCGTAGTTCCCACCACCCCATTAGCTTGTGGGGTGTATGGGGGGAATAAACTCTCATTACCCCAAACGGCTGACACCACTGATCCACCTGTGCATTGCGAAAGTGAGTGCAGTTGTCTGTTCTCAGTTTTGGCACCCCTAAGCATTTACAGGTCTCTTCCAACATCATAACTACACTGTTTCCATTGGCTTTTCACACGGCCTTTGCAATCATATAACCAGACATGGAGTCAACCAAGACTAGGATATATTTTTCACCCTTCTTGCCATTTACCCCATTGGTCCAGCTACATCCATGCATACTGAACCCCATGGCACGGTGCTCTTAATTGTCAACAATCCACCCTCTGCCCTCTTCTACCTGCGTTGTACTTTCAACATACTTCACAGTTCTTGAGGATCTGACGGATGCGATGTGTAGGGACCCAGAGTTGTAGTTTCACCAACTCTCTTCGTGTAGGGATTGTACCTGCATGACCCAGTGACTCATGCACTGCAGCCACTACTCTCTGCACGGAAACTTCTGGGATCACCCTTCCCTTGGGTGTTTCCTCCCAGTTCTCTTGACCTCCAAGGATGATTCTCCTCATCTGCACATAATGATCAACCTCATCGTTACCTTGCCAGTGAGGACCTGTCTTCTTGTGAGCTTTCTGGTACACTACTTCCAGCTCCGTATTCAACCTGATTTCTGCAATCTTCTTCCACAGGTCTTGATGCACCATCGGTTTTCCTTTTGCTCCTTTGAATCCATTTTCTTGCCAAATTGTTAAATCTTCATGCAGTGCTCTAGCACAATAATCACTATCTGTGATTAGTGTGGTCTTTTTTATCTTCCTTTTTTTCAACTCCAACAGGCCTTCCAGGACTGCTGTGACTTCACCTGTTTGTGCTGAACCGAGTACTTTACCATTTTTTCTCCACCTCTCCTTTTCTCCCTCTTTTAGGATAAAGCCCCAGTATGCTTTGTCATCAGGCCCTTTCCTAGACCCATCTGTGTAGAGTGTCCATCTTGATAGATGCTCTTTATCTTTGTTGGGTTTTGTTGTCTTCTTACTGACTGGTTGTGCAGGGCCTATTTCTAGGTTTGGGTCTTGCAGCAGATCTTCCCATTGCACCCACCTTGCATTTGTGGCTTTTGTGCTTTCTACTGCAGCTTTTGTCAGATACCCATGCACCTGACTTTGTGTGACTACCTTGATACCTTGCCCCTGGGCCAACTCTTTAAGGTGACTCCAGTATTTGGCTATAACTGCCAGTTCTTTCTCTTCTAGTGAATATTTCTTTTCCAGTGATGAGTGTAGCTCCAGAGGGCCACTAACCCACCATTTTCATTGGCCACAGTGACAATCATATCATCTTCATCACAACTTACTTCGGCCACCAAGTGAGTGGTGAGGCTTCGGGGCTCCAGGGTAACTGCATTTTGAATGGCTTTCTTCAAACCTTCCAGATGTTGTTGATATGATGCTGACCAGTCCCATTTCTTCTTTGCATTTGGAGACTTGTCAGTTTTCCTAAGCTTGGCGTAGAGAGGCCTAGCATATTTCTGATAACGAGGAACATGGTCTCTAACGTAGTTACAAAGCCCCAAAATCTTCTGCAACTCATTTTCTGTCGTGGGGGGCCTGATTTTTTACAACTTCTCCCTGTAACCACCCGAGAGTCCCAGTTCAGATGGGATTTGGAACCCCAGGTAGTCCACTTGGAAGCGGGCAAACTGACACTTTGTGAAGTTAAGTTTTAACCCCGCTGTTGTGAGTCTGTCAATGACTGTTTGTAGTTTTCTTAGGTGCTCTTCTTCTGTGTCGTCTGCAATGAACATATCATCAATGTAGATTGTGGCCTCCAGGCCTAGCAGTATATCCATTACTGCTGCTTGGAACACATTTGGTGAGTTCTTGTAACCCTGGGGGAGGTGCTGCCAGACATAAGATTGGCGTTTGTGGGTGAATGCTGTTTTACCTTGTGATTCTTTAGCTAATCTCAGTGAGAAGAACCCATTTGCCAAATCAATGCAGGATTTGTATTTTCTCACCTGCAGAGTCTTCAGGGTGCCTTGTGGATTTATCAGACTTGTTTTATTGGCTACTGTTCTTCTGTTGAGGGCCTTGAAGTTAATCACTGGCCGCCAACCTCCTCCAGCTGAGTCTGGTTTTCTTACTGCTTGAATGGGACTGTTGGTTGGGGGATTTGACTCTTTCCTAATTATGCCTAAAGCATTTAATTCCCTCACTATTTTGTTCATTTCTTCAGCAACTGCAGGGTTCAGGGGATACTGTTTTACTGCAGGGTGAATTCCTCCTTCAATTGTGTGGGTGTATTTTGCGCCCATGTCCCCACAATCATTTTTGAAATAGGCCACACTTGCAGTATGAAGGATTCGCTTTAATTCTTCTTTACCCTACGGGGAGAGATCGCTCTCCTCAACTTTTTGCTCCCTCACTACAGGCACAATCACTGGCTTGTACCATTTTTTGTCTGTCAAATTACTCAGGTACAGCAGGACATTACTGAAGTCTATTCGGACCTTGATGGACTGTAGGTGCTGTATTCTTGCTCTCAATCTTTTCTTTCAGCCTTCAGGATCCTGCAGATCATTTAGGTCTTTATGTAAGATTAAGTTGTATGGGCCTCTCACAAAAACAATGTCATTCCATACCCCATATGGCATTCTTGTAGTCTGCCCATCTGCAAGTATCACTGTTTGGTGCCCTTTTGTTTGTAGGGGTTGACAGGTCATCGACACCTCTGCTCCTGTATCTATCAAGTAGCGGACCCCATTGATGTTGGTGTAAAACATTTCTTCACCTTGGTAGACATTGTTTAAAATGACCTGCCCCCCGAGCTGCCATTACTTTTTGGCCCTCGAGAGGGTCTTCTGGTGTTCCTCTCGGTGGGCTTTCTTCTGTTCTGGGGTCAATTTCTGATACTCTTCTGGTGGCAAATAACCACTTTTCTTCTTGACTTCACCTTTGGGGCCTGTAGCTGAAGCAGTTTGTGCAGTTGCAGACAGTGGCTTGGGCCTTGGCCCTAGGGATTGTGGAGGTGGGGGAGTTCTTTCAGCCAGTTTATTTTTGGGTTTTTGTTGCTGTTCACCATGTTTTCTTTTCTTCTCAAAAAACTTGCCTTCCAAATCCCATTGAGACACCTTCTCATCCAGCTGTCCCTCACTAACAGAGGAGGGTAAGAGTGTCACGCCGCGCCGCTCATCAACGGCGCCACCTGCTCATCAACGGCGCCACCTGCTCACACACCTGTCAGTCATCAGCGGCGAGGGATATAAGCCGCCTCGCCCTGAGCTTCGGTCTGAAGCCGTAGACTTCATTTCCCTTCCATGGGCTTCTACCACATTCTCTTCAGCATCCTCGTTACCGGTAAGAAGATCACTTACCTCATCTTTCCAGTCTGCTCCCCTGTGCACAGGTGGATTCCTCGGCGGCAGACTATCTCGTCCCTCGTCTCTCCTCGCTGCTGCACCGAGCCCTGCAGGTGGCTGTCTCCCGGGCTTCCATCCTTGAAGCGCCAGTCATCCGCCCTAAACAAGTAAGCTTCTCTCCCTCGCCTATTCTCCTCCTGTGTTGGTGTGTGCTCATCACCCTGTGTCTAATTTCTCCCATAGGGTTGCCGGCTGAACGGTCTCCTGCCTCTGGGTCCGAAGCAGACGCCACCACCAACACATTAACATTCCGCAGACACGCACCCAAACATCCCTGTTGTTAATAAACAGTTTGAACTACTCTGAGCCTGTGTGTGTGCGTCTCCTGAGCCGAACGTTATGTCAGTACGGCTTCAGCAGAGCGGCTCGGCAGACGGCGGGCTCGCACACCGGTTTACCATCCTCGAGGCTCGGGTGGATCAGATTGTTTATCAGCAACAGGTGGTACTTAATCAATTATTAGAATTAACTAACCGATTGAACCGCTTGGACCCCCAACAGCCGTTCCCCCCGACTCGCCAGGGTGGCGCGGCTCCTGCTGTTCCAGCGGCCGTCCAGCCGGCTCCAGTGGCACCGGTTCGGCTCACACCGATTCCGACCCCCGCCCGCTTTAGCGGTAAGCTCGGCGGAGCGCGGGGGTTCATTATGCAGTGTGAGTCCATGTTCCACCGTGTGCCCGGAGATTTTCCCTCAGATCACAGCCGAATTGGTTACATAGGGAATCTTCTGGAGGGGCGTGCGTTAACTTGGACCTACGCCGTAATGGCGAGGCCCAGTTATGCCACCCTCACCTATGACCAATTCGTGAGGCGCTTTCTGGAGGTCTTTGACCATTCTCAAACTGAGACGGTCCAGGTCGATCGGCTTCTCGCTCTCCAGCAGGGAAGCCGGTCGGCAGCGGACCACTCGGTCGACTTCCGGGTAGCGGCGGAGGAATTGGGCTGGGAGGAACGCTCCCTCTGTGGCCTGTTCCTCCGCAGCCTCAATAGTGATCTGAGGGATGAACTGGCTGGTCGGGATATCCCTGGGACGTTAGCGGAGCTGACGTCCTTAGTGGTAAGTTTGGATAACAGGCTGCGCGAGCGCTCCTCGGGGCGGAAGTCTTCTTCTTCTCGCCCTCGTGGAGCCTCGCCGCACCTGTTCCAAGCTCGCCCCCTGGCGGCACCGCCAGCATCGTGCCCCGAGGAGTCGGAGCCGATGGTGACGGGCTGGACCAAACTTTCCCCTGTGGAGAAACAACGCCGCCATGAGTTGGGCCTCTGCATGTATTGCAGAGGTGACAAACACACCGTGGAGCGTTGTCCACGGAAAGCCAGTCGGTGGGGTCCGCGAGTCACTGTTGGGGGCCTCACGGACGTCAATCGGTTAGGATCACTCACCCAATTGAAGCTGCCCATCCGTTTCTGCCATAACCCCACTGGGCACCTCACCCACGCACTGGTGGATTCGGGCGCAGAAGGCAGCTTCATTTCACAAAGCCTGGCAACCCGATTGGGCATCCACTGCCAGGCACTCAACACTCCCATCTCCCTAGTCCACCTCTCCCGTGCCTCCCTTGGGAGAGTGACACATCAAACTGTCCCCGTACCGGTCATCATCTCGAGAAACCACCGGGAGGAGATGACCTTCTACGTCCTCCCCAACTCTGTGTCGCCCGTCATCCTGGGGTATCCCTGGCTCCGTCTTCACAACCCGGTCCTGGATTGGAGATCAGCTGGGGTATCGGCATGGAGTACATTCTGCCTGGGCACCTGCCTCCAGTCCGCTGCCTGCTCGCCGTCCGCTCCTCCCCCCGCGACGGACGCTGCACCCCCGGACCTGTCCCTGGTGCCTCCGGAGTTTCACGACCTGGGTATGGTGTTCAGTAAAGCGAAAGCTATGTCTCTTCCCCCTCATCGGCCCTACGACTGTGCCATCAACCTCCGCCAGGGGGCTCCGTTACCTTCTGGTCGGCTCTACAGCCTGTCAGCGCCGGAGAAGGAGACGATGAACACATATCTGAAGGAGTCATTAAACGCTGGGATAATCCGCCCATCATCGTCACCCGTGGGGGCAGGGGTCTTCTTCGTGGGAAAAAAGGATGGGTCCCTCCGCCCTTGCATCGACTACCGGGCCCTCAATGATATCACGGAGAAGGACCGTTACACCCTGCCCCTCATGGACACTGCCTTCCACTCCCTCCAGGGGGCGACCTGGTTCACCAAGCTGGATCTACGCAGCGCTTACCACCTCGTCCGGATCCGGGAGGGAGATGAGTGGAAGACAGCCTTCCGTACCCCGAACGGCCACTTTGAGTACCTGGTCATGCCGTTCGGGTTGACCAACGCTCCAGCCGTCTTTCAGCGCCTTATAAATGACGTCCTCCGGGACTTTATTGGCCTTTTCGTGTTCGTCTACCTGGACGATATTCTCATCTTCTCCAAGTCCAGGGACGAGCACCAGGTCCACGTGAGGCGGGTCCTCCAAAGACTGCTGGAGAATCGTCTGTACGTGAAGGCAGAAAAATGTGAATTTTACGCCAGAACTACGTCCTTCCTGGGGTTTATCATCGCCCACGACAAGGTGCTCCCAGACCCAGAGAAGGTGAAAGCGGTGGTGGAGTGGCCTACACCTGCATCTCGGAAGCAGGTGCAACAGTTTGTTGGCTTCGCCAATTTCTACCGCCGCTTTGTCCCCAACTTCAGCTCCATCGTTTGGCCACTGACCCGCCTCACGTCCCCGAAGGTCCCGTTCCGGTGGACCGAAGAGGTCGCTGCCGCCTTTAAGGCGCTGAAGGCGGAGTTCTCCTCCTCCCGGGTCCTTCGCCAGGTCGACCCCGCGCTGCAGTGCATTGTTGAGGTGGACGCCTCGGACACGGGAGTGGGAGCAGTGCTGTCCCAGCGGTCGCCGGACGATGGCGCCAAACGACCGTGCGCCTTCTTCTCCCGGTGCTTGTCCCGGCGGAGAGGAACTATGATGTGGGGGACAGAGAGCTCTTGGCCATCAAGCTCGCCCTGCAGGAGTGGCGCCACTGGCTAGAGGGGGCGAACCTGCCATTTGTGGTCCTCACGGACCACAAGAACTTGGAATATTTACGATCTGCCAAGCGCCTGAACGCCCGCCAGGCGCGCTGGTCTCTGTTCTTCCCCAGGTTCCAATTTTCTATCACCTTCAGGCCTGGCTCTAAGAACGGCCTGCCTGACGCCCTCTCTAGGCAGTTCACTCCCGTGGAATCGGAGGAGACGCCCCACTCCATCCTGCCCAGGTCGTGTGTCGTGGGAGCCATCTCGTGGGATATCGAGGCCAAGATCCGGAAGGCACAGGAGGTGGAGCCTGATCCTGGCGGCGGACCGGAGGGAAGACTGTTCGTCCCATCTGCGGTCCGAGGAGAGGTCATCCACTGGCTCCACACCTCCCGGCTCACCTGTCATCCCGGCACCTCCCGGATGATCAGCCTCCTCCAACGGTCTTTTTGGTGGCCAGGCCTGCTACGCCCGGGCTTGCCCAGTCTGTGCCACCGGCAAATCAGGAAATGCCCCTCCAGCGGGTCTGCTCCAGCCTCTGCCCGTCCCCGGCAGGCCCTGGTCGCACATCGCACTGGATTTCGTCACTGGACTCCCCGTTTCCAACTCCTTTAACACCATCCTGACCATCGTGGACCGTTTCTCCAAGGCGGCACACTTCGTCCCCCTGCGAGGTCTTCCTACCACCCTGGAGACGGCGGGCCTCCTCGTCCAACACGTGGTCAGGCTGCACGGGATTCCGGTGGACGTGGTCTCGGACCGGGGTCCCCAATTTTCATCCAAGGTTTGGAGGTCCTTTTGCAACGCCATCGGAGCCAAGGTGAGCCGCTCCTCCGGCCATCACCCCCAGTCTAACGGGCAGTGTGAGAGGACCAATCAGGAGCTGGAGGCTGCGCTCCGCTGTGTTGCAAGATCCAAGCCGACGTCATGGAGCAACCATCTCGCCTGGGTGGAGTACGCCCACAACACCGCCCGCTCTTCTGCAACGGGGATGTCCCCCTTCAAGGCGTCCCTGGGTTACGACCCCCCGCTGCTTCCAGCGCAGGAGAGCGAGGTAACTGTCCCGTCAGTTAGGGTGCACCTGAGGCAGTTCCGCTCCATCTGGGCCGCCGCGCGTCCTGCGCTTTTACGCACAGCGGAGCGCAACAGGACCGTGGCGGACCGGCGTAGAAGACCTGCCCCGGCATACAGAGTTAGGCAACTTGTCTACGTTTCCACCCAGGACGTCACCCTAAAAGGCGAGAGGAGAAAGCTGGCACAGCGCTTCATGGGTCCCTTTCCCATCTCCCGGATCATCAACCCGGTGGCTGTGCGTGTGGCTATTCCCCCCTCCCTCCGCATCCATCCCACTTTCCACATGTCGAAGGTGAAGCTGGCAGTTACCGACCCCCTTTGCCCTCCTCCTGCAGCGCAACCCGCACCCTGGATGGTTGGTGGCCATCCGGCCTGGTCCGTCTCCTCCATCCTGGACTCCCGGCGCCGGGGTCGTGGGTTGCAATACTTGGTGGACTGGGAGGGCTATGGGCCCGAGCATCGACAGTGGGTGCCCCCGTCGTTTGTGTTGGACCCATCGCTCATCGCGGACTTCCACCGAGCGCACCCGGATAAGCCATCGCCAGGAGGCGCTGCTAGAGGGGGGAGTACTGTCACGCCGCGCCGCTCATCAACGGCGCCACCTGCTCACACACCTGTCAGTCATCAGCGGCGAGGGATATAAGCCGCCTCGCCCTGAGCTTCGGTCTGAAGCCGTAGACTTCATTTCCCTTCCATGGGCTTCTACCACATTCTCTTCAGCATCCTCGTTACCGGTAAGAAGATCACTTACCTCATCTTTCCAGTCTGCTCCCCTGTGCACAGGTGGGTTCCTCGGCGGCGGACTATCTCATCCCTCGTCTCTCCTCGCTGCTGCACTGAGCCCTGCAGGTGGCTGTCTCCCGGGCTTCCATCCTTGAAGATAAGATAAGATAAGATAAGCCTTTATTAGTCCCACAATGGGGACGCCAGTCATCCGCCCTAAACAAGTAAGCTTCTCTCCCTCGCCTATTCTCCTCCTGTGTTGGTGTGTGCTCATCACCCTGTGTCTAATTTCTCCCATAGGGTTGCCGGCTGAATGGTCTCCTGCCTCTGGGTCCGAAGCATACGCCACCACCAACACATTAACATTCCGCAGACACGCACCCAAACATCCCTGTTGTTAATAAACAGTTTGAACTACTCTGAGCCTGTGTGTGTGCGTCTCCTGAGCCAAACGTTATGTCAAAGAGTTTGTGGAATGTCACCTCTCCTCTCCTGCCTTCGGTGATCTTCCTCAAAACCTGTACCCACCTCGTGCGTGGTGCATCTCTTTTGACCAGGTGCCAGACATGCATGAGTGTGCTGCCTGCATCTAACTGTTGCTTCATCTTTGCCACCATGCTGTCTTCATCTTCATCATCTTCTAGCACCATTCTCAAATATTAAGTTTTAGCTGGTTCTGTGTTATCTAAGGGCACCCTACTGTCGGTCACACAGCTTAACCATAGTTTTTTTGCTAATTCATTGTGTGCAGTACCTTCCACCACCTCCCAAACACTTTTCAGGTAGTCTAATACTGCTTGATTTGCTTTTGGTGGGGGTACTATTGTGTTTAGAACCTTAATGTCTCTATAGGCCCCTTCTCTTTGCAGATGTGATACTGACATATCAGTTGGGCTTGTGCTTTGCAACTTTTCTTTTACCTCCCACACCTGCCTCTGAGGAGGCTCTTCTTCCTCATCATCAGCAGAGACTTCTTCTTCTTTTAACACTTCTTTTGATGTTTTCGTGCAGCTTTCTTCATTCTTCTCAGCATGACATCATGTGTTATTTCAAAGAAAGCTTTTCTGAATAGTTTGGTGAGTTCTATTGCTTTGTCTACTTTGGCATAGGATGGCATCATTAACAGATTCGCCCACTCACCATATGTAGCTGTTACTGGCAGGGTTTTGAACATGGCTTGTTGCTGACCCCAACCTGCTGGGACTTCAAATTCAGCTTGCCCAACTTCTGGCATATATCCCCTATGCTGGTCTTTTGTTTCAATGGGGCCAATACTAAGGTCACGGGCCATTTTGGCTGAGACTCTTTCAATATCTACCAGGGGGTCTTCTTTTTTCTCACATCTGCAGCTGCCGACTCTCAAACACCGCAAGGGTTGCAGTGGCCGTTCTTCAGATAGCACACTTTTGTCGTCACTTTCGGGGTTGTTTTGCTCAAGTTGTTCCTGCTCCCTTTCCAGGGAGTCAGGATCTTCTTCAGGGTCTTCATGTTGCTGTCTCCTGCCCCTTCTGCTTCATCATAATACCTGTCGGGACTGCATTGAGAGTCATCAGGATAGCTTTCTGGACTGTGTTCCGTCCACACCCCAACTGTGTTCTGCCGATGGGGCCTGTCTGTTGTTTCAGACGGCTCTCTACCTCTTGAGGCTGATGACCTTACTTGCGATAGAGTGGGTGGTGACTCTTTGGTGTGATGAGCTGCTTCGTTGACCTTCTGCCCCACCTTTTCTTGCATTTTCCATACCTTCACTCATCTGAGCTGGGGTCAGCTGTACTTCTTGGCTGTCAGAGTTCTTCTCCCTCTTCACCTTACAAGCAGCTTCCTCTTTCAAGCACAGCTCCTCATCTTGTTCTGGTGAGATTACCATGACTATTTCATTCACTGAGCGCCAGTCTCCTAAGCAAGTCATGTAGTCTTTCACCACTGCTGTTAATGCCTTCTCCGCCTCACCCCGGTAGAGAGAGACAGTGATCACCCCTCGTAGTGCCACCACTACTCTTCCTTGCTTGAGACGGGAGGCTCGGTTAAAGGCCTCAGCTAATCTTGAAGCCGTAAGCACCCAATGAACTTCAACCTTTTTACCTTTCTTGAATTCTTCAGTGGGAACCAGCAGGATCATATAGTAAGGAATGTCACCCCCACTCACCATCTCTATGGCGCTTTCTTCTCGGCCTTCAACAAACCAAGTTTTCCTGACTGCTTGGACTTCTGTTTGATAATCATCACCAGCTCTTACATGAAGTTCTTTTCTGAAGGGGGCATTTCTTATTCTCAGCTCATGGTCGGTGAACACCACTAACACATCCGCCTCCAACTGCCAGGGCCTAGCTACCAACCGATAAGCCTGACCCTTTCATTTTGACATGATCAGATGAGCTTCAGGGGGGAGTGGGGGGAGCGGAGACTTCAGGGTATCTAGATAGGATGCAACTTTTGTGTAGGGGTTTCTGTCAAATCTTCTGCTCGTGCCGTCATTGGGGACAGGGCTCTGAGCTTGAGGAGGGTGAGGAATGCTAGGAAACTTTGGCGGCTGAGCTCCACCCGGCCCTTGTGCCTTTTCTCTGCCTCTTACTACCGTTGCTGGTGTACCCAGGGTTGCTGCTGGAAATGGCACCGGGCTTACTCGACCAGGACGCTGATGTTTTCTGCTTCCTACCAGAGCCTTGAGTCTCTCTAGGAGTTCTGGGTCGGGTGCTGACACTTTCTTCACTGATGGGGGTTGGGGGTCTTGGTCCCCCTGCCAGTCTACCCTGGATCTTTGACGCCCTTCTACCTCGTCCTCCATTTGACGGTGCTGTGGAGTCAACTGTTTCTTTAGTGCTTCTACTGAGACAGCTAACTGCTCAGTTGTTCTTGCCAACGCTTCTATTGCGCCCTCTTCGTCCGAAGTCTTCTGTTTTTCTTCGTCACTTTCTGAGGGAGATAGTTGATCTTCTGACCGCTCACCATATTCTTCATATGTCCCCAAGCGTCAGCATTGGCTCAACCTCACTGAACTCGAGTAATTCGTCTCACTGTCACTGCCCTCAGGCCGTTGGAGAAGTTGTGGTCGTAGGTGAGCCTTATACCGCTCGTCGTACTGCCTAAGTTCCTGCAGCTGTGCAGTATACTCTTCATACCTCTTTGCCACTGGTGTGTCTTCTTTGATGAGACCTGCAGACACTTGCATTTCCCTGGCCACCATTTTGACCAGGGGGTTGAGATCTTGACCAGAGCTTCACAGCTTCACCACTTCATACAGGCCTTCTTCCAGCTGCTCTAGCCATTTTACCCACCATTCCAGCCACTGCCCGATCTCCTTCTTCCAGGCAGCAACTGGCGGGCACTTCACCACCAGCAGAGGGATGCCCTGGTAACTTGACAGCAGGAGATACTGACTTGAATTCTTCACTTCAAGGCTGATGTCTTCCCCCAGTCTCTCAGGGGTGATGTCCAGGCCAGCTTGGCTGTAGTTGCGACTAATTTCTTGCAGGACTTTACTGGTCCAGGTGAGCGGGTCACCTGAATGCAGCATAACCCCCACTATAAAATGGATTCTTGCAGCTTGCCTCTTTGATGTCAATTTTTCTTCACCATCCGGCGCTCCCTCTAGGGGTTTCAGCCCAAAATCTTCCCCAGAGGGACCCACTCCACCTTTGAATTCCCTGGAGAGCTCTGCTGGCACAGAACCCCCAGGGGCACCGTCTTGCATACCTTCCATCTTCTCTGTGGCAGGGGCAGGGCTTCCTCCTGCCCCCCTGCAACTCGATCCCTTCTTCCATCTTCTGTGTAGGTCATTGTGTGTCTTCCGTTCAAAGCCTCCCCTTAGCGCATCGGGGCACAGGGATGAGGGGATAGACCTAGGTCACTGCACCTCCTCCCAGACCTCATCAGACCCAGCCAATTCAATGCTCCTAGCCCTGTCAGCTTCTTGGCAGGACTCTGAAGCCAGATGCACCCACGTTGCCTATCAATTTCTTGATAGGTTGGTACCTGTTGTGGTGCTCCCTCGTAGGCTACCATTGTAGCAGGACTAAGGCAGGACACCGCCTACCTGCGCCTTACAGCAGGGTCTCTTGAACAGCACAGCAGTCGCTCTTGATTGCTGGAATCTTCTTAGCTGCTCTGGCTCCTCGAATCTAACAGCTTTGTGGACCCCGGTGCTCCTTTGGGGCCCACCAAGGGACGTCACCGTGTTGAAGACCCTTTGACCTTGTACCTCAAGATTGAAGTTAGGCTTACCAGCATGCAGTTCCTAGAGGAATTTTCCTCATAGGAAATTCTGTCACATGTGTGTGTGTGAGTGCTTGGTGACTGTGAGGGTTAACCCAGCTCCACTGTCTTCCATCTACCAGGCGACCTCCGCTTACCTGTATACCAGACCTCTGACTGAGTGACATGTTCAGTCAGACACCTGGAATACCCCCTTGGTATTAACGACAGCCCCTCGTGGTCTTGTTTTGCTCTTGTTAATCTGGGTGAATGTTGAAGATCAGTAAAACTGATCTACAGAGGGTCTGTTTTAAAAACACCTTAAAGAGTAACCTTTAAAAACTCATAAAAATGTAATACCTCTTGCAGAAAAATACCTTCTTGAAAACCAGTAAAGACGGACACTGAATCAGTGATCTCACAAACTCCCATACTGTCTTTTAAAATGCTGTAGTATTTATTGAAAGTCTGCAAAGCTCAGCCAAAAAGGATATACTTGTATAAAAATGGTCAATTAACCACTTGCGCTCCGTTGTTCCGCAGGCAGGCAAGTCTCTGCGTCCTAGGACGCACGAGGGCGCACTCGGACACATAGTCCAGATTTTGGTGATGTAGGTGGTGTTGGCGTCCAAGTGCCACTGGGAAAAAAAAAAAAAAACTGCAGACAAAGCCGCAAAGAGATTAGTTCATCTGATTGACCTCTCATTCGACTAATAAGAGCCTTGAATTGGGTTTCTGAAACCTTGAAGAGCCAATGAATGAAAACCTAGGAAGGAGGACCCGCCTACTGTGAATGCAGGAGCCAATTGAAGCACAGAAATTCAGGCTGGGTGAAGAGAGACTTACTGCTGCAGCAGATGAAAACAAAGGACGCTGGACAAATCTGCTACAGACCCAGGCTCACCCAGCAGCATGGAGAACACCCACAAGTGGGACCTGCACTCATTCCAGCAGAATAGACGTTTAGGATTCTCTTCCATCATCATAGGCCGACGGAGGCCGACGACAAAAGTCGTAAATCATTCACCAAAACCGCAATATTGGAATTACGTTTTGATCGGGATCCACAAGCGGACCAGCGTCGCGTTCATCTGACAATTGGGAAGAGAAGTTCGCCAGGACTCTGCTGCTGTGAAGAGGTAATGTGTTAAAAGCTAAATTATTATTTATCCCTGAAAACTGTAATCCAAAAATGACTTTTGACCGATCGGTAAATTGTAACTGTACGGTGCACGCACTTCGTACTTTGTGCGCCGCGATAAACTGTTCATTTGCCGTGTTCGGACCGTGAACGCCCCCCTTCCCCGCTGCAGAAGAGGAGCGGGGGGGGGGGCCTTCACGGTCCGAACGCCCCCGGTCCGCGGGGGGAAGCCGCTCTGACTGCGCAGCGGTCGTCACATAGACATATGAGTCTATTCCTTCATGTAGCGATGGCCGTCCTCTGTAGCGGGGGGGGACAACCCCCCCTACACACACACAGTAGCGAGGGGGGAAGCCGCTGTGACAGCGTTGCTGTGGAAACATGCAACCAGTGTAATCCGTCATGTAGCGAGGGCCGAACTCCGTGCTTGGTAGCGGGGGGGGGGGACGACCCCCCCCCACACACACACACAGACACAGCCCTGAGTGTGACCTTTCATTAGAGCCTAAAGTGAAGATTCTACATTGAATTATTCAAAAATTACAGACATTTTTCCAAACTGTGCCATTTGGCACAATTTGGCACAGTTCCAAAACGCCTGGGAACAGCCTGAGAACAAAGCTGTGTAAAATATTCATTTTTTGTGGTATTGTTACCAAATTTGGATATCAGCTTGATAACACTTGGTTCTACATTTCTGTTGCATTTTCCAGCCGGATCGGACAGCTGTGTGTTATTTGCAAGTATTTGTATCCAAAAAAAAAACATGTCCAAATTTATTTTCTTCAAGTTCAGTATGTTTAGATGACTTTAACTCAGTGGCCGGAGCACGTAGAGAGATTATGTTTTTTTTGCCAAAAAATTCAAAGTGTTTTCTTTTAAATGAGACCAACCCCATGAAGATGCTGCAAAGGGTTGAATAACAGCTTTCGATTTACTTTGGGCCCGATATTTTTTGGCATTTTTAGGAAAATTGCCCGGAGTGCAAGGGGTTAAATCAAAATGATAAAATTCAAAATCAACCCAAAAACTGATTGAAAAACCTTGATTCAAAAAGAAGGTATTGATAAAATGAGTCATTTGATCAAAAAGTGAAATCATTCAAAAATATAAAAATTCAAAATCACCTTGATCAGCCAAGAAAATCAAAATTTAAAATCAACCAAAAATCTGAAAAATCTGAAAGAGTCCAAAATAAAAGAAACACTTTGAATAATAAAACCTGTTAAAAAAAACAAAAACAACAACAAACAAACAAAAAAAAAATCTAATCAATTTGTGGATAAATGTCTAAAGAAGCCTTGTCGAGAGAGAAAAAGGTTGGCTGGAGGGTAAGGTGAGAGGGGCCCTTTAAGTGGATGCCTCAAGCCTCCAGCTTGAGGGGAGAAATCTTGCAGCCCCAGCTCCCTTGCTCTCTTCTGTGGGGACCCACGATGTGATGCAGCATGTTGGGAGAGCTGCCAGCTGTGATGACTCCACTTCCTTCTTCTGGTCTTCTGGAGTGTTGATTTTTTCGTTCTTGCCTCAGAAGATTTAGAGTTGTTAAAAATTGAAGAGTTGAGATGGTATCTGATCCATTTTCCTAGCAGCATTTTTTTTTTTTCCTTCTCAGAATCAGAATCAGAATCAGCTTTATTGGCCAAGTATGCACAACACATACAAGGAATTTGACTTTGGCTAAAAATTTGCTCTCGTTGTTCAGGTGTAAGATTTAAATAAGATTTAAATAAGGATTCAATGACAACAGAGTATGTACAGTAAATTACAGTCTGTCCATGTTTCTATAAAAGGATGCAAATATATACAGGAATATATGCAGTTATTTACTCAGACTATCCACTCTTGCAGAAATATATGAAAAAAATATTTCAATGTGAACTCAGATTCAGTGATATAATGTGAATGAAGTAAAAAGCAGTGTGAGAGTTATGTGCAATGTAAGAATGGATGAAAAATCATGAGTACAGCAACAGGTAGGACTAGGTGAATGTTAGGAGTTCATCACAGTGATGGCTTGAGGAAAGAAACTGTTCCTGTGATAGGTGGTTTTGACCTTCAGTGATCTGTTCTCTTCAATCTTCTGCCATGGGATGATGATGATGCCCTCGAGACCACCGAAAATGAACATTTCGGGACTTTTGAACAGAGTTTTTATACCATTTTTACACTCAACTGTGATTGGCTAGCAATCTCCCCATAGGCTTTTTGGCTTCTATGATTGGCTTAATGCTAACTTTTATAAAACATTTCCTTATTCTGCACGTCTCCCCCTGATCACAATAATCAGCCATGTGCCACGTACACCCCCCTGCTTCCAGTAAACGGCCACGTGCTACTCATGCACTGCTCACTCCTTGCGATCGTGGCTGTCTGGTTTCGCCTATCTCAGCACTTGTCCCTCAAGTTTTGCTCATCTCATCATTTTCCATTACCAAAATAAATCAACTCACTGTCTCTGCTACTTTCAGTTCCTCTTTTTTCTCACATGCTTTCCCATCAACAGGTCTTGCTGAACATTTCACAGTCTGAACCCACATAAACCTTTCTTTGTGCAGTTAAAATTTACATATGATCACAGTTGGATTACACTCATTATTTTGGTTGATTACATACTTCTTCATCCGCCACCACTCAGCTTAGCCCAGGGGTGGGCAGTGAGGGCCATTCCACTGCAGTTTTTCTGTTCCACCCAGTCTCTTCAGCAGTTGTTTGCTCTCATCAGCTCCAAGGATTGCTAATCAGTGAAGCCACCTGCTGAAGAGACAGGGTGGAAAAGAAAACCTGCAGTGGAATGGCCCTCCGCGGCACATGATTGCCCACCCCTGGCTTAGCCCCTGTCTTCCCCATCAGAGAATCATTGTCTGCTCCCTCCAAAGTAAATAAAAATATAATGTATAAGCATCGCAAAGTGATAAAGCAAAATATTGGTAAAACTCAAATTAAACATAAAGCCTCTAAATTGAATGATTTGGCCTCTGTTCCTCCTCATAATTTAAAAATTAAATGTGGTTTATTAAATATTAGGTATCTAACTCCCAAGCCTCTGTTAGTCCATGATCTGTTAATTGATCATCAGATTGATTTAATTTCCCTGACAGAGACTTGGTTAGGGTAAGAGGATTATGTTGGTTATTTAAACTGTCAAAATCCCAGAAGTTCTGGTCGTGGAGGAGGAGTAGCAACAATTTACCATTCCAAATTACTAGTTAATGTAAAGCAAAAAACATGTTATAATTCCTTTGAGGGCCTGGTCCTCAGTATTGGGCACTTTAGCAATTTTAGGTTAAACCCAATTTTATTTGCCATAGTTTATAGTCCCCCATCAACCTACTCAGAATTTTTATCCGAATTTGCTGATTTCTTAGCTGATTTAGTGCTGAAATCTGATAGAATAATTATAGTAGGGGACTTTAATATACATGTGGATGTAGATAGTGACTGCCTTAATGTGGCATTTAATTCAATATTAGACTCGATTGGGTTTTCTCAGAAAGTAGGAAATTCTACTCATTACCTCCACCATACATTGGACCTTGTTCTGACATATGGCAAAGATATAGAAACTCTTGTAGTGTCTCCTCATAACCCTGTACTGTCAGACCATTGTCTGTTAACCTTTGATTTTACTGACTATTTGGCTCCTAAAGAAAAATATTATTACAGTAGATGCCTCTCAGATGATGCTGTTACTAAATTTATGCTGATTGTTTCCTCTATGCCATGTGTCAACACAACGGAAATAAGCTATAAACAGCTTGCTCCTTCTGTAATTGATAACATGGTGGATAGTGTTTCAGCTTCTCTGCATCAGACTCTAGACTTGGTGGCCCCCTTAAAAAAGAAAAAGTCTAATCAGAGATTTCTAACTTCTTGGTTCAACACAGAAACTCGTAGCTTAAAACAGAAGACTCGTCAATTAGAAAGAAAATAGCGCTCCACTAATTTAGATTAAATCTATTTAGCTTGGGGAAATCATGTTTTAATTTATAAAAAAATCTCTTAGAAAAGCTAGGACGAGTTATTACTCTGCATTAACAGAAGAGAACAAGAATAATCCTAGGTTTCTTTTCAGTACTGTAGCCAGGTTGACAAAGAGTCAGGACTCTGTCAATCCTAGCATTCCCTTAGAGCTTACTAGTCAGGACTTTATGAACTTTTTCAAAAATAAAATTTCATCCATCAGAGATAAAATCAATCAGATTCTTTCCACAGTTTTTTTTTTTTTTTTTTTTTTGTTACTTATTTGTACCCGTAGGTAGACTTGGTTTGCAGTCTGGTGACAAGCCACCGGCTGCTGGTTGCTGCGTGCGCGAGCGCCCTAAACCTACATGTTTTTGGTGTGCGGGAGGAAACCGGAGAAATCCCGGAGTAAACCCGCGCAACACGGGGAGAACATGCAAACTCCACACAGCTCACTGTTGGTCGGGGGCTGGGATCGAACCCACAATCTCATGATCCCCGCGATCCCCCGGCCGAGGGTAAAACTGTGCTGTCACAGTGCTAAACCACTGCGCCACCGTGCAGTGGTTTACTGCAGTTAAATTAAATACTATAACTACTACAACTCCTTCTATTGATGTCTGTCTTGATGAGTTTACTCCAATCGACCTTTGTGAGTTAGACAAAATAGTTTCCTCATCCAAACCTTCAACTTGTCTTTTAGACCCTATTCCTACCAGGTTATTTAAAGAAGTCTTCCCACTTATTGGTAGCCTTATTCTTCATATAATCAATTCTTCATTAACTTTAGGCCATGTACCGCAGGCTTTTAAAATGGCTGTAATTAAACCCTTACTCAAAAAGCCAACGCTAGATCCAGGAGCTTTAGCTAACTATAGACCAATCTCTAATCTCCCTTTCATTTCAAAAATCTTAGAAAGAGTTGTTGCTACGCAAACTGATCCTCGCTTTTGTTAGCTCGAGATTAGATTATTGTAATTCTTTATTATCAGGCTGTCCTAAAAAAATCTTTAAAAAGTCTTCAGCTGATCCAAAATGCTGCAGCAAGAGTTTTAACAGGTAATAGAAAGAGAGATCATATCTCTCCGGTTCTGGCCTCCCTTCATTGGCTTCCCATAGAGTTTAGAATTAAGTTTAAAATCCTTCTTCTTACTTACAAAGCTCTAAACAATCAGGCTCCTTTTTATTTAAAAGATCTGATACTACCGTATTATCCTAACAGAGCACTACACTCCCAAAATGCAGGATTACTTGTAATACCTAGAATCTCCAAAAGTACAATGGGAGGCAGAGCCTTCAGTTATCAAGCTCCCCTCCTGTGGAATCAGCTGCCAATCTGGATTCAGGAGTCAGACTCGATCTCTGTTTTTAAGAATAAGGCTAAAACCTACCTTTTTGATATAGCCTACAATTAGGGAGGGATCATGTGTTTCTGAACCCTCACTTAGTTATGCTGCTAATAGGTTTAGTCAGCCGGGGGACCTCCAGTAATGCACTGGGCCTCGCTCCTTTTCTCATTCTCAATGAAATATTTTTTTTTGCTGGTCATTAACATTTGTTTGTTCTCTCCCATAGATTGAGTCCCCATCGTGCTGTTTGCTCTCTACATGTCTGTTCTTTTCTTCTTCTCTATCCCCTCACCCCCCAGCCAGTCGCAGAAGATGACTGCCCCTCCTTGAGCCTGGTTCTGCTGGAGGTTTCTTCCTGTTAAAAGGGAGTTTTTCCTCTCCACCATTGCCAAGTGCTTGCTCACAGGGGATTGCCTGATTTCTGGGGTCTTTCTGCAACTGTGGGGGTTCCCCCTACAGTTGATAGTCCTATGAGATGACTGTTATTGTGAAATTGCGCTATATAAATAAAGTTGAATTGAATATGTGAGAGGCAAAAGCAGCGTTGCCACGCTGTATGATGTATGGTGTATGATAATTACAGGTGTAATTATCATACACCTGTAATTATCAGGTGTATGATAATTACAGTATTTGTATGATAGTTTTGCCCTCTATACAATGTATGATCAATAATTCCAAAAATCCCATAATGAAAGATTACTTGACCCCTTCATTAGGTGGCTGACTTAATATATTATTAGCAAACACAATCAGAATATGGATCCTGTGCATACATAGTACTCTTGTTGTTATGCATCGTCTCACATATGCGGAGACGTGTCACGGAAGCAGAGCAGAGCGGCAGCCTGGGATAGAGGCTAGTGATGGGATCTACATTTCACTGAAATGTACTGAGTCAACCTAAAAAGATCCATGGTTAACCGACTCACTCTGGGCTGTACTGGAGCTCCAACTACCTACCACTCACTGAACAGAGAGTCAGCTGAACCGAGCAGGCGGGGCTCGTTTGCTGTTCAGACAGGTGATTCAGCTGGCGATTCCTGGCTTCCACTACAGTTCTGGTGAGTGAGTCATACGTCATTCACACATAAAAACTATTACAGTCAGTCGAATGATTCACGTCCATTACAGCACTAATGCAGACATGGCAGACTCAACAAGTAGCCTAAGTAACATCACAAGCAGGTTGAGAAACAAATGGAGGAGCATCCCGTTTTACTGGGTAGGTTAAACCTGTTGTTAGCATTAGCACTAAAGTCTTCTGTTGCTTCTGCAACATGTAAATGTCTGCAAAAATTTCACTGGATTGTGGTTCAAAAAAAAAAAAAACTGCAACCAGTTTCTACTTACAGTGCATCCGGAAAGTATTCATAGCGCTTCAGTTTTTCCACATTTTGTTATGTTACAGCCTTATTCCAAAAGGGATTAAATTCATTTTTTTTTCATCAAAATTCTACACACGATACCCTATAATGACACCTTGAAAAAAAAAAAGTTTTTTGAGATTTTTGCAAATTTCTTAAAAATAAAAATAAACTAAGAAATCGCATGTACATTAGTATTTGCAGCCTTTGCTATGAAGCTCAAAATTGAGCTCAGGTGCATCCTGTTTCCACTGATCATCCTTGAGATGTTTCTACAGCTTAATTGAAGTCAGCTTGTGGTTAATTCAGCTGATTGGACATGATTTGTAAAGGCACACAGTTGTCTATATAAGGTCTCACAGTTGACAGTGCATGTCAGAGCACAAACCAAGCATGAAGTCAAAGGAATTGTCTGTAGACCTCCAAGACAGGATTGTCTTGAGGCACAAATCTGGGGAAGGGTACAGAAAAATTTCTGCTGCTTTGAAGGTCCCAATGAGCAAAGTGGCCTCCATCATCCATAAATGAAAGAAGTTCAGAACCACCAGGACTCTTCCTAGAGCTGGTCGGCCATCTAAACTGAGCAATCAGGGGAGGAGGGCCTTATTCAGGAAGGTGACCAAGAACCCGGTGGTCACTCTGTCAGAGCTCCAGCATTGCTCTGTTGAGAGAGGAGAACCTTCCAGAAGGACAACCATCTCTGCAGCAATCCACCAATCAGGCCTGTATGGTAGAGTGGTCAGTCGAAAGCCACTACCTAGTAAAAAGCACATGGCCGCCCACCTGGAGTTTGCCAAAAGGCACCTGAAGGAGTTTCGGACCATGAGAAACAAAATTCTCTGGTCTGATGAGACAAAGATTGAACTCTTTGGCTTGAATGCCAGGCCTCATCGTTGGAAGAAACCGGGCACCATTCATAACCATGCCAATGGTGAGAGCAGCATCATGCTGTGGGGATGTTTTTCAGCAGCAGGAACTTGGAAACTAGTCAGGATAGAGGGAAAGATGAATGCAGCATTGTACAGAGACATCCTGAATGAAAACCTGCTCTAGAGCACTCTTGACCTCAGACTGGGGTGATGGTTCATCTTTCACCAGGACAACAACCCTAAACACACAGCCAAGATATCAAAGGATTGGCTTCAGCACAACTCTGTGAATGTCCCTGAGTGACCCAGCCAGAGTCCAGACTTGAATCCAACTGAACATCTCTGGAGAGATCTGAAAATGGCTGTGTACTGATGCTTCCCATCCAACCTGATGGAGCATGAGAGGTGTTGCAAAGAGGAATGAGCGAAACTGCCACAGATAGGTGTGCCAAGCTTGTGGCACCATATGCAAGAACACTTGAGGCTGTGATTGCTGCCAAAGGTTCATCAACAAAGTACTGAGAAAAGGCTGTGAATACTGATGTACATGTGATTCCTTAGATTTTTATTTTTAATAAATTTGCAAAAATTTCAAAAAGACTTTTTCACTTTGTCATTATAGGGTATTGTGTGTAGAATTTTGAGGAAAAAATGAATTTAATCCATTTTGGAATTAGGCTGTAACGTAAAATGTGGAAAAAGTGAAGTGCTGTGAAGACTTTCCGGATGCACTGTACGTAAATAATCAGAGGCATTTTAGCAGTAGTTGAGGCGGTTTCATTATGAGGTTTATTCCTAATGTATAAACAGATTACTTCTCAAAATATTTATGAGGCAAGACATTGATAAATGATGATTCAACAGAAGACATATAGAAAGTTAATTATGACTGATGTTCTAATGCTAATATGTTATGCTGCTAATAGGTTTAGTCAGCCGGGGGACCTCCAGTAATGCACTGGGCCTCACTCCTTTCCTCACTCTCTATGAAATATTTTTTTTTTGCTGGTCATTAACATTTGTTTGTTCTCTCCCATAGATTGAGTCCCCATCGTGCTGTTTGCTCTCTACGTATCTGTTCTTTTCTTCTTCTCTATCCCCTCACCCCCCAGCCAGTCGCAGAAGATGACTGCCCCTCCCTGAGCCTGGTTCTGCTGGAGGTTTCTTCCTGTTAAAAGGGAGTTTTTCCTCTCCACCGTCGCCAAGTGCTGCTCACAGGGGATCGCCTGATTGCTGGGGTCTTTCTGCAACTGTGGGGGTTCCCCCTACAGTTGATAGTGCTATGAGATGACTGTTGTTGTGAAATGGCGCTATATAAATAAAGTTGAATTGAATTGAATTAATCAATGAGTATACATTTGCTTTACTGATTACATACAAAATATTGCATTTCATGGCATTTGCGTTCAATATTGTGCTTTGCATTCAGTTCTATGAATCACCAGCCATGTCTGCTCCCGTCCTTTCTGACCACAGGAGTGTGTGCTGTCTGATGATTTTGTGACCCTTGCTGACCTCCCTGTGATGTTATCTGTATTCTTGGGACATTTGAAGCAAGATTCCCCATTTTCTTTTCATAGGGGGTAAACCGGTGTGATTGTGAGGGTCTGCTGCTTTCAGCCTTTTGTGGTTGCTGGGGTCATGTCGTGGGGTACTTGAACGAAGTATATGAACAAAAAATCAGTACAATATTAAAAAAAAACCCAGAAATTCTGCATTTACTGTTGACAAAGGGGGGCTTGCTGGCTGGCGTGGTCATTTCATTTTCACCCATCGTGGTCGTTATTTTGCATTCTGTCCATCCTTTATGCTCTATACAACATATACAAAGTCTTATGATTATCCCAGATAAATTTCGCTTGTATCCCGTGGCGATTTTCCACATACAAAGCCGACTAAGTGACGGTGCACAATGATGGACTGCAGCCATTTTAGCTTTCTGAGCTAAAATGCTAAAAACAGGAAAAGGAAATGAGGAGTTCTTCTTCTTTGGTGTACTTCTTGTCATCCACTGAGTCCTCCAGTGGATGCCTGCCACCTTCTGAAACTGGCAGATCAGTACAAATCAGTACAAATACTCAATGGAGCCGATCTTCTCAGAATGAGATGACAGGTGGAGCGCCGTGCTCTGCCACTAGGCACACGCAAAATCTCACACTCAAAAGGTTAAAGGCCTCTACTACAATGATTCGATCTGATTTCAGCACTAAATCAGCTATGAATTTGGCAAATTGGGATAAAAACTGAGTAGGCTGATGGAGGACGATAAACTATGGCAAATAAAATTGGGTTTAGCCTAAAATTGCTAAAAGGCCCATTACTGAAAACCAGGCCCTCAAAGGAATTATAACTTGTTTTTTGCTTTACATTAACTAATAATTTGGAATGGTAAATTGTTGCTACTCCTCCTCCACTACCAGAACTTCTGGGATTTTGACAGTTTAAATAACCAGAGGGAGTTGATTCATTCAAACCAACATAATCCTCTTGTCCTAACCAAGTCTCTGTATATTAAATCAATCTGATGATCAATTAACAGATCATGGACTAGCAGAGACTTGGGAGTTAGAGACCTAATATTTAACAAACCACATTTAATTTTTAAATTATGAGGAGGAACAGAGGCCAAGTCATTAAATTTAGAGGCTTCATGTTTAATTTGAGTTTTACCAACTTTTTGTTTAATCACTTTGGGATGCTTATACATTACATTATATTTTTATTTACTTTGGAGGGAGCAAACAATGATTCTCTGATGGGGAAGACAGGGGCTAAGGTGAGGGGCGGCGGATGAAGAGGAGCTGGAGAGAGGCGTGTAAGACTGCGACTCTGCTTCCTGGTCCCAACTCTGAGTATGTGCTTACATTTAACCAGATGAAACACAAGATTTTAACTCATTAACTTACAAGAGTATCCGGTAGATCCTCCCAGCATGGCTATCCCATCTGACCTGCTCAGCGTCTCATGCCAACTAAACTCTCACTCTCTTAGTCCTACCCTCTCTCAAACCGGACCATGCCAATAGTCTCTTCTGATTGGTGCCTGCAGCAGACTAAGATCGGTGCAGAGTGAGTGACACATTCACAGACTGTTCAAAAACATAGGAGAATTCATGCCTGCTTTGAAGGCATGACCCAAAGTGTTGTTATGCTCCTTACAGAGGCATAACAACATTTAAACATAAATGCTACACTCTCTGTCATGGGTGGCTCTCGCAAGCCACCATAAGACGCCACACAGTCACCAGTGAGTTCAGTGAGTTTTATTTATGGTGAGAAAAGTGACAACACAAGCTGCAGAGACAATGACTCTTGAGTCTACTCACAACAGAAGGCATAGGCTAAACAGCTCTACAGGTCCATAGCAGGAGACAGTCATACACTAGGCAGGCAAGGTTGGTGAAAATAATAATTACACCAGCTGCTAAGGCAGAGACACACAGAGATCGATACACACCGGGAGGGGTAAGGCTATACAGCACACTTACTAGTCCAGGGGCACGACGGTCTAACCAAGCAGACGTGGTAGGAATAAATCCTAAGCATCCGGAGCGTGATGGAGAGTCAATAGACACTGCTGCAAGGATGTGATCGCTAGGGAGAGTAGAAATAGTCCTGCACTAATGACCACAAATGCAGCACAGCTGTTCAGAGTTTGACAGCTGAGCGGAAGCCTCCCCGAGCACTATCACAATAAGAGCTCGGAGAGCTAGAATCATAACGCCGCTGTCAAACCCTGACAAGATTAACCCGAGCACCAAGGCATAGTGCTCGGGTCATGACAGTAGGCCCCCCTCACTTGACGGGCTCTGAACGTCTAGTAACACCCAAAACAGGAAAAGAAATGAATACATCACTTGAAATATCCATCCTATTTCCCCCCAGAACAATGACGAAAGAAGAAAAAACAAAACATGACTACAAAACAAGGAGAACACAATCATACAAAGCAAAAAACACTTGACCCTGAAAATTTTCCCACCGAGGCCACAGACAACCCGTCTAACACCAGTGTACATAACCTGGCCCAAAAAAATATAAACCAACACACAGTAACTATAGGAACAAAACAGGAAATAAATGCAAACACATAACCATGGCAAAAAAAGGAAAAAAAATACATGACGGTAACTATGGAAACAAAACAAAACGTAAATACAAACATTACTAAGAGCAAAAAATGCATACTAACACATGATAACTATGAGAAAAACAATAAATGCACACACGGCAACTATGAGAAAAAAACAAAAAAAACAAAAAAAACCACAAGAAATACGTGCAAACACACCGTGACTATGGAAAAAACAAACACACACGAAACCAGAAATACATGAAAACACCTGGAAACTGAACGAGAACACCATACTATGGCCCCTCAAGAAGAAGAGGGGAACGAACAAAAGGCAAAACATGGCCATAGCCCCTCAAAGGAAGAGGGGGAACCAAACAAAAAAAAACAAGACCCAGACTATGGATTACAAAAACTCATGAGGCAATCTAAAATTGCTTAGCATAACTTGAATATGGATTTCAAAACACATGAGGCAAACTAAATTGCTTAACATAACTTGACAAGACTAGACACCGTATGGGCCAAAGCAAAAAGATGATCGGCGGAGATCCAAAGCCCCCCCCAGGCAGTGCTCCGGCGACCTCCCTGCCTCTGATGGCCCACGGATAGTCCCACGAAACAGTACATGGTAAGGCGGCCTGCCCCAGTCCCAGGCCCCCAGAAACAAGTCCTCTGGTGGCCGAACCAGGTCACCCCGTAGCAAACACAGTTTATTGGGCGACCAACCCAAGACCCTGAACGCACAAAGCAGTTCCTCGGGTGGCCGACCCGCATCCCACAACCACCAGGACCGTGGAGGAATTGCATGCAGCCGCCTGCCTAAAGACGACAAGACATGAGAGCGTCAGTCTGCCAGACAAAAACCTCTAACGGCCCCCAGCTGGTGGCTCCTGAGAGGGGGACAACCAAAAACTTGGACCCCCTCGAATCCTGATTGGGTCACAGCCGCACCTGCGCTGGACCCCCACTGGACCTCGTCGGACCCCGATTGGGTCATCGCTGCACCCACATTGGACCCCAATTGGGTCACCGCTGCACCCACGTCGGACCCCGATTGGGTCACAGCCACACCTGAGCTGGACCCCCACTTGACCTCGTTGGACCCCGATTGGGTCGCAGCCACACCTGAGTCAGACCCCGACTGGGTCACCTCGGCCCACGCGTCGGACCCCGACTGAGTCACCGCTGCACCCACGTCGGACCCCGACTGGGTCACAGCCACACCTGAGTCAGACCCCGCATGGGTCACCTCGGCCCACGCGTCGGACCCTGACTGGGTCACCTCGGCCCACGCGTCGGACCCCGACTGGGTCACCTCGGCGACGACCTCCATCCCCGAACATGGAACCTCCAGTCCCGTGACCTTGACAGATTCCAGACTAGTGACACTGTGGAGAGGCTCAGAGAACAAGAGAGGACCGGGATCAGTTCCACCGGCAGTGCCAGAGCCCAGCGAGACGAGCTCGGGTGCAGCAGACAGCTGCCCCTCGCTCGCCTCCCCATGAGGCAGGCAAACATGCTCTAACACACCATAAAGGAAAACAAGGAAGAGCACTTGCCTGCACTCGGGCTCTGGAGCCGTCCAGGACTTCGTCGATCCAGGTTCAGACAGACGCTCGTCGTCGGGCTCCCACTCGGCTGCGTCGGGTTCCACAGCCGGCCTGATGGTCTCTGCAGCTGGATCCTTTCGTGCTGGCGTCCACGCCAATAACCCATATGGCGTGGGGGCAGAGGACCCTCGACCTGCTGACTCGGGCTGCATCTCTGAGGAACCCTGGGGACGCTCTCTCGTCGGCTTTGGCTCCTCACCGCAGTCCGTTCTCCTCCTCTGTCCAACACTAGGCTGCAGGGCCGGGATATCTCCCAGAGCCGCAGGCCTCCCCCTCGTTCGACGGCGTGGGACTGACGCCGAGGACCGCTCCGCAGGAGGAAACACAGAGGCAGCAGGTTCAGTATAACTGACTTCAGCTGGAGAAGGAAACTCGCGGAGCTGCGAACCCCAAGCTTTACCCCCAGGAGTCAGACAAGACAAATCACTATAATGACTAGAAAAGTGAAATTGAACTTGCCTGCCTCCCGAAGGTAAGATGGAGCCAGCTGAAGAGGACGTTGCTCCTTCCCTCACTCGCTGGATGGTAACATAGGACCCATGGACGGAGCTCACCGGCACAGGACTCAGCTCACTCACAGCAGCTGGCTGATTGAGGGGGTCATTCCGGCGGCCCGGAACTGGATCCGGAATAGGAGCTTGCTGAAGACGTGCTTGGCCGCGGCGCCGACGCCTCCGCCGGCCCCCAGATGGTGCAAACTCCAGGACTGGATCGAGGACGGGATCAGGATCCGTAGGCCACGAGCAGGAGTGCCTCTTCTCCTGCTTCACACCGCGCTCCTCCTCCAGCATCAGGAAAATCTTGCATTGTGCGGCGATATCTTCCCTCCTCGCGCCGACTTCCGGGTGGTCGGCCCAGCGGGAAGGGAGATGACGAAGAACGTCTTCAGCAGCGTCTAGGTACCTGTGTATGCCGTGATGGTAGTCCAGCAGGGAAGCGGAGATGAGCATCTCATCCACGACTTCCAGGAAGCCTGTCAGCTCAAGGCTCGGGCTCCCAGCGCGGCCCCTCCGCGACGGCATTCTCCCCACGCACTCAGTACCCAGACTGGAACAGCAACTGTCCAAAAACTCAAAACTCACAGGTGAATTGCGTCTCGGGTTGGCGCCACCGTAAACGCCGTTTTGGCAGCAGTGTACTGTCATGGGTGGCTCTCGCGAGCCACCATAAGACGCCACACAGTCACCAATGAGTTCAGTGAGTTTTATTTACGGTGAGAAAAGTGACAACACAAGCTGCAGAGACAATGACTCTTGAGTCTACTCACAACAGAAGGCATAGGCTAAACAGCTCTACAGGTCCATAGCAGGAGACAGTCATACACTAGGCAGGCAAGGTTGGTGAAAATAATAATTACACCAGCTGCTAAGGCAGAGACACACAGAGATCGATACACACCGGGAGGGGTAAGGCTATACAGCACACTTACTAGTCCAGGGGCACGACAGTCTAACCAAGCAGACGTGGTAGGAATAAATCCTAAGCATCCGTAGCGTGACGGAGAGTCAACAGACACTGCTGCAAGGATGTGATTGCTAGGGAGGGTAGAAATAGTCCTGCACTAATGACCACAAATGCAGCACAGCTGTTCAGAGTTTGACAGCTGAGCGGAAGCCTCCCCGAGCACTATCACAATAAGAGCTCGGAGAGCTAGAATCATAACGCCGCTGTCAAACCCTGACAAGATTAACTCGAGCACCAAGGCATAGTGCTCGGGTCATGACACTCTCCCTCCCACCAAAAATGGCCATGTCCTCATGATAGGCAACACTTATCTTATCTACTCAGAGCAATCCAACAGAACATAAACATCTTAACATGCCCATTTATAAGAGGTTGTTGTGTACCTTTTAGACGGAGACAGGATGACACTCTTTTCTTTATCAATTTCAATCAGTGTAGCACAATGTGTACAAACTGCTACTGAAGAAGGCTTCCAACGTGTCATACATTAACCTGCTAGGGGCACTCTTTTGTCTCTGAGGTCTTGTCTCAGCCAAGTTCCCGACAACTTGGTCATGTCTTTCAGGGATCTCGGTTAACTTTTGTGGGTCCCAGTCCTTCTCAACAACCTCAGTCCTTTCAACAGTCTCACCTTGCCCAGTTTCAGTCATATTACCCACTACAGACTTCTCAGCAGTAGCCTCCTCTGCCCTCAAGTCATCTGTGGTGAAAGCCAAGTCCCAATCTAAACTGAAAAGTTCACATTGCTCAGTGTCTGAAGGCTCAGTTGTCTGTGCCATCGGTTGTGAATGGCAATCGTACCACAGACTCATGTCATCATCCTCAGAGTCAGACACATTTTCTTCATCTAGGAATTCACATATCCTCTCCATAAGCTTGAGTTCCTTCAGCAGTTTAGCATTCAGGGACTTCAGAGGATCCATTTCACCATGTTGTTTCTCACTTTCACTTTGGATGCTGCTGATATTATCCTGCATTTTGATGTTCTCTGTTTGAAGTTGCTGCATTTGTGCTTCTTTTTTCCACATTTGCTGGCTTCCACCAATTTGTCTTCGATCTCCTCCAGACCACTAACCATGCTGATCAAAACCTCCTCATGATCCTTTATGGGTACAAAGTAATTTCCAATTCTGCTGTTAAGATTGTCTTGTTGCTCTCGCACTCTTTCCCTCTCCTTAACCTCATGAATAAGAGCCTGGCTTTGGGCTGTCACCTCCATGAGCTTCCTTTTCAGATGTAGAGGTGCCAGTACCAGGTAAGCGGACTTGCCTCAGGGTCCCTCCACCAACAACAAGACCAAAGGAACCTTTACTGTCCTTCTGATCACCAACCCCAAACTCATTCTTCACAGCCCTTCAAACAATGAGGAGCAAAGGCTCATTGTTTTTCTCTTCTCTTAACGCCCAAAAACTGCCATAGGACAACTGGAAATAAGGACACAAAATCACACAAACTGGGTCACACAAACTGTCACTATTCTAATCTTCATACAGTACATCTGGACTGCTAATATACCTTACACATGCCTGCCTTTTTGTAAAAATTGTATGCTTTATGATCAAGGTATTTTAGTGAAGCTAGATATTTAACCAAATGGAACTACTTAGTTTAGCCAAAGGTGCCTTTGGACTAATTATAATATTAATATGATTTGTGCACTGTCTTTTGTTCTCTCCTAGCTCAGAAATCAAATCCCCCCCCACCCCCTTTCCATTGTGACTGTTGTGTAACCATTGTAACAAAGCTGACCTCTTTGCAGTTTCTCACTCACTGATTCATTGATAGACTCCAAGCTCCTCCCTTCTGGGGGGGGGGGGTAAGCTCAAAACCCAAAAGCTCTCTCTCTCTTCTGTTCCTGACCCTGCTGGTGTTGATATCTCCTCTCTCTTTTGCCACACTCTCTGCAACTCTCTTAAGGTTTTCTGCCCAGGTGACTCTTTTTTTTTTTTTTTTTTTTTGTTACTTATTTGTACCCGTAGGTAGATTTGGTTTGCAGTCTGGTGACAAGCCACCGGCTGCTGGTCGCTGCGTGCGCGAGCGCCCTAAACCTACATGTTTTTGGTATGTGGGAGGAAACCGGAGAAATCCCGGAGTAAACCCACGCAACACGGGGAGAACATGCAAACTCCACACAGCTCACTGTTGGTCGGGGGCTGGGATCGAACCCATCATCTCATGAACCCCGCGATCCCCCGGCCGAGGGTAAAACTGTGCTGCCACAGTGCTAAACCACTGCGCCACCGTGCAGCCCAAAACTCTGTACGTTTTCTAGTTACTGTTTTGTCGATTTTTGTAGTTCATGTTTTTCTGTAGAGTTCGCCTTTGTTAGATCTAGGGATTAAAGCCTGAGTAGTGTTTGTTTTTTCAGAACTTACCTAGTTTTATCTCCCAATCAGTGCACTGCACATACCCGTCTTGTATTCAGACCAGCTGCCCTTATCCAGCATATTGGCGGTTTGAGACCCAGGACCGGGTCTCCCCCCTCTCCCTGGAGCAAGCCTGCTTTGAATGACCTAGGAGTGAAGCCAAACAGGTTGTGCAGGCCAAAATCCTTCATGAGGTGCCATGGAGGACCACCTTCCTTTGGCGTGAAACAACTCTCACCAGTTACACAGTAGGCACTCACCTCTTTCACGTCATCTCTTGTGGTGGTCAGGTTGGTTTATATTTGCTCCATCAGAAAAGCAGCTACAAGCCTGTCGGTTAGACCCTGATGGTGCTTGGTCTAAGATACATTCCTGATTCTGCGCATCCTCCCTCTCTCTCCCTCTTTTTCTTTAAACCCAGTTGAATCCAAATTCTACACTAAAGTTTTGTAACTGTTTTTTTTAGAACTGCGTAAATTTTCTTTAACTTCAAGGTGACTTCATAGAGCTAAGCTTTAAGTACCACAACTTAATCATGATACTAACAGGGTGATCTTAGATGTATAATATGTTCATATTTCATGCCATCAAGTAAACCAAATTATTTCCATGTTTATTCTGCTGATCCTAAATGCTTTGTTTGTGCCACTACAATGAATTTAACCTCTTGCACTCCGGTGTACCGCGGGCGGGCACGTCTCTGCGTCCTAGAGCGCATGAGGGCGCACGAGCGTGCCCGAGGGCACTACGTCCTAGGAGGCACTGAAAAAAAAAGCTGCATTTCCATTCTTCCACTACAGACACAGCCGCGAACAGAAAGCCAAAGGAGTGCTTTGATTGGTTTAGATGTGATTGACCTCTCATTCGACTAATAAGAGCCTTGAATTGGGTTTCTGAAAAATTGAAGAACCAATGCCTGAAAAACTAGCAAGAAAGACCCGCCTACCAACGGCTTCAAATGCAGCGAGCCAATTGAAGCACAGAAGTTCGAAAGCTGTTTTGTGTAAGGCTGGGTGAAGAGAGACTGACTGCTGCAGCAGATGAAAAAAGGACCCGCAGGAAGGACCGCTACAGACCCAGCAGCACGGAGACCACCCACAAGTGCGACCTGTGTGACAGGGACTGCCATTCACGCATCGGCCTGTTCTGCCACAAGCGGTGCTGTCCCAGCAGAGTAGACGTTTAGGATTCTCTTCCATGGTCATCATAGACCGTCCACTGTTCAGTCATGTAGCGATGGCCGATGTCCGTCCTCTGTAGCGGGGGGTGGGGTGGGGGTGGGAGTTGTTATCTTCTACATTACAAATATTTTAGAATAATTTTTAGTGCACTGTAGGTTATTTTTTCTTGAAAAAAAAAGCCACACATTTTTTACGTGGCATGCTTCTTTGTGTGGGGGGGTTTGTTTGTTCTTTCATTGATGAATGAATGAATAAACACCCCCCCCCACACACACACACACACAGCCCTGAGTGTCACCTTTCATTAGAGCCCAAGATGAAGCTTCTATATTGAATCATTCAAAAGTTACAGACGTTTTTCCAAACTGTGCCATTTGTGCCACAATTTGGCACAGTTCAAAAACGCCTGGGAACTACCTGAGAACAAAGCTGTGTAATATATTCATTTTTTGTGGTATTGTTACAAAATTTTGACCTCAGCTGGATAACACTTGGTTCTACATTTCTGTTGCATTTTCCAGCCCGGATGTGACAGCTGTGTGTTATTTGCAAGCATTTGTATCCCAAAAAAACACCCAGGCGAAATTTATTTTCTTCAAGTTCAGTATGTTTAGATGACTGTTACTCAGTGGCAGGAGCACTTATTGAGATTATGGCTGTTTTGCCAAAAAATTCCAAGTGTTTTCTTTTAAATGAGACCAACCCCATGAAGATGCTGCAAAGGGTTGAAGAACAGCTTCTGATTTACTTCGGGCACGTTATTTTTTGGTGTTTTTAGGGAAATTAACCAGAGTGCAAGGGGTTGATAAAGTGGAGTTACTAAAGCTAGAAGGTGTGATTTCTCCTTGTCCATTATTGCAACAACTAAGTGTCAAGAATTCTTCCTCCAGACTATGAGACTGATCAAACATTGCTAATTACATTATTAATTAATGCTTAACTTTTTAATTGCCAAATTACTAAGTTAAGTTGATTCTTAATAGAGTTCCCACAACTCTTAAAAAAAACATGTTGGTGATGTCCCATCTAGTGTTAAAAACGAGGTATTTCAAGTATTATTAATAAGCTACAAACTTTGTGCAGCGCGGTGGAGGAGTGGTTAGTACCACGGCAGCACAGCAACTCAGCCTTGGCCGGGGGATCGTGGGTTCGATCCCAGCCCCTGATCAACAGTGATCTGTGTGGAGTTTGTATGTTCTCCCCGTGTCTGCGTGGGTTTACTCTGGGATTTCTCCGGTTTCCTCCCACATGCCAAAAACATGCAAGTTAGGTTAATTGTCATCAAACTGGGGATTCTAAATTGTCTTTAGGTATGACTGTGAGAGTGAATGGTTGTCTGTCTCTCTGTGTTGGCCCTGTGATGGACTGGTGATCTGTCCAGGGTGGACCCTGCCTCTCACCTAAAGATGCTGGGATAGGCTCCAGCCCCCCCGTGACCCAAAAAGGATTAAGCAGAAGAAGATGGATGGGTAGATGGATGGAGGGATAATAACTATTAATAATTATATTTCCAAATTGTAGGACTCAATGCTACACAAAGAAGAGTTCTTTTCTCCCAGAGCTGCTTTTATCTTGTGCTGCTAAGCAGACATCTCCCCTGGTCCTCTCTGAGATGATGGACTGTCTAGCTTTCGATGGAGCTCTGCCACCTCCTCCAGAACATGATTGCCGTCTTCTCTCTGCTCAATGAGTTGTCACTCTTTCTCACAGACTGCATTGGTCAGCAGGGTTTTCATGCTGTCAAACTTATATGCAGAGCAGTGAAACTGTGGGACAGTGCATCTCGTGCGACTTGTTCAGTGCTATCTCTGTCCATGTCAACAACCTTAATTCCACCCTTTTGATTTATACGATGCAAAAGTTTATCGAGTCAGAGTAAGTATGCTGACAGTTTATTGCCTTCTTGCTGAAATGTGCTACGAAATTTCACCACAAGGTCATCTGCACTATCGATGGTCCCAAAAGCTGTCTCTAATGCTTTAAGATAGTCATTGGCAGTTGCATGGGCATTAATGACTCTCAAGCCTGGAACAATGTCAACTTCTGGCCCTTTAAGACTCTCAGCCACCCTTTGTCTCTTTACTATATCAGAGCACTGCCACTCATCCAGCATATGGGTAGCCTGATCTGCCCAAAGATCATATTTCTCCTCTCCTGAAGGAGTTGGCCTTATTCCTGAGAGCCATTGCAGTTTACGATACCCTGGCCCATCGGAGGTTGAATTTTGATACCTGTCTACTAGTGAGGATATAGGGGGTCCAGAAGCACCACTATGCAGGTCTGTGACATCAGCTAAAGTCTTTCCTTCATTAGCCAAGTATGAAAGTAACTTCGAGTGAAATGCCCCCTTTTCACTAGGTGTATGGCAGCTCTCAGTCTCACCCACACTAAGCACCAACCAGCCAGACTCATCTCCAGCCTCCAGCTCTTCCAAAATGTCAAACCCTGTCACGTCATTTGTCGTCTCAATCAAAAAAGTCTGAGTTTTACCAGTGTGATCTAATCACTGTCCTCTTATTTCACAGTGACCAAATACAGTGAATATAAAATGTCTACACACCCCTGTTCAAATGCTAGGTTTTTGTGATGTAAAAAGACGAGACCAAGATAAATCATTTCAAAATTTGTCCACCATTAATGTTACCTATAACCTGTACAACCCAATTGAAAAACTAACTGAAATATTTTAAGAGGAAAAATAATGAAAACTTTACAATAACCTAGTTGCATAAATGTGCACACCGTCTTATAACTAGGGATGTGGTTGTGTTTAGAATTAACAAATCACATTCAAACACATGTTAAATGAGAGTCAGCACACATCTGTGACCATTTAAAGTTCCTCTGATTAACCCCAAATAAAGTTCAGCTGTTCTACTAGGCTTTCCCTAACTTTTTTGTAGTCACATCTTACAGCACAAGCCATGGTCCACAGAGAGCTTCCAAAGCATCAGAAGGGATCTCATTGTTCAAAGGTATCAGTCAGGAAACGGGTACAAAATAATTTTGAAGTTACTAAATATACCATGGAACACACATACTCAAGGTGTACCTCAGCCTGTGGGACAACCCGGAGCCTGCAGACCTACTTATCCCCATAATTGCCCCACTATCTATGAGTCACAGGCTGGGGGAGATCACACTGATATCCGTGCCTGTGCTGGATGGAGGGACCGAGCTGAAGTCTGTGCCAATGATGGAGTGTCCGTTGGCCTTAGCCAGGACAGGAACAGGATCCAGTGCCAGCCGGAAGTCGACCCCCTGTGTCCATATTGGGTGAGCCACCTGCGTGGGCCACTTCACTAGGGGGTCTCGGGAATGCATTCACCACGATGCCTGCTGCTGGGGCCACCACAGCACAGTAAACTGGACCTCCAGAGGGCCGTGTCCGAGACGTCATCATCTGGATCAACGGAGTCCTGGACAGCGGTGGAGCTCGAGCTCAGGCAAGTGCTCTTACGGCATCTAAATTGGATTCAGGTCAGGGCTTAGACTAGGAAACTCCAAAGTCTTTTTTTTTTTCTTAAGCCATTCAGAGGTGGACTTGCTGGTGTGTTTTTGTCATGATCTGTGTATGGGGATTTCACCGTGCTGTCATGATTTTTAGCGTACAGGTCACATGCAGAGTGCAACCACAATGAAACAACCACACCGGAGTACACGTTTGAGGTTTTTCATTAATTTCAAGAAAAAATTCGAACTCTGCCACAGAAAACGTCACTCGCCAGAGGAAGGAGCCCTGTGGAGAGATGAACGAGAACAGTGTGAGGAGAAATCGAGAACAGGGAAATGGCTGGCCAAATTACCACTTACGTGAGTAGAACGAGAGCACCGGCAGGGACCCCAGCGGGAAGAGACAAACCAGCAGGATGAAGCGGGTCGTAGGGAGGAGTGACTGGTGGTGCCTGACTGGGTAGAGAATCGCTGCTGAGGAGTTGTGGATGGAGGGGCAGGTGAGCGCGTGCAGTCCCCAAAGACGCACCTGCACTGATGGCAGCAACCTGAGAACAAAGAGAGCACACAGACGGTGAGTACAAACACTTCACCAACTTATAGAATAATAATTTTACCATATCTACTGTGAGGAAGTATACCCAGACGAGCCAGCACTGAGGCATCAACAACGTGGTCCTAGTAAGCGCTGGCTGATGAAAGGCAGCAGGTGCGTCACTCTCCCAGGCGTGCTGATTGCAGGAGAGGAAAGACACAGGAAGGAGGGGGCGAGCACTTACCAGACCTTGACAGTGCCCCGTCCTCAAGGAATGCCTCCTTGCGGTCCACAGGGCTTCTCCGGGTGGGCTTGATGGTAGGCCCGTACCATCCTCTTGTTGTGAAAATGTGACTTGGGGATCCATGAGTGTTCTTCCGGGCCATAGCCCTCCCAGTGGACCAAATACTGTAGCCCCCGGCCCCGATGGTGAACATCCAAGATCTGTTGAAGAGTATGGGTAATGTGGCCATCAAGCACTCGGGGAGGAGGAGGCGGCTTGAGGGGAGGACAGAGACGATTGATGGAGACAGGCTTGATGTTAGATACATGTAAGGTTGGGTTTACTCGGAGGGTCTGTGGCAGCCTGGGTTGGACAGTGATGTTATTAATCATCCTGGTGATGGGATCAGGACCCAGAAAGCGAGTGGGCAGCTTCTTGGAGTCTGTCTTAAGAGGAATCTGGTCCGCCGCCAACCAAACTTGTTGCCCCACGGTGAACTTAGGGGCAGGGACTCGCTTCCGGTCGGCCATCTGGGAGTTGCGGTCAGATGAACGAGTGTGGGCAACATGGGTGGACCTCAAAATACGGCTGAAACGGCGAGCATGGGCCCCCACGGACGGCACAGCAACCTCCCTCTCCATCATAGGCAGTAGAGGCAATGTATACCCCATCGAAGATTCAAAGGGGGTAAGCTCAGTGGCGGTGGAAACAGCTGAGTTATGTGAATACTCCACCCAGGTCAGGTGTGTGCTCCAGGCTGAGGGGTTCTCGGCTGCCACACACCGGAGGGTGGCCTGCAAGGACTGGCTTGCATGCTCCGCCTGCCCATTGCTCTGAGGGTGATGTCCAGAAGTGAGACTGACGGTGGTCCCAAGGGTGCGGCAAAAGGACTTCCAAACATGGGATGTAATTTTGGAATCCTGGTCAGACACAGCATCACAAGGAATGCCGTGTAGGAGAATAAAATGAGTAGTGAGCAGGTCAGCAGTCTCAGAGGCTGACGGAAGTTTGGACAGGACGATGAGGTGAACAGCCTTAGAAAAATGATCAACAATGGTGAGAATGACTGAATTACCATGGGGGGGGGGGGGTCCAGTGACAAAATCAAGGGAAATGTGGGACCAAGGGTGACAAGGAACAGAGAATGAAGCAGACCAGCTTCAGGGTGAAGAGTCACCTTTGCCCAGAACACAGTTTGGCATGCCTTCACATACTCCTTCACGTCCCGCCAAAGTGTGGGCCACCAGAACGCCTGGTGGATTAGGTTGGTGGTGTGGGCAATTCCAGGGTGGCAGGCAAAACGGCTAGTATGGCCCCAATATATGACATCACTGCAGAGGGCGGCGGGAACAAACAGGTGGTTGACGGGACATCCCGCCGGTTTGGGCTCTCAAGACTGGGCCTACTGGACCCTCTGCTCAGTGTCCCAGGTAATGGCACTGAGGATACGGGAAGGAGGAACAATTGGCTGGAGAAGGGAGAGGGGGCTACCTGCACGGAATCAAACTGGCGCAATTGCACGTCCGGTTTGGTGTTCCATGGGTCAGGCTGATAGGTAATAGTGAAATTAAACCTATTGAAAACAAGGGCCAGTGGGCCTTCCTGGCATTAAGTGAGCGGGCTGACCTGAGATACTCTAAATTTTTGTGGTCGGTCCACACGACTATGGGGTGAATAACCCCTTCTAACTAATGTCTTCATTCCTCCAACGCCAACTTAATGGCTAACAGATCTCTATTCCCCACATCGTAATTCCTCTCAGCAGGCGTGAGCTGCCAAGAGAAAAATGCGCATGGGTGGAGCCTCTGACCAGAGGACAAGCGCTGTGAAATGACAGCACCCACCCCTGAGTCAGAAATATCCACCTCAAAGATAAACTGGAGCTGAGGGTCAATCTGTGCCAAGATGGGTGTTTTAGAGAACAGGCCCTTTAATTTGGAAAAGGCCTGCTCAGCTGCCTCGGTCCACCGAAATGGGACATTAATGGAGATCAGCTGTGTAAGAGGCTGTGCTACCCCGCTACAGTTCTGAATGAACCTGTGATAGAAATTCATAAACCCCAGGAAGCGTTGGAGCTCCCTCCAGGAGTGGGATGTTGACTCAATTAAGCACATCCTCCACCTTGGCAGGGTCGGCAATAAGCTCTCCTTCAGCCACTATGAAGCCCAAGAAGGAGGTGGTGTTGGTGATGAACTCACACTTCTCGGCTTTAACGTAGAGCTGGTTCTCCAAGAGCCATTGTAAAATGGCCCTCACATGGACTTCATGTTCCTCTGGCAAGCGAGAAAAGATTAATATATCATCAAGATTTACAAAAACGAACTGATCAATCAGATTGTGAAGGATGTCATTGATGAGCCGCTGGAAGACAGCGGGGGCGTTAGTGAGCTCAAATGGTATGACCAAATATTCAAATTGCGCCATGTGAGTTTTAAAGACCGTCTTCCACTCATCTCCCTTATGGATACAAATGAAGTGATAGGCAATGAGATCTAACTTCGTAAACACCCGCACACGCTGGAGGAGCTCAAACGCGGAGTTAACCAGGGGCAGAGAATATTTGTCCTTAACAATGATCGCATTTAGTTCGTGGTAATCTATGCATGGACGCAATGACCCGTCCTTCTTTCCAACGGAAAAAAAAAAACCTGCACCAAGCGGAGCTGAAGATGAGAGATTCTTTAATGTATCTCTCCATTGCCTCCCTCTCAGCGCCAGAAATGTTATAGAGCCGGCTGGACGGTAACCACATCCCTGGGAGGAGATCAATCGAGCAGTCATAAGAGTGATGAAGCAGAAGTGACAGCGCTCTTTAGTTACTGAAGACCTCCCCTTAATCATGATAGGCTTCAGGGATGAGGCTGAGGTCCGGTGGCTCAGCCGGAAGAGAGGAGATGGAGAGAGATGGCGAACACTCAGCCGAACTCAAACACGAAGCCAAACAATACGGGCTCAAGGAGGAGATGGAACTTTGTGCCCAATTAATTATAGGGTTATGCCTCCGGAGCCATGGGTAACCAAGGACCATCTGGGAGGAAGAATTCGGAAAGATATAGAACGATTGCGCCTCCCGATGGTTCCTGGAAAGAAGGACCGCGATGGGTGCCACGCATTCTGCAACTACAGCGATCTTAAGGCAAGATATGGTGGTAATATTGTGAGTAGTGGCATGGCGGCGCGTGAACAACGTGAGGCTCAGCGTCTCTTCAGATTTTGTGGATTAACAGTGTTATTTCTGCTCATTTCGGGTCTGTTCGTTCAGAACAGCTTCGCTTTCACATCTTACACCCGAAATGAGCTTTTGGACATTGGATTACAAAATAACGATAACGATTGTTTTATCAGCAACCTACGTCTGAGCTCCGGAGAACACCCGACGCTCGGCAAGCTTCCCGGCCAACCGGAAGTGCTCGCAGGCGGCGTAGAGACCGTAAACAAAGGCGGGGAAGCGCGGTGGGCTAAGAGCTAAGCTAAAGCTAACACCGCACAGGCTTTCTCTACCCAGTATTTTCCTCGCTAATGTACGGTCACTGGCGAACAAAATGAATGAGCTGCGGCTTCAGATCACCAACAATAAGAGACTTATGAACTGCAATATCATGATTTTCATGGAAACATGGTTACACAGTGGAATACCCGACAATGCTATTGAGCTAGCCGGCCTACACACGCTCCGTGCAGACAGAGCAGCAGATGACTTCGGTAAGACCAGAGGTGGGGGAGTGTGCATTTATATTAACAAGGCTTGGTGCACGAACTCTGTCACTGTTGAGAGACACTGCTCAGCTAACCTGGAGTTTCTCATGGTTAAATGTAGACCTTTCTATCTGCCACGCGAGTTCACTTGTACCATCATAACAGCTGCTTACATTTCTCCGGATGCTAATGCTAAGCTTGCTATGAAAGAACTGCATGCAGCTATTAGCAAACAACAAACTGCACACCCAGAGGCAGCATTTATTGTGGCGGGTGATTTTAACCACTCTAACCTCAAGACAGTGCTTCCTAAATTCTACCAGCATGTCTCCTGTCACACAAGAGGGGACAAGTATGTACCGCTCAAAAGCACTTCACCAACTTATAGAATAATAATTTCACCGTGTCTACTGCGAGGCAGTATACCCAGACGAGCCAGCACTGAAGCATCGACGACGTGGTCCAAATAAGCGCTGGCTGATGAAAGGCAGCAGGTGAGTCCACTCTCCCAGGTGCGTTGATTGCAGGAGAGGAAAGACACAGAAAGGAGGGGGCGAGTGCTCACCAGACCATGACACTTGCTCTATCTCTTTGACTTTTGTTTTTCTTTATTTGTATTATGTTGTGTTTTGGAGTTCTATGCCTGTTGTGTTATCTCAAGTTTAATTTCACATATTCAGTATCGCTTCTTTGTATGATTTATTTTCCTGTTTACGTTCAGTGTAGTTTTGTTTTTTACATATTTGTTTGTTTGTTTGTTTTTTGTCCTTATTTGTTTCCACATTTATTTATTTATTTTTTTTTTTGCCAGTGTCTGCTCTCTCTTTCTCTCTCGGGGGTTGCAGTTGTCAGGGGCACAGCCAGGTTGTGGGTAGTGTTCCTGTCAAACTGTCAGCCCCGTCTCTTCTCCTCGTGACTCACAGCTGATTTTCATTTTCTCCTCCGCCCGCACATGTGATTCACACTTGTCATCATTTGTTTCATTTGTGTCTAGCCTTATATAAGAGCTGTTATGTTCATTCCTTTTTGTCGGAGTCTTGAGTTTCTCTCCCCTCGTCTCCACCAGAACCCAGCCCTTGTTCTGGTGTGCTTAACTTGTAAGTTTGTTTGCTTGACAGTTTGGATTTTTGTGTTGGTGCACTGTGTCGGACTTTGTGTTTTGTTTCTTTAATAAATTTCACAAACTAGCAGTCCAGCATGTGAGTCTCTCCTCTCTGCCCCGAGGGGCATTCCATGACAGTTTTGGATCATTGTACTGCTGCAGAACCCAAGTGTGCTTCAGCTTGAGGTCACGAACAGATGACCGGACATTCTCCTTCAGGATTTTTTGGTAGACAGCAGAATTCATGGTTCCATTTACCACAGCAAGTCTTCCAGGTTCTGAAGCAGCAAAACAGACCCAGACCATCATACTAACACCACCATATTTTACTGTTGGTATGATGCTCCATTTCTGAAATGCTGTGTTACTTTTATGCCAGGCGTAATGGGACACACACCTTCCAAAAAGTTCAACTTTTGTCTCATCAGTCCACAGAGTATTTTCCCAAAGGTCTTCGGGATCATCAAGATGTTTTCTGGCAAAACTGAGACAAGCCTTTATGTTCATTTTGATCAGCAGTAGTTTTTTGTCTTGGAACTCTATCATGTGGACCATTTTTTCCCAGTCTTTTTCTTATGGTGGAGTCATGAACACTGACCTTAACTGAGGCAAGTGAGGCCTGCAGTTCTTTGGATATTGTTGTGGGGACTTTTATGACCTCTTGGAGGAGTTGTTGCTGCGCTTTTGGGGTAATTTTGGTCGACCAGCCACTCCTGGGAAGGTTCACCAGTGTTCCATGTTTTTGCCATTTATGGATAATGGCTCTCACTGTGATTCACTGGAGTCCCAAAGCTTTAGAAATGGCTTTATAACCTTCTCCAGACTGACAGATCTCTGTTTCTTTGTTTCTCATTTGTTCCTGAATTTATTTGGATTGCAGCATGATGTCTACTTCACTTTGTCAGGCATGTCCTATTTAAGTGATTTCTTGACTGACAACAGGTGTGGCAGTAATCAGGCCTTGGTGTGGCTAGAGCTTTCCAAAGATGTGATAAATCACAGTTAATTGATGTTTTAACAGGAAGGGGGCAATCAATTCTTCACACAGGGCCGTGTAGGCTTGGATTTTTTTTACCCTTAAAAATAAACACCTTCAATTAAAAACTGTATTTTTGTTATGTTTGCTTCTTACAGAGCATAAATGAGGCACCACTCGCCTACAGTGAGTTTGATGATTTAATGGGAAATAATAAATACAAACACTCTCCTCAAGGGGCGGATATACAAAAACTAAGGATGAGACCCAGAGGGGTGATAGCGAGAACATTAAGAGCAGAAAGTCAATGCAACAATGTACATATACTTGTGAGGACGAAACCGTATGCAGAAAATGGACTGGAGTCAGGGTAGGGGATTCCAGCCTGAGTTAGGCGAGGACGCAGTGAGGAATAAGCCTCGCTTGCCAGCTTAAATAATGCTACTAAACACAACAGACAAACAGGTGTCAAGTGAAAGCAATCAGTAAAACAAACATCTGTGACAGGCCACAGACAGACTGACAGGAGGAAGTCCTGTCAAATTAAAAGCACAACCAAACAACAGAGGAACACAACTAAATATATACATAGACACCTCATCATTTTCATCCTGAGCCAGGGGAGTTATGACTCTCATACACAAAACAGTCCCATTTCAAATGAAAAATGTAATTAGAGACAAATTTGGTTAGCCGAATATGGGGTAATCAATATTTTACACCAGGGAGAGCGGATGCTGTATTTAAAGTATGGAATTTAAAAGGGTGTGGCACATATATTGAGTTCATATTTCCCCACAAATGTATGACTGTATGTGTATTGGGGGGCTTCATGTCTCGTGGGACAAAAGAAGTCTGGGCCCGCAGAGATCTACAGGAGATGACGAGTAGGTGTGAGTTTTGGCCTTTGTCTCGGAGAAGATACCCCAGGAGGATTCCCGGATCATCGAAGGATAAGAGACAATAGTGAAACATCAAAGAGTGCATTGTGACTGAGATTATGTACCATGTGATTATATGTTTGCTAAAGCATCATGTGACTTAGGTTTGTGGCTCCAGCAGAGTATAAGAGTGTGGTATTTGATTGCTCAGTCTCATTCCTTGCCTAGAGATTGATAGAGAATGTGTTCACTTAATAAAGCTGAACCTGAGAAATAAACTCAGCCTCATCCTTGAACGCATTCTCTACACTGGTGACCCTACGACAAGTTATGGCCGGTGACGACCTTCACGCACCGGACTCATCAGGAGCCAGCCAGGCTAACGCAGCTACCGCAGTCCAGCTGCCCGATTTCTGGCAGCACAGCCTGCGCTCCTGGTTCAACACTGTTGAGGCGCAGTTCCATCTTTGGGGAATTTCAGCAGATGCAACGAAATTCTACCATGTAGTCGCAAAGCTGGAAAGCCTCACAGCACAGTGGGTGGAGAGCCTGACTAACCACCCACCAGACGACGACAAGTACAGTGCATTGAAAGCCGCTCTCATCCGTGCTTTCACCCCCTCGCTGGGAGAGCGAGCAGAGAAGCTCCTGGTGTTGACTGAAGGCGAAGCAGACAGGCCCGCGGACCTGATGGCGAGGATGCTGAGTCTGAGGGGCGATGATGATGACGGCTTTATCTTCGCCTATCTTTTCCTCAGGACTCTACCGTCAGCGGTGAGAGTCACCCTGGCCAGCTCACAGCTGCTGACCAACAGGGTTAAGGCTGGAGCACAGGGGGCAGCAGATAGGTATGCCCCCTCTAATCTGCGATGTCTCCACCGGGTGGCCTCACCCTGTGGTTCCAGCTGCATGGCGCCGCCGCGTTTTTGACTCAATCCATTCTCTGGCGCACCCGGGGGTGCGCGCATCGATTAAGATGGTGGGGGAGAAATTTGTTTGGCCGGGGTTGGGCAGCAGCCTGCGTAGCGTGTCAGCGAGCCAAAATACACAAGCACACTAGAGCCCCATTGGAGCCTTTTCACATCCCGGCTAAGTGTTTCTATCATGTGCATGTTGACTTGGTGGGCCCCTTCCGTTGTCACAGGGGTGCACACACCTTTTGATGATGGTAGATCGCACCACGCGTTGGCCAGAAGTGGTTCCTCTGGCGTCAACTATGACAGCAGACGTTGCACGCACGTTTTTAATGGCTTGGGTCGCGCGTTTTGGAGTTCCGTCAGACATAACGTCCGACAGAGGTCCCCAATTCGTTTCCGAACTTTGGTCATCCATGGCCAACAGCCTGGGGGTGAAGATCCACCGCACTACCCCGTATAACCCCCAGGCTAACAGTTTGTGCGAACGCTTTCATAGGTCATTGAAAGCAGCCCTCAGAGCGCCTCTCATGGATACAAATTGGGTGGATAAACTTCCATGGGTTTTATTGGGGTTGCGTTCTGCACCTAAGGAGGATTTGCAAGCCTCTCCGGCTGAATTAGTTTTTGCTCAAACCCTCCGTTTGCCGGGGGAATTCCTTCCTGACAGCCCTGCTCCAAATTGCACCCCCACCCCCTGCTCAGCTGTTGCAGAACGGCACAGGATCAAACACCCTTTCTGGCCCAGTTCATCACAGTTTTCCACACGCGTTTTTGTGCCGAGGGCTTTAAAGAATGCGGAGTTTGTTTGTGTTAGACATGATGCTAAATGACCAGGTTTGCGACCGCCTTACGACGGGCCTTTCAGAGCGTTGGAAACTGGGGAGAAACATTTTTTGCTTGATTTGGGAGACAGAAAAGAGTTGATTTGCATTAACAGACTCAAACCTGCCTTTGTTCTGGATGATGAACACGTGCAGTTGGCCAGGGCCCCCCGCCGTGGTAGGCCGCCGGGAAGACATTGTTCGGAGCCACCACAGAGATGTGCTAACAATTCTGATTCGCAGATGCAGGGAGCCGCTGCAGAAGGAACAAAGCCGGCTTAAAGCAGATATGGCAGGAGGTTTAAACCCAAGCAATTGGTGGATTGATTTGTGATATGTTCAATTCAATTCAATTCAACTTTATTTATATAGCGCCATTTCACAACAACAGTCATCTCATAGCACTATCAACTGTAGGGAGGACCCCCACAGTTGCAGAAAAGACCCCAGCAATCAGGCGATCCCCTGTGAGCAAGCACTTGGCGACGGTGGAGAGGAAAAACTCCCTTTTAACAGGAAGAAACCTCCAGCAGAACCAGGCTCAGGGAGGGGCAGTCATCTGCTGCGACTGGCTGGGGGGTGAGGGGATAGAGAAGAAGAAAAGAACAGACATGTAGAGAGCAAACAGCACGATGGGGACTCAATCTATGGGAGAGAACAAACAAATGTTAATGACCAGCAAAAAAAAAATATTTCATAGAGAGTGAGGAAAGGAGTGAGGCCCAGTGCATTACTGGAGGTCCCCCGGCTGACTAAACCTATTAGCAGCATAACTAAGGGAGGGTTCAGAAAACACATGATCCCTCCCTAATTGTAGGCTATATCAAAAAGGTAGGTTTTAGCCCTATTCTTAAAAACAGAGATCGAGTCTGACTCCCGAATCCAGATTGGCAGCTGATTCCACAGGAGAGGAGCTTGATAACTGAAGGCTCTGCCTCCCATTGTACTTTTGGAGATTCTAGGTATTACAAGTAAACCTGCATTTTGGGAGCGTAGTGCTCTGTTAGGATGATACGGTAGTATCAGATCTTTTAAATAAAAAGGAGCCTGATTGTTTAGAGCTTTGTAAGTAAGAAGAAGGATTTTAAACTTAATTCTAAACTCTATGGGAAGCCAATGAAGGGAGGTCAGAACCGGAGAGATATGATCTCTCTTTCTAGTACCTGTTAAAACTCTTGCTGCAGCATTTTGGATCAGCTGAAGACTTTTTAAAGATGTTTTAGGACAACCTGATAATAAAGAATTACAATAATCTAATCTCGAGCTAACAAAAGCGTGGATCAGCTTCTCAGCATCACTCTGAGACAAGATGCTCCTAATCTTGGCAATATTACGCAAATGATAGAAGGCAGTCTTAGAAACAAATTTAATATGTGAATTGAAGGACAAATCCTGATCAAAAATAACTCCAAGGTTCCTCACAGAGCTATTAAGAGAAAGAGTAACTGCATCCAAACTGAAAGTTTGATTTGGAAAGGAATTTCTAAGGTTTTTTGGACCAACAAGAATGACTTCAGTCTTATCTGAATTTAATAGCAGGAAATTACAAGTCATCCAAACTTTGATTTCCTTAAGACAGGCTTCTAACTTGGCTAATTGATTAGTATCATCTGGCTTCATTGACAGGTATAATTGTGTGTCATCTGCATAACAGTGAAAATGTATACAGTGCTTTCTAATAATGTTGCCTAACGGAAGCATATATAAACTAAAAAGAGTAGGGCCTAGCACAGATCCCTGTGGAACTCCATGACTAAGCTTTGAGCTGAGAGAAAACTCATCATTTACATGAACAAACTGGAACCTATCAGATAAATAAGATCTAAACCACTGCAACGAAGTTCCATTAAGTCCAACATAGTGTTCTAATCTATCAAGTAGAATATTATGATCAATAGTATCAAAAGCTGCACTAAGATCTAAAAGGACAAGTACAGAAACTAGTCCATTATCAGATGCAATGAGGAGGTCGTTAGTGACCTTCGCTAAGGCTGTTTCAGTGCTATGATGGATTCTAAACCCAGATTGAAACTCCTCAAATAAACCATTTCCCTGCAGGTGGTCAAATAATTGCATAGCAACAACTCTTTCTAAGATTTTTGAAATGAAAGGGAGATTAGAGATTGGTCTATAGTTAGCTAAAGCTCCTGGATCTAGCGTTGGCTTTTTGAGTAAGGGTTTAATTACAGCCATTTTAAAAGCCTGCGGTACATGGCCTAAAGTTAATGAAGAATTGATTATATGAAGAATAAAGCTACCAATAAGTGGGAAGACTTCTTTAAATAACCTGGTAGGAATAGGGTCTAAAAGACAAGTTGAAGGTTTGGATGAGGAAACTATTTTGTCTAACTCACAAAGGTCGATTGGAGTAAACTCATCAAGACAGACATCAATAGAAGGAGTTGTAGTAGTTACAGTATTTAAGTTAACTGTGGGAAGAATCTGATTGATTTTATCTCTGATGGATGAAATTTTATTATTGAAAAAGTTCATAAAGTCCTGACTAGTAAGCTCTAAGGGGATGCTAGGATTGACAGAGTCCTGACTCTTTGTCAACCTGGCTACAGTACTGAAAAGAAACCTGGGATTATTCTTGTTCTCTTCTATTAATGCAGAGTAATAACTCGTTCTAGCTTTTCTAAGAGATTTTTTATAAATTAAAAGATGATTTCTCCAAGCTAAATAGATTTCATCTAAATTAGTAGAGCGCCATTTTCTTTCTAATTGACGAGTCTTCTGTTTTAAGCTACGAGTTTCTGTGTTGAACCAATGAGTTAAAAATCTCTGATTAGACTTTTTCTTTTTTAAGGGGGCCACCAAGTCTAGAGCCTGATGTAGAGAAGCTGAAACACTATCCACCATGTTATCAATTACAGAAGGAGCAAGCTGTCTATAGCTTATTTCCGTTGTGTTGACACATGGCATAGAGGAAACAATCTGCATAAATTTGGAAACAGCATCATCTGAGAGGCATCTACTGTGATAATATTTTTCTTTAGGAGCCAAATAGTCAGAAATAGTAAAATCAAAGGTTAACAGACAATGGTCTGACAGTACAGGGTTATGAGGAGACACTACCAGATTTTCTATTTCTATGCCATATGTCAGAACAAGGTCCAATGTATGGTGGAGGTAATGAGTAGAATTTCCTACTTTCTGAGAAAACCCAATCGAGTCTAATATTGAATTAAAAGCCACATTAAGGCAGTCACTATCTACATCCACATGTATATTAAAGTCCCCTACTATAATTATTCTATCAGATTTCAGCACTAAATCAGCTAAGAAATCAGGAAATTCGGATAAAAATTCTGAATAGGTTGATGGGGGACGATAAACTATGGCAAATAAAATTGGGTTTAACCTGGAATTGCTAAAGTGCCCAATACTGAGGACCAGGCCCTCAAAGGAATTATAACATGTTTTTTGCTTTACATTAACTAGTAATTTGGAATGGTAAATTGTTGCTACTCCTCCTCCACGACCAGAACTTCTGGGATTTTGACAGTTTAAATAACCAGAGGGAGTTGATTCATTTAAACCAACATAATCCTCTTGTCCTAACCAAGTCTCTGTAAGGGAAATTAAATCAATCTGATGATCAATTAACAGATCATGGACTAACAGAGACTTGGGAGTTAGAGACCTAATATTTAATAAACCACATTTAATTTTTAAATTATGAGGAGGAACAGAGGCCAAATCATTCAATTTAGAGGCTTTATGTTTAATTTGAGTTTTACCAATATTTTGCTTTATCACTTTGCGATGCTTATACATTATATTTTTATTTACTTTGGAGGGAGCAGACAACGATTCTCTGATGGGGAAGACAGGGGCTAAGCTGAGGGGTGGCGGATGAAGAGGAGCTGCAGAGAGGCGTGTAAGACTGCGACTCTGCTTCCTGGTCCCAACTCTGAGTAGTCATGGTTTTGGAAATTTGGATAAAAAAGATGCCAGATTGTTAGATAAATGAGAAGCACCATCCAAAGTGGGATGAATGCTGTCTCGTCTCATAAGACCAGGTTTTCCCCAAAAAGAGCTCCAATTGTCAATGTAGCCCACGTCATTTTTAGGACACCACACAGACAGCCAGCGGTTCAAGGATGACGAGCGACTAAACATGTCATCACTGGTCAGATTGGGGAGGGGCCCAGAGAATACTACAGTGGCAGACATCGTTTTTGCAAAGTCACACACCGATTCTACATTAAGTTTCGTGACTT